>JAGQAX010000015.1:0-202635 GCA_019142605.1 Cephalopholis sonnerati | reverse complement strand
AAAAAAACCCCCCAAAAAAACAAAGAGTGCTATTACTTGGGCATGAAAAGTCCGATCGGGCACAAAAACTTGCTGGGTATGAATCGTAGTCCGGCCTTCATCACGCCAACATCAAAAAATTCCCCCGTTCTCAAAGCGCCCCCTGCTGCGACTAGGGAAAAGCGATGTTTTAGACTTTGAGGGTGCTACTCTCAGCACGTTCAGTAAATCCAACTCAAAATTGGTCATAAAGGCCTCAACACGTTGGTATTGCTTACATGATGAAGATTTGTGAAGTTTCGCCGAACGGCGTTCGCCCACAGGGCGGCGAAGTCAATCGGTTCGCCAAAACGCAGTTAAGTGGCCTTAACTTCAGTGTCCTTGGTCATATCTGCCTGAAACTTCACATGTGTGTTAACAGTCCAGCCTGAACATGTGATATGAATTTCGTTGATGGGCGTGGCCAAATGGCTTGGCCACACCTTTAAACATCAGCCCCTACGGCACGTTTCACCGACATGCATGAAAATTGGTACACATATGTATCACATCCAGACGCACAAAAAAGCCTCTTGGACCCATTGGCTACACCCAACAGGAAGTCAGCCATTTTGAATTTGACGCCAGATTGGGCGATTCGCACTCCTCGTACTTTTCTATCTCCTCCTACATGATTCATCGGATCGGCTTCAAATTTGCGTGCATCAACTAGACCACTTGATGATCAAAAGTTATCATACGAATTTCCCTATGTTAAACGGTTTGGCTGTCAGGTGGCGGCGAAGTTTGACGTCTCGCCAAAAAAACCCAAAAAACAAAAGTGCTATTACTTGGGCATGATAAGTCCGATCGGCACAAAACTGCTGGGTATGATCGTAGTCCGGGCCTTCATCACGCCAACATCAAAAATTACCCCCGTTCTCAAAGCGCCCCCTGCTGGCGACAGGAAAAGCGATGTTTTAGACTTTGAGGTGCTACTCTCAGCACGTTCAGTATATCCAACTCAAAATTGGTCAGAAAGGCCTCAACACGTTGGTAATGCTACATGAAGAAGATTGTGTGACGTATCGCCGAACGGCGTTCCGCCCACAGGGCGGCAAGTCAACGGTTCGCCAAAACGCAGTTAAGTGGCCTTAACTTCAGTGTCCTTGGTCATATCTGCCTGAAACTTTACATGTGTTTTAACAGTCCAGCCCTGAACATGTGATATGATGGGCGTGGCCAAATGGGCTTGGCCACACCCACACGTTTCACTGACATGCATGAAAATTGGTACACATATGTATCACATCCAGACGCACAAAAAAAGTCTCATGACCCGTTGGCCAAACCCAACAGGAAGTCGGCCATTTGAATTTAATGGTCATTTTTGGCTTTTCCACGTGTTGTATTTAATGAACTCCACCTACAGGATGCATCAGAACAACTTCAAAATCATTGTGTGCCATCTAGACAAAGGTGTAATCAAAACTTATAAGCAGATTTTTGCATCATCAAACGGTTTTGGCGGCAGGTGGCGGCGAAGTTGATTGTCTCGCCATAAAAACACGAAATTAGTATAACTTTGGCATACATTGTCCATTCTTCACCAAACTTCACATGTTTGTTAACAGTCCAGACCTGATATGTATAGTATGAGTTTCATCAATAAGCGTGGCCGTATGGCTTGGCCACGCCCCTTAAAGTGCAGCGTCCCCCATAACAACTTTCACCGACGTGCACGAAAATCAGTATGCACATGTATCGTGTCCAGACGCACAAAAAAGCCTCTTGCACATGTAGGGCCACACCCGACAGGAAGTCGCCATTTTGAAATTTACAGTCATTTTTTGGCGTTTTCCCCACGTGTTGTATTTTAATGATCTCCTCCTCCAGAAATGAATCAATTAACTCCAAAACTGGTGTGTACCATCTACACAAGTGTGTGATCAAAACATATTAAGAGAGAATTGCTCAGGCATGGAACGGTGTGGCTGTGACATGGCGTCGACACTTGATGTCTCACCATGAAACGCGATAATTGCTATAACATGGGATCTAATGGTCGAATCTGCTCCAAACTTCACATGTATGATAATAGTCCTGGCATGAACACACCCACATGACGCTCAGGAATAAAAGTCAGAGTCATAGCGCCACCCATGGAGACGGAAGTCGCAACCATTGGTTCCTACACTGTCCGAAGGAGGGGAGGCGAACATTCAGCGCCTTGTCTGCCGGTCGAAAAAAACCCTCTGGCGAGACGGTGGCGGCCGCGCCAGGCCCGAGTTGCGTGGGGTGCGAGGGCCCGTTTCAAACGCTGCTTGCAGCTTTAATTATTATTATTATTATTATTATTAGGGCCCGAGCACGTACCGTGCGAGGACCCTATTGTTTTTTTTTTTTCCTTAGGATTATTATATTATTATTATTAGGGCCCGAGCACGTACCGTGCGAGGACCCTATTGCAGAGCCGACGAAACATTTTCCTTAGGATTATTATTATTAATTATTATTATTATTATTAGTATTATTATTATTTTTTTTTGTTTTTTTTTTCCGCCGACTTTAAACGCATTTTTGGGGCTTTAACATATTCAAAAACTCACCAAATTTGGCATGTACATTCGTCCTTGGCGAAAATTTATGTGTACAGCAAAATTTAAGAAGATGCCCGTAGCAAAATGGCGATATGGCGCCCCCTAGAAAACTTCAATCGGGCTCCCACCGCAGCCCGTTTGACCAAATTCCACGAAATTTCGGGGAGTCGTGTATCATCCAAGACGCACGAAAATGCGCAGTTGGACTTTTTTCTAAAACCAACAGGAAGCCGGCTATTTTGATTGAATATTCATTTTTTACCGATTTTGGCGATTTCCAAGAAATCTGTCAGAGCTATCTCCTCCTACACCTTCATTGGATCGGCTTCAAATTTGGCGTGCTGGAACTAGACCACTTGATGATCAAAAGTTATCATACGATTTTCCCTACTTTAAACGTTTGGCCGTCAGGTGGGCGCGAACTTTTGACGTCTCGCCAAGAAACCCCCCAAAAAACAAAGTGCTATTACTTGGGCATGAAAAGTCCGATCGGCAACAAAACTTGCTGGGTATGATCGTAGTCCGGCCTTCATCACGCCAACATCAAAAAAATTCCCCTTTCTCAAAGCGACCCCTGCTGGCGGACAGGAAAAGCGATGTTTTAGACTTTGAGGTCTACTCTCAGCACGTTCAGTATTTTCCAACTCAAAATTTGGTCAGAAAGGCCTCAACACGTTGGTAATGCTACATGATGAAGATTTGTGACGTTTCGCCGAACGGCGTTCACGCCCACAGGGCATGGAAGTCAACGGTTCGCCAAAACGCAGTTAAGTGGCCTTAACTTCAGTGTCCTTGGTCATATCTGCCTGAAACTTTACATGTGTGTTAACAGTCCAGCCCTGAACATTGTGATATGAATTTCGTTGATGGGCGTGGCCAAATGGCTTGGCCACGCCCTTTAAACATCAGCCCCTATGGCACGTTTCACCGACTGCATGAAAATTGGTACCCACATAAGTATCACATCCAGAACGCACAAAAAAGCCTCTTGACCCATTGGCTACACCCAACAGGAAGTCAGCCATTTTGAATTTGACGCCAGATTGGGCGATTCGCACTCCTCGTACTTTTTCTATCTCCTCCTACATGATTCATCGGATCGGCTTCAAATTTGTGCGTGCATCAACTAGACCACTTGATGATCAAAAGTTATCATAAAAACGATTTTCCCTATGTTAAACGGTTTGGCTGTCAGTGGCGGCGAAGTTTGACGTCTCGCCAAAAAAAAAAAACCCCAAAAAAACAAAATGCTATTACTTGGGCATGAATAAGTCCGATCGGCACAAAACTTGCTGGGTATGATCGTTAGTCCGGCCTTCATCACGCCAACATCAAAAAATTCCCCTTCTCAAAGTGCCCCCCTGCTGGCGACAGGAAAAGCGATGTTTTAGACTTTGAGGTGCTACTCTCAGCACGTTCAGTATATCCAACTCAAAATTGGTCAGAAAGGCCTCAACACGTTGGTAATGCTACATGATGAGATTTGTGACGTATCGCCGAACGGCGTTCCGCCCACAGGGCGGCGAAGGTCAACGGTTCGCCAAAACGCAGTTAAGTGGCCTTAACTTCAGTGTCCTTGGCATCATCTGCCTGAAACTTCACATGTGTGGTTAACAGTCCAGCCCTGAGACATGTGATATGATGGGCGTGGCCAAATGGCTTGGCCACACCCACACGTTTCACTGAATGCATGAAAATTGGTACACATATGTATCACATCCAGACGCACAAAAAAGTCTCTTGGACCCGTTGGCCAAACCAACAGGAAGTCGGCCATTTTGAATTAATGGTCATTTTTGGCGTTTTCCACGTGTTGTATTTTAATGAACTCCACCTACAGGATGCATCAGAACAACTTCAAAATCATTGTGTGCCATCTAGACAAAGGTGTAATCAAAACTTATAAGCAGATTTTTGCATCGTGAAACGGTTTGGCCGTCAGTGGCGGCGAGTTTGATGTCTCGCATAAAACACGAAATTATTATAACTTTGGCATACATTGTCCATTCTTCACCAAACTTCACATGTTGGTTAACAGTCCAGACCTGAATGTATAGTATGAGTTTCATCAATTAGCGTGGCCCGTATGGCTTGGCCACGCCCCTTAAAAGTGCAGCGTCCCCCATAACAACTTTCACCGACGTGCACGAAAATCAGTATGCACATGTATCAGTGTCCAGACGCACAAAAAAGCCTCTTGCACATATAGGCCACACGCGACAGGAAGTCGGCCATTTTGAAATTTACAGTCATTTTTGGCGTTTTCCACGTGTTGTATTTTAATGATCTCCTCCTCCAGAAATGAATCAATTAACTCCAAAACTGGTGTGTACCATCTACACAAGTGTGTGATCAAAACATATTAAGAGAATTGCTCAGCATGGAACGGTGTGGGCTGTGACATGGCGTCTACACTTGATGTCTCACCATGACACACGATATTGCTATAACATGGGATCTAATGGTCGAATCTGCTCCAAAACTTCACATGTATGATAATAGTCCTGGCATGAACACACCACATGACGCTCAGGGAGGTCAGAGGTCATAGCGCCACCCAGTGGAGACGGGAAGTTCGCAACGCATTGGTTTCTACACTGTCCGAAAGGAGGCGAACATTCAGCGCCTCGTCTGCGGTCGACCTCTGGTGACTTCGGTGGCGGGCCGCGCCAGGCCCCGAGTTGCGTGGGGTGCGAGGGCCCCTCAACGCTGCTTGCAGCTTTAATTATTATTATTATTATCGTATTATTATATTATTAATTTTTTCCGCGACTTTAAACGCTTTTTGGGGGCTTAACATATTCAAAAAACTCACCAAATTTGGGCATGCACATTCGTCTTGGCGAAAATTTATGTGTACGCAAAATTTAAAAGATGCCCGTTGCAAAATGGCGAAATGGCGCCCCCTAGAAAATTCAATCGGCTCCCACCGGCAGCCCGTTTGACCAAATTCCACGAAATTCGGGGAGGTCGTGTATCATCCCAAGACGTACGAAAATGCCGCAGCTTGGACTTTTTTCTAAAACCAACAGGAAGCCGGCTATTTTGATTTGAATATTCATTTTTTTTTACCGATTTTGGCGATTTCCAAGAAATCTCTCAGAGCTATCTCCTCCTACACGCTTCATTGGTTCGGCTTCAAATTTGGCGTGCTGGAACTAGACCACTTGATGATCAAAAGTTATCATACGATTTTCCCTACGTTAAACGGTTTGGCCGTCAGGTGGCGGCGAAGTTTGACGTCTCGCCAAAAAAACCCCCCAAAAAACAAAAGTGCTATTACTTGGGCATGAAAAGTCCGATCGGCACAAAACTTGCTGGGTATGATCGTAGTCCGGCCTTCATCACGCCAACATCAAAAAATTCCCCCGTTCTCAAAGCGCCCCTGCTGGCGACAGGAAAAGCGATGTTTTAGACTTTGAGGTGCTACTCTCAGCACGTTCAGTATATCCAACTCAAAATTGGTCAGAAAGGCCTCAACACGTTGGTAATGCTACATGATGAAGATTGGTGACGTATCGCCGAACGGCGTTCCGCCCACAGGGCGGCGAAGTCAACGGTTCGCCAAAACGCAGTTAAGTGGCCTTAACTTCAGGTGTCCTTGGTCATATCTGCCTGAAACTTCACATGTGTGTTAACAGTCCAGCCCTGAACATGTGATATGAATTTCGTTGATGGGCGTGGCCAAATGGCTTGGCCACACCCTTTAAACATCAGCCCCTACGGCACGTTTCACCGACATGCATGAAAATTGGTACACATATGTATCACATCCAGACGCACAAAAAAGCCTCTGGACCCATTGGCTACACCCAACAGGAAGTCAGCCATTTGAATTTGACGCCAGATTGGGCGATTCGCACTCCTCGTACTTTTTCGCCTATCTCCTCCTACATGAGTCATCGATCGGCCTTCAAATTTGGCGTGCATCAACTAGACCACTTGATGATCAAAAGTTATCATAGACATTTTCCCTATGTTAAACGGTTTGGCTGTCAGGTGGCGGGCGAAGTTTGACGTCTTGCCAAAAAAAAGCCCCAAAAAACAAAAGTGCTATTAATTGGGCATGAAAAGTCGATCGGCACAAAACTTGCTGGGTATGATCGAGTCCGGCCTTCATCACGCCAACATCAAAAATTCCCCCGGTTCTCAAAGCGCCCCCTGCTGGCGACAGTAAAAGCGAGTTTTAGACTTTGAGGTGCTACTCTCAGCGACGTTCAGTATATCCAACTCAAAATTGGTCAGAAAGGCCTCAACACGTTGGTAATGCTACATGATGAAGATTTGTGACGTATCGCCGAACGGGCGTTCCGCCACAGGGCGGCGAAGTCAACGGTTCGCCAAAACGCAGTTAAGTGGCCTTAACTTCAGTTGTCCTTGGTCATATCTGCCTGAAACTTTACATGTGTGTTAACAGTCCAGCCCTGAACATGTGATATGATGGGCGTGGCCAAATGGCTTGGCCACACCCACACGTTTCACTGACATGCATGAAAATTGGTACACATATGTATCACATCCAGACGCACAAAAAAGTCTCTTGGACCCGTTGGCCAAACCAACAGGAAGTCGGCCATTTTGAATTTAATGGTCATTTTTGGCGTTTTCCACGTGTTGTATTTTAATGAACTCCACCTACAGGATGCATCAGAACAACTTCAAAATCATTGTGTGCATCTAGACAAAGGTGTAATCAAAACTTATTAGCAGATTTTTGCATCGTGAAACGGTTTGGCCGTCAGGTGGCGGCGAAGTTTGATGTCTCGCCATAAAACACGAAATTAGTATAACTTTGGCATACATTGTCCATTCTTCACCAAACTTCACATGTTTGTTAACAGTCCAGACCTGAATGTATAGTATGAGTTTCATCAATAAGCGTGGCCGTATGGCTTGACCACGCCCCTTAAAGTGCAGCGTCCCCCATAACAACTTTCACCGACGTGCATGAAAATCAGTATGCACATGTATCGTGTCCAGACGCACAAAAAAGCCTCTTGCACATATAGGCCACACCCGACAGGAAGTCGGCCATTTTGAAATTTACAGTCATTTTTGGCGTTTTCCACGTGTTGTATTTTAATGATCTCCTCCTCCAGAAATGAATCAATTAACTCCAAAACTGGTGTGTACCATCTACACAAGTGTGTGATCAAAACATATTAAGAGAATTGCTCAGCATGGAACGGTGTGGCTGTGACATGGCGTCGACACTTGATGTCTCACCATGAAACGCGATATTGCTATAACATGGGATCTAATGGTCGAATCTGCTCCAAACTTCACATGTATGATAATAGTCCTGGCATGAACACACCCACATGACGCTCAGGAGTCAGAGTCATAGCGCCACCAGTGGAGACGGGAAGTCGCAACGCATTGGTTCCTACACTGTCCGAATGAGGCGAAACATTCAGCGCCTCGTCTGCCGGTCGACCTCTGGCGACACGGTGGCGGCCGCGCCAGGCCCCGAGTTGCGTGGGGTGCGAGGGCCCGCTCAACGCTGCTTGCAGCTTTAATTATTATTATTATTATTTTTTTCCGCGACTTTGAACGCATTTTTGGGGGCTTTAACATATTCGAAAACTCACCAAATTTGGCATGCACATTCGTCTTGGTGAAAATTTATGTGTACGCAAAATTTAAACGATGCCCGTTACAAAATGGCGAAATGGCGCCCCCTAGAAAATTTCAATCGGCTCCCACCGGCAGCCCGTTTGACCAAATTCCACGAAATTCGGGGAGGTCGTGTATCATCCCAAGACGCACGAAAATGCGCAGTTGGACTTTTTTCTAAAACCAACAGGAAGCCGGCTATTTTGATTTGAATATTCCTTTTTTTACGATTTTGGCGATTTTCGAGAATTCTCTCAGAGCTATCTCCTCCTACACGGTTCATTGGATCGGCTTCAAATTTGGCGTGCTGGAACTAGACCACTTGATGATCAAAAGTTATCATACGATTTTCCCTACGTTAAACGGTTTGGCCGTCAGGTGGCGGCGAAGTTTGACGTCTCGCCAAAAAAAACCCCAATAAACAAAAGTGCTATTACTTGGGCATGATAAGTCCGATCGGCACAAAACTTGCTGGGTATGATCGTAGTCCGGCCTTCATCACGCCAACATCAAAATATTCCCCCGTTCTCAAAGCGCCCCCTGCTGGCGACAGGAAAAGCGATGTTTTAGACTTTGAGGTGCTACTCTCAGCACGTTCAGTATATCCAACTCAAAATTGGTCAGAAAGGCCTCAACACGTTGGTAATGCTACATGATAAAGATTTGTGACGTATCGCCGAACGGCGTTCCGCCCACAGGGCGGCGAAGTCAACGGTTCGCCAAAACGCAGTTAAGTGGCCTTAACTTCAGTGTCCTTGGTCATATCTGCCTGAAACTTTACATGTGTGTTAACAGTCCAGCCCTGAACATGTGATATGAATTTCGTTGATGGGCGTGGCCAAATGGCTTGGCCACACCCTTTAAACATCAGCCCCTGCGGCACGTTTCACTGACATGCATGAAAATTGGTACACATATGTATCACTTGCAGACGCACAAAAAAGTCTCTTGGACCCATTGGCCAAACCCAACAGGAAGTCGGCCATTTTGAATTTAATGGTCATTTTTGGGCGTTTTCCACGTGTTGTATTTTAATGAACTCCACCTACAGGATGCATCAGAACAACTTCAAAATCATTGTGTGCCATCTAGACAAAGGTGTAATCAAAACTTAGAAGCAGATTTTTGCATCGTGAAACGGTTTGGCCGTCAGGTGGCGGCGAAGTTTGATGTCTCGCCATAAAACACGAAATTAGTATAACTTTGGCATACATTGTCCATTCTTCACCAAACTTCACATGTTTGTTAACAGTCCAGACCTGAATGTATAGTATGAGTTTCATCAATAAGCGTGGCCGTATGGCTTGGCCACGCCCCTTAAAGTGCAGCGTCCCCCATAACAACTTTCACCGACGTGCACGAAAATCAGTATGCACATGTATCGTGTCCAGACGCACAAAAAAGCCTCTTGCACATATAGGCCACACCCGACAGGAAGTCGGCCATTTTGAAATTTACAGTCATTTTTGGCGTTTTCCACGTGTTCGTATTTTAATGATCTCCTCCTCCAGAAATGAATCAATTAACTCCAAAACTGGTGTGTACCATCTACACAAGTGTGTGATCAAAACATATTAAGAGAATTGCTCAGCATGGAACGGTGTGGCTGTGACATGGCGTCGACACTTGATGTCTCACCATGAAACACGATATTGCTATAACATGGGATCTAATGGTCGAATCTGCTCCAAACTTCACATGTATGATAATAGTCCTGGCATGAACACACCCACATGACGCTCAGGAGTCAGAGTCATAGCGCCACCCAGTGGAGACGGGAAGTCGCAACGCATTGGTTCCTACACTGTCCGAAGGAGGCGAACATTCACCGCCTCGTCTGCCGGTCGACCTCTGGCGAGACGGTGGCGGCCGCGCCAGGCTCCGAGTTGCGTGGGGTGCGAGGGCCCGTTCAACGCTGCTTGCAGCTTTAATTATTATTATTTTATTTTTTTTTTTTTTTTTCGCTTGATCGCATTTTGGGGGCTTTAACATATTCAAAAACTCACCAAATTTGACGTGCACATTCGTCTAGGGGACATTTATGTGTACGCAAAATTTAAACGATGCCCATTGCAAAATGGCGAAATGGCGCCCCCTAGAAAATTTCAATCGGCTCCCACCGGCAGCCCGTTTGACCAAATTCCACGAAATTCGGGGAGGTCGTGTATCATCCCAAGACGCACGAAAATGCGCACTTGGACTTTTTTCTAAAACCAACAGGAAGCCGGCTATTTTGATTTGAATATTCATTTTTTTACCGATTTTAGCGATTTTCAAGAATTCTCTCAGAGCTATCTCCTCCTAGACGGTTCATTGGATCGGCTTCAAATTTGCCGTGCTGCAACTAGACCACAAGATGATCAAAAGTTATTAAAAGATCTTTCCCTCGTTAAACGGTTTGGCCGTCAGGTGGCGGCGAAGTTTGATGTCTCAAAAAAAAAAACCCAAAAACCCAGAATTGCTATTACTTGGGCGTGAAAGGTCCAATCGGCACAAAACTTGCTGGGTATGATCGTAGTCCCGCCCTGAACACGTCTACATCAAAAAATTCCCCTGTTCTCAAAGCGCCCCCTGCTGGCGACAGGAAAAGTGATTTTTTACACTTTGAGGTGCAGCTCTGAGCACGTTCAGCATATCCAACTCAAATTTGGTCAGAAAGGCCTCAACACGTTGTTAATGCTACATGATGAAGATTGTGACGTATCGTCAAACGGCGTTGCGCCCAGAGGGCGGCGAAGTCGATGCTTCGCCAAAACGTAGGAAAGTGGCCTTAACTTCAGTGTCCTTGGGCATATCTGCCTGAAACTTCACATGTGTTTTAAGAGTCCAGCCCTGACAATGTCATGTGAATTTCGTTGATGGGCGTGGCCAAATGGCTTGGCCACACCCTTTAAACATCAGCCCCTGCGGCACGTTTCACCGACATGCATGAAAATTGGTACACATATGTATCACATCCAGACGCACAAAAAACCCTCTTGGACCCATTGGCTACACCCAACAGGAAGTCAGCCATTTTGAATTTGACGCCAGATTGGGGGATTTGCACTCCTCATACTTTTCTATCTCCTCCTACATGATTCATCGGATCGGCTTCAAATTTGGCGTGCATCAACTAGACCACTTGATGATCAAAAGTTATCATACGATTTTCCCTATGTTAAACGCTTTGGCTGTCAGGTGGCGGCGAAGTTTGATGTCTCGCCATAAAACACGAAATTAGTATAACTTTGGCATACATTGTCCATTCTTCACCAAACTTCACATGTTTGTTAACAGTCCAGACCTGAATGTATAGTGTGACTTTCATCAATAAGCGTGGCCGTATGGCTTGGCCACGCCCCTTAAAGTGCAGCGTCCCCCATAACAACTTTCACCGACGTGCACGAAAATCAGTATGCACATGTATCGTGTCCAGACGCACAAAAAAGCCTCTTGCACATATAGGCCACACCCGACAGGAAGTCGGCCATTTTGAAATTTACAGTCATTTTTGGCGTTTTCCACGTGTTGTATTTTAATGATCTCCTCCTCCAGAAATGAATCAATTAACTCCAAAACTGGTGTGTACCATCTACACAAGTGTGTGATCAAAACATATTAAGAGAATTGCTCAGCATGGAACGGTGTGGCTGTGACATGGCGTCGACACTTGATGTCTCACCATGAAACACGATATTGCTATAACATGGGATCTAATGGTCGAATCTGCTCCAAACTTCACATGTATGATAATAGTCCTGGCATGAACACACCCACATGACGCTCAGGAGTCAGAGTCATAGCGCCACCCAGTGGAGACGGGAAGTCGCAACGCATTGGTTCTTACACTGTCCGAAGGAGGCAAACATTCAGCGACTCGTCTGCCGGTCGACCTCTGGCGACACGGTGGCGGCCGCGCCAGGCCCCGAGTTGCGTGGGGTGCGAGGGCCCGTTCAACGCTGCTTGCAGCTTTAATTATTATTATTATTTTTTTTTTTTTTTTTTTTCGCTTGATCGCATTTTTGGGGGCTTTAACATATTCAAAAACTCACCAAATTTGACGTGCACATTCGTCTAGGGGACATTTATGTGTACGCAAAATTTAAACGATGCCCATTGCAAAATGGCGAAATGGCGCCCCCTAGAAAATTTCAATCGGCTCCCACCGGCAGCCCGTTTGACCAAATTCCACGAAATTCGGGGAGGTCGTGTATCATCCCAAGACGCACGAAAATGCGCACTTGGACTTTTTTCTAAAACCAACAGGAAGCCGGCTATTTTGATTTGAATATTCATTTTTTTACCGATTTTAGCGATTTTCAAGAATTCTCTCAGAGCTATCTCCTCCTAGACGGTTCATTGGATCGGCTTCAAATTTGCCGTGCTGCAACTAGACCACAAGATGATCAAAAGTTATTAAAAGATCTTTCCCTCGTTAAACGGTTTGGCCGTCAGGTGGCGGCGAAGTTTGATGTCTCAAAAAAAAAAAACCCAAAAACCCAGAATTGCTATTACTTGGGCGTGAAAGGTCCAATCGGCACAAAACTTGCTGGGTATGATCGTAGTCCCGCCCTGAACACGTCTACATCAAAAAATTCCCCTGTTCTCAAAGCGCCCCCTGCTGGCGACAGGAAAAGTGATTTTTTACACTTTGAGGTGCAGCTCTGAGCACGTTCAGCATATCCAACTCAAATTTGGTCAGAAAGGCCTCAACACGTTGTTAATGCTACATGATGAAGATTGTGACGTATCGTCAAACGGCGTTGCGCCCAGAGGGCGGCGAAGTCGATGCTTCGCCAAAACGTAGGAAAGTGGCCTTAACTTCAGTGTCCTTGGGCATATCTGCCTGAAACTTCACATGTGTTTTAAGAGTCCAGCCCTGACAATGTCATGTGAATTTCGTTGATGGGCGTGGCCAAATGGCTTGGCCACACCCTTTAAACATCAGCCCCTGCGGCACGTTTCACCGACATGCATGAAAATTGGTACACATATGTATCACATCCAGACGCACAAAAAACCCTCTTGGACCCATTGGCTACACCCAACAGGAAGTCAGCCATTTTGAATTTGACGCCAGATTGGGGGATTTGCACTCCTCATACTTTTTCTATCTCCTCCTACATGATTCATCGGATCGGCTTCAAATTTGGCGTGCATCAACTAGACCACTTGATGATCAAAAGTTATCATACGATTTTCCCTATGTTAAACGCTTTGGCTGTCAGGTGGCGGCGAAGTTTGATGTCTCGCCATAAAACACGAAATTAGTATAACTTTGGCATACATTGTCCATTCTTCACCAAACTTCACATGTTTGTTAACAGTCCAGACCTGAATGTATAGTGTGACTTTCATCAATAAGCGTGGCCGTATGGCTTGGCCACGCCCCTTAAAGTGCAGCGTCCCCCATAACAACTTTCACCGACGTGCACGAAAATCAGTATGCACATGTATCGTGTCCAGACGCACAAAAAAGCCTCTTGCACATATAGGCCACACCCGACAGGAAGTCGGCCATTTTGAAATTTACAGTCATTTTTGGCGTTTTCCACGTGTTGTATTTTAATGATCTCCTCCTCCAGAAATGAATCAATTAACTCCAAAACTGGTGTGTACCATCTACACAAGTGTGTGATCAAAACATATTAAGAGAATTGCTCAGCATGGAACGGTGTGGCTGTGACATGGCGTCGACACTTGATGTCTCACCATGAAACACGATATTGCTATAACATGGGATCTAATGGTCGAATCTGCTCCAAACTTCACATGTATGATAATAGTCCTGGCATGAACACACCCACATGACGCTCAGGAGTCAGAGTCATAGCGCCACCCAGTGGAGACGGGAAGTCGCAACGCATTGGTTCTTACACTGTCCGAAGGAGGCAAACATTCAGCGACTCGTCTGCCGGTCGACCTCTGGCGACACGGTGGCGGCCGCGCCAGGCCCCGAGTTGCGTGGGGTGCGAGGGCCCGTTCAACGCTGCTTGCAGCTTTAATTATTATTATTATTTTTTTTTTTATCCTATGATCGCATTTTTGAGGGCCTGAACGTACTCAAAAAGTCCCAGAATTTTGCACACTCGTCACGTCTGGTGAAAAATTCGATATTTTATGGTCATTACAAAGGGGCGTGACAAAATGGCTCAACGGCGCCCCCTAACAGTTTTCAAAATCAAAGCCCCCTGCTTTAACTTTGTCCGAAGCGTACGAATTTTGGTACACATATGTAGCACGCCGAGACGTACAAAAAAGCCTCTTGGGCCCATGCCCTAAACTCAACAGGAAGTCGGCCATTTTGAATTGAATGTGCAATTTTCATGCATTTTTGGCCATTTGCAGGGGTCGTAAATGGACAAACTCCTCCTAGAGATTTTGTCCGATCGACTTCAAACTTGGTCTGTCCCACCTACATAAGTTGAAGACAAAAAGTTATCAAAAGCTTGTGTTTTCGTCACACCGTGTGACCGTTGCTGGGACCTCAAACTTCGCTACAAACAGGAAGTAGTATTATAACACAGGAAGTAGTTTATTACTCGAACATACATTGCTCCAATCTTCCCCAAACTTCACAGGATTGATGACAGTCCTGCTCTGAAGAGATCTACATGTCAATACTTTGTGATTGATATAGCGCCCCCCTACTGGTAGTAGAAAATGTCATGTTTTACACTTTGAAGCACATCTCGTCCAAAGTCGAACACATCAACGTCATACATGGTGGGAATTATCCAAAAGGCATTGATGATGCTTTCTATGGAAAACTGTGAGTTTTCGTCAAAGGGCATGACCTTGGCGTGGCGGGGAACTTTGATGTTTCGCCATGATGACAAAAGTTGCTGTAACTTGACTCTACGTGGACATATCTTTCCAAAACTTCACACATATGATAACAGTCCAGCCCTGAAAACATCTACAGAGGAAATTTGAATCAGCGTCATAGCGCCACCTACTGGCGGCAGAAAGTTACTTTTTTCATTCTTTCATGTCCCTCTTCTACCAGGTTCACCCGACCCACCTTAATTTTGCGGATACATAGTCCCAAGACCTTGGTGATGATCAAACCAGAACCTTTTGAGGTTTCGTACAACGCTGTCACCGTGGCGCCACCTCATTCGCCATAAAACACGAGGTTCTTTTTGAGGGGCAAGGGATACTTGAAAACTCACGAAACTTGGCACACCCATCACAAGGCCCAAATTGTGTTGTCTGATATGCTTTTTGTGTTTTGATGTGCCAAGATGGCTCAACAGCGCCCCCTACCCATTTTCAACATGTTTTGGGTTATAACTCTCAGACCATATGTCCCACATTCAAAAACCTCATATCCACAGATTCCATGAATAGCGCTGAATCACCTGGGCTGGGCCACGCCCATTTCTGCCTATAATGGTTTTTCGCAACATCGCGAAAACTGGAAAACCTACTTTTTTGAACTCCTCCTAGCGTTTAAGCTCCATCTTCACGACACTTTGCACATACAATCTCGAGACTTGTCTGACCAAAAGTTATCAAAGGAATTTTGCTACTCCAAAAATTGCGCTAGCTAAAAATAAACATTTTTTTACTGCTAGCTAAAAAAAACATCACGTTGCATATTTTTGTCAAAGTAAAAGCGATCAACATCAAACTAAATTTACTTGTTTCAGACGTCAACCAGAGGCTCTGTGCAAAATTTGGCGCAAATTGGCCGATAGGGGGCGCTATAAACAGAGAAAAATCAAGTGACATGACAATTGATCGATTCGCACAAAATTTGGCGAGCGTGATGTGGAGTCACTCCTGAGACCACCTGTCAAGCTTAGTGATGTTTGGTCACCGTGGCAACGCCTTATTCGCCATAAAATACGGAGTTGTTTTTGAGGGATAAGGGATGCTTGTAAAGTCATGAAACTTGGCACACATATGACAGTATCCGATTTGTGTTGTCTGATGTGATTTCTCTGCTCTGATGTGCCAACATGGCTCAACACCGCCCCCTAGAAATTTTCAACGAAGCAGCCCCCGAAGCTGGTTTGACCTACATCTATGAAACTTGGTACGCACGTGCATCACTGAAAGACGTATAAAAAAGCCTGTTGCAGCCATGTGCCAAACCCAACAGGAAGTCCGCCATTTTGAATTTGCTTGTAACTGGTTCACAACTTCACCATACACGTTCCTATCTTCCCCAAACTTCACAGGATTGATGACAGTCCTGCCCTGAACACATCTATACGCCAATACTTGGTTATTAGTACGGCGCCACCTACTGGCAAAATTACATATCTTCGTATGATTTGAGGGATTTGACGTGTAACTCCTGCGTGAGGGTTCTGCCGTCGACAGGAATGAACGGCGGCGTGAGCCGGCGTCCTACCAGCGCCCTCGAGTTGCGTGAAGGTGCGAGGGCCCGTTCATCGCTGCTTGCAGCTTTAATTATTATTATTATTATTCTTATCCGAAATCAACTGCCTTTTTGGGGGGCGTAACATACTCGAAAACTCATGAAACTTCACACACTCGTCAGAAGTGGTGAAAATTTACATATGGTCGGGGTTTCATGACAAAGTGCACAAAAATGGCTCAATAGCGCCCCCTACTCATTTTCAACGTATTTTGGGCTATAACTCCCAGACCATGTGTCGCACGATCACAAACCTCATATCCACAGATTCCCTGAATAGTTCTGAATCACCTGGATGGGGCCAACCCCATTTCCGCCTTAATTTTTTTTCGCAAAATCGCGAAAACTGGAAAACCTACTTTTTCGAACTCCTCCTTGGGGTTTTGTCCGTTCAGCGTGAAACTTGGCCAGTACAGTCTTCGTCTGGATCTGATATAAAGTTATCAAAGGAATTTTGTTAGGTCAAAATATTCGCAAGTTATTAACGAATAAATTTTTCTAGCTAGCTATAAAAAGGCGAACTGCTGCATATCTCGGTCAAAATAAATGCTACCAAGACCAAATCTAAGATCCTGGATTTACATGTCACGGTGAGGGAAAGAACCAAATTTAGCTAATTTTGGCCACTAGGGGGCGCTGCAAATATGGGAAATTTATATCTCGTAAATGGCTGCACCAATATTTATGAAATTTGGTGAGTATGATGCTGGTCCCCTCCTGAGGCCATACTTTGAAGTTAGTCACGACTGGTAAAAGTGGGCGTGGCTAATTACAAGATAAAAAACAAACATTGATTTCAGCTCAAGTATTATGCTGAGGGCTGTGAAATTAACAGGGTATATAGAGAATAGCATACAGACCAACCATAGCAAAAATTGTGCATCTACTCCACTAGGTGGCGCTATAACGGATGCAAACGCATTTTGGCCTGTAACTTCCACATTTTAAATCACATCTTCATAAACTTTATATCCACGTGTTCCCTACACGCAGTCGCATCTTCTGACATAGGCCACGCCCACTCCCACTGCAAATTTCTCTTTGTAATTCACTATACATCAAAAACCTACTTTTTCGAACTCCTCCTAGCGTTTAAGCTCCATCTTCACAAAACTTTGCACATACAATCTCCAGACTTGCCTGACCAAAACTTATCAAAAGAATTTTGCTACTCCAAAAAATGCGCTAGCTAAAGATAAACATTTTTTTTCTGCTAGCTAAAAAACACATACTGTTGCATATTTTTGTCACAGTAAAACCTATCAACTTCAAACTCGAATCACTTGTTTCAAAGGTCAACCAGAGGGTCTGTGCCACATTTGGTGGAAATTGGCCAATAGGTGGCGCTATAAACAGAGAAAAATCAAGTGACATGAAAATTGATCGATTCGCGCGAAATTTGGCGAGCGTGATGTGGAGTCACTCCCGAGACCACCCATCAAGCTTAGTGATGTTTCGTCACCGTGGCAACACCTAATTCGCCATAAAAGACAACGTTGATTTTAAGGGGTAAGGGATGCTTGTAAAGTCAGGAAACTTGGCACACATATGACAGGGTCCGATTTGTGTTGTCTGATGGGATTTTTCTGCTCTGATATGCCAACATGCCTCATCAGCGCCCCCTACAAATTTTCTACGATGCAGCCCCCGAAGCTGGTTTGACCTACATCTATGAAACTTGGTACGCACTTGCATCACTGAAAGACGTATAAAAAAGCCTCTTGCACCCATGTGCCAAACCCAACAGGAAGTCGGCCATTTTGAATTTGCTTGTAACTGGTTTGCAACTTCACCATACATGTTCCAATGTTCCCCAAACTTGACAGGATTGATGACAGTCCTGCCCTGAACACATCTATATGCCAATACGTGCTTATTAGTATGGCGCCACCTACTGGCAAAATTACATTTCTTCGTATGTTTTGAGGGATATCACGTGTAACTCCTACGTGAGGGGTCTGCCTTCGACAGGAATGAACGGTGGCATGAGCCGGCGTCCTGCCAGAGCCCTCGAGTTGCGTGAAGGTGCGAGGGCCCGTTCAATGCTGCTTGCAGCTTTAATTATTATTATTATTCACTATTTTTATTCTTCTCCCGGTAAAAGTAGTGCTGCAGGCTAAACCGTGCAAGGGAGGGTGGTGCAATTTGGAGGGTTGGTCCAGACCCCTGCACGTACCTCAGGCGCAAAAAATGACATATGTCAGCCAGCAGGGGGCGCTATAACCAAGGTCAATGCGTTTTGGGCTATAACTCCCACACCGGACGTCGCACATTCAAAAACCTCATAACCTCAGATTCCCTGAATAGCGCTGAATCACATATCCTGGGCCACGCCCATTTCCGCCTATAATTTTTTTTCGCTAAATCGCGAAAACTGGAAAACCAACTTTTTCGAACTCCTCCTTGGGGTTTTGCCCAATCAGCGTGAAAGTTGGCACGTAAAGTCTTCCACTGGACCTGATCTAAAGTTATCAAAAGAATTGTGTTCGGTTAAAATATGCGCAAGTTATTAACGAATAAAATTTTCTAGCTAGCTACAAAAAGGCGAACTGCTGCATATCTCTGTCAAAATAAATGCTAACAACACCAAATCTGAGATCCTTGATTGACATGTGACTGTGAGGGTGTGAGCCAAATTTGGCTAATGTTGGCCACTAGGGGGCGCTGCAAAGCTGAGACATTTATATCTCTTCAATGGCTGCACCGATTTTTACGAAATTTGGTGGGTATGATGCTGAGTCACTCCTGAGGCCATATCTTGAAGTTAATCACGACAGGTGAAAGTGGGCGTGGCTTATTACGAGATAAACAACAAACATTTATTTCAGCTCAAGTATTATACTGAGGGCTGTGAAATTCACAGAGTATAGATAGAACAGCATACCGACCACCCATAAGAAAAATTGTGTGTCTGCTCCACTAGGTGGCGCTATAACGGATGCAAACGCATTTTGGCCTGTAACTTCCACATTTTAAATCACATCTTCATAAAGTTTATATCCACGTGGTCCCTAAATACATTCGCATCTTCTGACGTAGGCCACACCCACTTCCACTGCATATTTCTCGTTTTAAGTCACTACATATCAAAAACCTACTTTTTCGAACTCCTCTTAGCGTTTAACGTCCATCTGCACGAAACTTTGCACATACAATCTCCAGACTTGCCTGATCAAAAGTTATCAAAAGAATTTTGCTACTCCAAAAAATGTGGTAGTTATAAATAATCAATTTTTTTCAGCTAGCTAAAAAAGACATACTGTTGCATAATTTTGTCAAAGTGAACGCTATTGATGTCAAACTTGAATCAATTGTTTCAGATCTCAACCAGAGGTTCTATGCCAAATTTGGCGGAAAATGACCAATAGGGGGCACTATAAACAGAGAAACATGAAGTGACATGAACATCGATCAGATTCGCCCAAAATTTGACAAGTATGTTGTGGTGTCACTCCTGAGGCCAGAGTTAAATCTTAGTGATGTTTGGTCAAAGCGGGCGTGACTTGTCACAACACACACATTCAGCCTTTCACACTTCCAGTGCTGATCCCATTACAATTACGATACTGCGGGTGAGACGTAGGCCTGCATCCAGACGCTCGCCCCGAACCCATCGTCCTTTGGGGCCGACTTCCGTGGCCTCCGTGAGATCCGTGGGCCGAGTCGCGCGGGGAGGCTTGGCCCCCTATCATAACTGCTTGCAGTTCTAGTTATTACTATTATTCTCTATTTTTATTTTTCCGTTGGTAAAAGTGGTGCTGCAGGCTAAACCGTGCAAGGGAGGGTGGTGCAATTTGGAGGGTTGGTCCAGACCCCTGCACGTACCTCAGGCGCAAAAAATGACGTATGTCAGCCAGCAGGGGGCGCTATAACCAAGGTCAACGCGTTTTCAAGGTCACCAAGGTCACCAAGGTCAACGCATTTTAAAAACCTCATATCCACAGATTCCCTGAATAGCACTGAATCACATGGTCTGGGCCACGCCCATTTCCGCCTATAATTTTTTTTTCGCAAAAACTGGAAAACCAACTTTTTCGAACACCTCCTTGGGGTTTTGTCCGATCAGCGTGAAACTTGGCACATAACGTCTGCAGCTGAAGCTGATGTAAAGATATCAAAAGAATTTTGTTCTGTGAAAAAATGCGGTACTTATTAATGAATAAATTTTTCTAGCTAGCTATAAAAAGGCGAACTGCTGCATATCTCGGTCAAAATAAATGCTAACAACACCAAATTTGACATCCTTGATTGACATGTGACTGTGAGGGTGTCAGCCAAATTTGGCTAATGCTGGCCACTAGGGGGCGCTGCAAAGCTGAGACATTTATATCTCTTCAATGGCTGCACCGATTTTTACGAAATTTGGTGGGTATGATGCTGGATGACACCTGAGGCCATATCTTGAAGTTAATCACGACTGCTCAAAGTGGGCGTGGCTTATGACAAGATAAACAACAAACATTTATTTCAGCTCAAGTATTAGGCTGAGGGCTGTGAAATTAACAGGGTATATATAGAACAGCACACAGACCACCCCTACCAAAAATTGTGTGTCTGCGCCACTAGGTGGCACTATAACGGATGCAAACGCCTTTTAGCCTGTAACTTCCACATTTTAAATCACATCTTCATAAAGTTTATATCCACATGTTCCCTCAATAGAGTCTCATCTTCTGACGTAGGCCACGCCCACTTCCACTGCATATCTCTATTTGTAAGTCACTACATATCAAAAACCTACTTTTTCGAACTCCTCTTAGCGTTTAAGCTCCATCTGCACGAGACTTTGTACATGCAATCTCCAGGCTTGCCTGATAAAAAGTTATCAAAAGAATTTTCCTACTCCAAAAAATGTGGTAGTTATAAATAATCAATTTATTTCTGCTAGCTAAAAAACACATACCGTTGCATATTTTTCTCAAAGGGAAAGCTATTGATGTCAAACTCAAATCACTTGTTTCAGAGGTCAACTAGAGGCTCTGTGCCAAATTTGGCGGAAATTGTTCAATAGGGGGCGCTATAAACAGAGAAACATGAAGTGACATGAAAATTGATCAGATTCGCCCTAAATTTGTCGAGCATGTTGTGGTGTCACTTCTGAGGCCAGAGTTAAATCTTAGTGATGTTTGGTCGAAGTGGGTGTGACTTGTCGCAACACACACATTCAGCCTTTCAGGGGGCGCTATAACCAAGGTCAACACATTTTGGGGTATAACTCCCACACCGTATGTGGCACATTCAAAACCTTTTATAACCACAGATTCCCTGAATAGTGCTGAATCAACTGGGCTGGGCCACGTCCATTTCCGCCTATAATTTTTTTTCGCAAAATCACAAAAACTGGAAAACCTACTTTTTCAAACTCCTCCTTAGGGTTTTGTCTGATCAGTGTGAAACTTGGCACGTACAGTCTTCAGCTCAACCTGATCTGAAGTTATCAAAAGAATTTTGTTCGGTCAAAAGATGTACGAATTATTATTGAATAAATTTTCCTGGCTAGCTATAAAAACACAAACTGCTGCATATCTTGGTCAAAATACATGCTAACAACACATGAAACATTGATATCTCTTAAATGGCTGCACTGATTTTTATGAAATTTGGTGGGTATCATGCGGGGTCACTCCTGAGGCCATATTTTGAAGTTCATCACGACTGGTTAAAGAGGGCGTGGCTTATTACAAGATAAACAACAAACATTTATTTCAGCTCAAGTATTATGCTGAGGGCTGTGAAATTCACAGGGTATATATAGAATCGCACACAGACCACCCATAGGAAAAATTGTGTGTCTACTCCACTAAGTGGCGCTATAAAGGATGCAAACGCATTTTGGCCTGTAACTTCCACATTTTAAATCACATCTTCATAAACTTTATATCCACATGTTACCTACATAGATACATCTTCTGACATAGGCCACGCCCGGTCCCACTGCATATTTCTCTTTATACGTCACTACACATCAAAAACCTACTTTTTCGAACTCCTCCTAGCGTTTTTGTCCATCTGCACGAAACTTTGCACATACAACCTCCAGACTTGCTTGATCAAAAGTTATCAAAAGAATTTTGCTACTCCAAAAAATGCAGTACTTACAACTAAACAATTTTTTTCAGCTAGCTAAAAAACACATACCATTGCATATTTTGGTCAAAGTAAAAGCTATCAACATCAACTCAAGTCACTTGTTTCAGCTGTCAACCAGAGTAGCTGTGCCAAATTTGATGGAAATTAGCCAACAGGGGGCGCTACAAACAGAGAAACATCAAGAGACGTGAAAATTGATCAGATTCGCCTGAAATTTGGCGAGCATGTTGTGGCGTCACTCCCGAGGCCAGCCGGAAAGCTTAATGATTATTGGTCAAAGCGGGCGTGACTTGTAACAAGACACACATTCAGCCTTTCGCACTTCCAGTGCTGATCCCATTACAATTAAAATACTGCGGGTGAGACATCGGCCTGTGTCCTGACACTCACCCCGAACCCGTCGTCCTTCGGGGCCGACTTCCGTGGGCTCGGCGAGAACCGGGGGCCGAGTCGCGTGGGGAGGCTTGGCCCCCGATCATAACTGCCTGCAGTTCTAGTTGTGGTTGCTGCTGGTGTTGTTATTATGAATGTTGTCATTGATAGCCGTGTTATTGTCAGTATTAGTTATCATGTCTACTCTGCCCCTTGTTAACCCCTGTCCCATCTCTCCCCCTCATCCTCCATCCCAGCTCACACTGACGGCTACTCCCACCACACAGATGACTCATGTTCCCCTGCACTCACACTCATTTACTAGTGACACCACACACACACTGTCACTTTCACACGCTCACTATTACATTGCATTCAATCATTTTAAACAGAAGTTGATCCTACAAATATGTCCACACTTTCCCTCCTAACATGGAATATCCGGGGTATTGGGTCTCAGGCAAAGAGGGCCAAGGTGTTTGACCATTTAATTAAATTACAAGCCAACATCTGCCTCCTTCAAGAAACTCATCTCTCAGAATCCGACCACAACAGAATCAAATCAGCTCAGTACACCACAAAACAACGAGGAGTCTGCATACTGATTCATAAAAAAATTTCATTTGTTCATAATGTTACCATTGCTGACCCTGAGGGGCGCTATATTATCATCAATATCTCAATCGACAATAGCTCACTTACAACTGGAAATACATATGGTCCATACTCCGACGATCCAGCTTTTTTTCAATCTTTTCTCTGCCATATCAAACCTGACCGATTGCCCGGTAATAATTGCAGGAGATTTCAACACAGTCTTAGACCCATCAATAGACCGATCTGATAACTCAATAAACAAACTAATTTGGCAATCCACTTCAACCATAAAACAGTTCATGAGTGATTATGGCTTTGCCGACAGCTGGCGCTTGCAACACCCAAACAGCAGAGAATACTCCTTCTTCTCACTAGTCCATCATTCCTACACCCGCCTTGATTTCTTTCTTACAAACAACTCCCTGATCTCTAATATCAGTCAGTCAACAATCCACCAGATTATCATCAGTAATCATGCCCCTGTAACAATTAATGGACTAGGAATCGCACACGTAAAACAACCCCCAGATGGCGCTTTAACACCTCTCTCCTGCAAGATCCACACTTTGACATGTTTATCAGGAAAGAGTGGGCACTCTTTCTAGAAATGAATGACTCCCCAGAGTCATCACCTTCTCTTCTGTGGGAAACAGGAACAGTACTCAGGGGAATTATTATATCATTTTCAGTCCACAAAAAAAAGACAGAAAAGGAAAAGGAAATTCATCTGGAACAAAAAAATCAAGCATCTCGAAAACATCAACATGACCAATCCAACAGCTGAAATTCAGAGTAAGTTAGATAAACATAAGTCAGAACTAAATGAAATTATCAACAAACAAACCCTTCTGAAATCAGTGCAAGAAGACCTGCAACACTGGACAAACCTACCACTTTCCATCATGGGCAGAATATCCACTATTAAAATGATAATTTTACCCAAAGTAAAGTACCTCCTCTCAATGACCCCAATACAACCAACCACCTCCTGGTTTAAATCTCTTGATTCAGCTATTACAAAATTCTACTGGTAAACAAGACACCCAGAATAAAACTGTCCACCCTCCAAAAACCAAAAACCCTAGGAGGATTAGAAGCACCAAATTTCACCCTGTACTGTTTGTCAAATCATCTTCAATATGTGCACAGGTGGACCCACCACAACCAATCCAATATCACCTGGCTAGACCTAGAACAAACTATTTACAAAAACCTCCAGATTTCAGAACTGCCCTTCCTCACCCTAGCAATCAAAAAACATCAGTGTTTCAAAGTGCCCATAATTAGCTCGGGTCTGACAGCCTGGTGGAAATTCCACAACATTACTAACACAAACATTCACCCTCGAAACTCACCCAAATTTGGAATAACCCTGATTTCACTTGCAACAATAGAACACTCAACCTCCACACCTGGAAAGACAAAGGCATTACTCATCTGCAACAGTTGTTTATCAATGGCAAATTCTCCACATTTGCGGACTTGGTCCAGAAATTTGGCATCACCAACACACACTTTTTACAATATCTAGATTTAATTAGCAATTAAATCAACCATCAACACCTCAATGGCCAATTTAGAACTCGCTACACCTATCTCAAAGCTAATTCATATACCATCCTCAAAAAAATTACTATCCAAAATTTACAGAATAGTGATACAGACAGACAACGCTATAAGCCTACCTTCTAACAAATGGGAATCAGAACTGTCTATCTCCACCGATGCCAATTTCTGGACCTAAGTCCGCAAAAATACCTTTCTCATGACCAAAAACTCCAACCTACAATTAATACAATATCAGAGCACTACTCCAGGCCAGGGATTCAGCACTGAGGTCAAGGGACAGGGAAGCCTACAGGAAGGCTAGAGCGGACCTGAACAGAGGCATCAAGGCTGCTAAAACAAAGTACAAAGAGCAGATAGAGGCCAACTTCAGGGAGAACAACCCCCGCTCCACTTGGAAAGGCATACAGAATATAACTGACTACAAACAATGCCACAACCCCCCCCCCCCCCCCCCCCCTCCACCATGTCAGAATGGGCACCTCCATATCCTCCACCATCGTCCTCAATACTGGTGCTCCTCAGGGATGTGTGCTGAGTCCAGTCTTGTACACACTGTACACTTATGACTGTGTCGCTACTCACGGCTCCAACACCCTCATCAAATTTGCGGATGATACAACCGTTGTGGGGCTCATCAACAACGGTTATGAGACACCATACAGGGAGGAGGTCCAATCACTGGCGGCCTGGTGCAGTGACAACCACCTCAACCTCAACACCAAGAAGACAAAAGAAGTCATTATTGACTTCCGGAAGTCGAGGACCACACTGCACTCAGGCCTGAGCATCAACAGGGAGGAAGTGGAACGGGTCACCAGCTTTAAGTTTCTTGGCCTGCACATCTCGGATGACCTGGGCTGGACTGTGAACACCACCCACATCATCAAAAAGGCCCAGCAGCGTCTCTTCTTTCTGAGAACACTGAGGAGGAACAAACTCCCTCCACCTCTGCTGAAAAACTTCTACCACTGCACAATAGAGAGTGTCCTCACCTATGACTGTACGGTGTGGTACGCCAGCTGCACTGCATCTGAAAAGAAACAACTGCAGCGGGTCATCAAGACGGCTGAGTGGATCATCGGCTCCCCACTTCCACACCTAGAGGAGATCTACTCCAGCCGTCTCCTCCGACAGGCCACAAAGATCCGGGATGACCCCGCCCACCCAGGACACTCTCTATTCACCAGCCTTCACTCTGGCAGACTCAGAGTCATGAGAGCCCGCACCAACAGACTGAGACACAGCTTCTTCCCCATGGCTGTGAAGAGACTGCTGCAAGAACCAAGAAAACTATCTTCATGAATTGGAAATCAAAGAACAAAACTCATATCTCTGTCTGGAAAAACCTATTATTGGATCACATCTCAATAGAAGTCTCAAATAGCTCATCTGGTAATAACTCAACCTGGCGATCACTTTCCAATTTCCTACAGTCATAGCTTCGTTGGCCCTCTGCCTGAAACCCGGCTCTCGCAACTTCCCTACCAGTAATCCCATCAAATGTGCCTCACCATTGCCCAACATACATCCTCACCGCTCATGCCACATCAATCAGTGGGACTGGGATGAGGCCCACCTCCCCATCTCATATTGCATCTCATATTAGAAGAGGCACAAAATCGGACCATAGGAAGGGCAAGGCATGAGGGGAGCCCTGAATATGTTTTTTTTTTTTTTTTTTTAACCTTTATTTAACCAGATAAGTCCCATTGAGTTCAGGATCTCATTTACAAGGGCGACCTGGCCAAGAGGTCAGCAGCACACGTCATAATAAATACAAAATTCAAGAAAGTTTAAGGCAATAAATTACAAACAATACATATAGCAAAAATTCAACAATTTTGCAATGGAAGTGCAACACTTTTAAGGACAGTAACAATTAAAAACACAAGCATTGCTCTTAGGTTTCTCGCTGCCTAGTGTGTAAAATAGAACAAAAAGCTTTAACTGAGACCAGTTCTGACATTTTCAGTTAAGTCTGTATAGTGTTCCAAGCGGTGGGGCCAGCATAACAAAAAGCTCTTTTCCCCAATTCAGTTCTGACTCTGGGCACATTTAGATGATGAATTGTGCAAGACCGTAAGGCATAGGTGCTCCTTAATTTCTGAAGCAGAGAGCATAGGTAGGATGGAACTAATCCAAGAAGAGACTTATAAATCAACATCATCCAATGTGTATACCTCCGGGAGCTCGTGGAGGGCCACTCTGCTTTGGCATAGAGCTCACAGTGATGAGTGAGGCGACCACAACCAGTAACAAAGCGTAATGCACAATGATAAACAGTGTCCAGTGCCCGAAGACATTTTAACGAGGCACTCATGTACAAAACATCACCATAATCAATCAAAGACAGAAAAGTTGCAGAGACAAGATATTTCCGAGCTCTGAGGGAAAATTCCTGTAATAAAATCTAAGTTTCACCCTCAATTTACGGACCAGATTGGCAATGTGAGCCTGGAAGGAGAGTTCTTGGTCAAGCAGAAAGCCAAGATACTTGTAACTAGTGACCATCTCTATCTGTTTGCCATTGCTAGTTGTAATGGTTTTGACAGGCTCTGTAATTTCATGTTTATGAGAGAATACCATGATTTTAGTTTTCTCTGCATTTAAAACCAGTTTCAAAGATAGTAAACGAATCTGACTAGTATTAAAAGCTATCTGTAAAAATTCTAAAGCCTGGGCAAGTGAGGAAGAGCAGCAATAAATGACTGTGTCATCGGCATAAAGGTGATACAAGGCATTTGATACGTTATCACACAAGTTATTGATATAAATAGTAAATAAAATTGGTCCCAAGACTGAACCTTGAGGTACTTCTTTAGGGATGTTCAGAAAACATTGAAGAGGAACCAGCCAGTTGGACACACTGTGTTCTGTTTGTTAGATAGTCTGCAAACCAAGTGGAAGCTTGGCTTGAGATACCAATCTTGAGCAGTGTATCGATTAAAAGTTTGTGATCGACCATATCAAATGCCTTAGACAAATCAATAAATAGTGCCACACAATGTTTATTACAATCTAAAACCTGAATAAAATCATTTAAAACTTTTAAGGCAGCAGTAACAGTACTATGCTGCTTTCTAAAACCAGATTGAAAATTTGTTAAAATGCCATTAGCATCTAAAAATACTTTTAATTGTTCACTAACAATTTTTTCAAACATTTTAGCCAGGACCCAAAGTTTAGAAATCGGTCTATAGTTATTCACCTCTGAAGGATCACCACCCTTCAGAAGCGGAAGCACAAAGGCCGATTTCCAGACTCTGGGAATTTTATTAGAATTCAAACTCAAATTAAAAATGTAAGAAAGCGGCTTTGCAATGTAGTCAGCAGCCACTTTGATAAAAAAGGGGTCCAGATTATCAGGACCAGCTGCCTACCTTGTGTCTAATTTTCTCAAAGCATAAAGAACATCAGCAATAGACACAGGGGTAAAATTGAAGGGTGGAGTATTAGGGCATCTACTCATATCCCAAGCTTCAGAATTTGAAACAGGCTCGGTTAAAACAGGATTTAAGGACTCAAATAAAAATCCTGCAGAAATAAAATGTTCATTAAAATATCTCAGCATGGTGGACTTATCTCTTTAGTTTTTCACCTTCTTTAATGAGGAAATTTGGCAGATCATTTGTTGGCGCAGAGTCAGACGTGGATTTCACTGTTTTCCAAAATTTCTTAGGATCATTTAGATTTTTTGTAGTTTGTAGATAGAATTCTGATTTTGTTTTCCTAATTAACGAAGTACATTTATTACGCAGCTGACAAAAACGAAGCCAGTCAGCCTCAGCCTTACTTTTTCTTGCTGCAGCCCAGGCAGCATCCCCGTCTTTAAGTAGGTTACCAATATTATGAGTAAACCAGGGACTGTTGCGCCCTTTCACCCTAAATTTGCGCAAAGGTGCATGTTTGTCAATTAATTTTGAAAACTCTTCATGAAAGTACTGCCATGCTAACTCCACATAATCAAAAAGAGAGACCTTGCACCACTCAATTAGTGACAGATCATGAATGAAAACTTCTTCATTAAGGTGCTTCATGTCCCTTTTAACCAGGATATGGGTTTTTTTTTTTTTTGTAATTTAACATTTCTGACAGTAGCAATAGCACAATGATCACTTAGGTCGTTTGCAAAAATGGTATACTTATGTGGGGTTTTTGTCATTATCAGGTCAAGCAGGGATGATCTTGTAGGGAATTTAGTATTAGGCCGGGTGGGACTATCGATTAATTGTGTAAGGTTTAAAGAATCACAGACAGACTTTAAGGTATCTGATGTAGTTAGCCAATCAAGATTCAAGTCACCTACTAAAATAAATTCATTTGAGATAAGTCCATCTGCTTGAGTATACAGTGAGGTAAGGGCCTCACTGCAGGCAGAGGGGGGTCTGTAACAGCCCATAATTGCGAGGGACTGACCCTTTGATAATTCAAGAGACAGGGCAAGAAGTTCAAATTGTTTTTGGATGGACAAAGAGGATAGAGGGGTGACATGAAATCTATTTTTTATATAGATAGCTACACCTCCACCTTTTTTAGGGTGATCGCATTGGAAAACATTATATCCAGAAATGGAAATATCCTTGTCTAAGACTGCTTTACTCAGCCAAGTTTCAGACAGCACCAGGATGTCAACATCAGTGGATTTAATCCAAATTTTAATTAAGTCTATCTTAGGTAAAAGGCTTCGTACATTTATATGATTGAATCTAAGGCCCAACCTGGATCTAAATTCATCAGGGGTACCAATATGATTTATAAAGGGTCCTGGGTTTGGCTGAACATTGCCTGATGGCAACAGTAGTAGCAAGATAAGGGTTTTTCACCTTACTATCGATTTGAGCTCAATCTCAGTATCATTTGACTGGTTTAAATAAAAGTGATAAGTCTCACTGTGTGTGAAAGAATTTTCAAAAACAGAAATACACATTAATCTAAGCAATATAAAATCATTTAAAACAGGCGCATAATGGGATGGCAACATTGTGATAGTCAAGTCAATGCTGGACCAGGTGTAGGTCAGTGCATTGATCAGTGCACTGGAAAGGCCCCAAGGGGGACGGGGCACATTACTGTGTACCCCATTAGAATCTTGACGCACATGTCCAGTGGTCCAGCAGGAGAATACCATGAGCAGAGCGAGTAGGTACTTCATTGTAACTGTTCCAGGGGAGAATTTATTAGATTTAAGGTGATGGAGACGTTGACGGGAGGAAGCTTGGACGGAGTCGGTCACCTCTCCAGAGACAGTCCAGCGCCTCTGCAGGAGGCAGCCGAATGTAGCCACAGCCTCAAGCGGCTAGCAGCTAACAGCTAGCAAGCTAGTCGCGAGATGGAGACCTCCAGCGCTAACAGCCAACAGCCACCAGTGCGACCGTCCGTCCACTGGTATTTAGCGCCTGTCCGCAGCAGAATGATCCTGCGGCAAAAGCCTCCAGATACTCGGCAACAGTCTGGTATCAGCACAGCCCAGCGAAGCCGCCAACAGCTAGCAGCTAACAGCTACAGCCGTGAGCTAGCAGCTAACCGCTAGGAGACCCACGATGCGATCGCCCGGTAACAGCACAGCCCAGCGATGCCGCTAGCAGCTAACACCCAACAGCTAGCGGCTAACAGTTACCGCCTAGAGCTAGCGGGTAGCAGCCAGGTGACCCCCGGTGCGACCGCCCGTCCCACAGCACCTTGCCACGGCAGGATGATCCAGCAGCAGCGACCTCCAGATCTCAGCAGCAGTAAAGGAGCAGCACAGTGCGTCGTTGTTACCAACAGCCAGCAGCTATCGGCTAAGAGCTGTCAGCTGACAGCTAGCGGCTAACAGCGGATGAGCCTGTCAACAGCAGCACGTCGGCTTACAGCCACCAGCATGGGGATCTATCCTTGGCACGCAGCAGCTCACCACGGTTGGATGATCCAGCAGCCAGCGGCAGCCTGATGGATGAGACCCAGAGATGAGCACATCAGCAGGACCAAAGGCATCAGGGGCCAATGCACGACACCGGTACCATGACTATACGGTCTCTCAGTAAGTAAGTTATGTCTCCAAAGGCGTTTATTATGGAGTACCAGTGCAGTTGGTTTACACAAAACTTGTAAGACAATAGAACTTCGGCAATTGTCGATTTAAAAGACTAATAGTAAGTTTTCCCCTCTGCTCCGCACCTTTTTTAATGCACTTAGACGATAGAAGGCACACATACCACAGGGATAGTGGGGTGTGTGGATGGGTTGGTCTGTGGATACCAACTGCTGCCTGGGATGGTGAGGGCTGGGGTCATGCGCCTTTCTCTTTTTTCCTCCTCCCTCTGGTGAGCCTCACCCAATCTAACATACCCAAAACCCCCCTTCTCCCTCTCATGCCTATAACACAGTATCACGGTGCACAACAACCCATACTATTAACACACAACCAATCATCTTACACACGCACACACACACACGCTCACACACACACACACACACACACACACACACACACACACACATACACATACACACACACTCTCTCTCTTTCTCACACACACTCTCACACACCTCCCGAACCCCCTTTGTAAAATGTCCCCTGTAGCGTCTTGTTAAATATTGTTTTATGCTTCATGTTCTTGTTCACAAGCTCTGTCTATGTACAGTATGTTAAAAAAATAAAATAAAAAATTCTTTGTATATTAGTATATGTCACACGCCTTCTACACTCATTTGGGTTATGTAAGGTATGTGGGTTTTTGTAAATATATGTAAGACACTTTCTGCAAAACCTAATAAAAAAAATTATATTGTTATTATTATTATTATTGATGTCTCTTTATTAATCTTCATTAATATTATTACTTTCCACTCATTCTCTTTGTTTTCTATCTCTTAAATTTCTCTACTCTATTCCTATTACTAATGTGTTTTTTTCTTTGGAATAGTATGTCTTTTATGATGATGATGATGGTGATGATTAGAACATGTATATTTGCACAAATACTGTACCACACACATACACACAACAAACACACATTCCCCTCCAAACTGTGGCCACAAACCATTACTATAATCATGTATATCTACTTTCATGTACATATTCTTCTAATTGCTTAGGTTTTGTTTTTATCAACAAGATTGTTACCATTTCTAGAAGTACAGTCACTGTGGTAATTCATTTTTCCTCCTGTTTTACTTATTTGTTTATTATTGTTACTTTTTTTCATTGACATACATATACACACACATATACACCCACATACATACATATATAAACACTAAAGACATATACACACATACATAATCACACCATAAATATTGATACCCATAATACTAATAACATTATTCATTATAATGTATACATACTTAAATATCTATATATATTGTCAGTATTGAATATTTTCCTGTGTATTCTATTATTTTCAAGTATTTAATATTATTATATATAGGTGTTTTGGGGTTGTTTTTTTTCTCTCCCTGTCCCACATGCAGCCTGTTTGTTTGTTTATTTGTTTTTTTTCCAATCCCAATACCATGCTTAATTATTTATTTCCTCCACCACAATAATAAATAAGGCACATAGGAACTGTCAGGGCAGCGGCAGGGCAGTACCACACATATAACAACTTACTAGCAATCTCTTATAAACCGACACCCTCCTGGGGTGTCCTCCCTGGTCTGGGAACAGTTTTTTTTTTTGAGGGATGAAGTCTGACTAGAAAACTCTGCAATTTCTGAAAAAATTGCATGTGGGAGCTGCAAACTGTTAGCTACTTTTGCTACTGCTACTGCCACTGCAAGCTGCTGCTTCAACAGGATTTTTTTTTCCCAAATGTTATAACACATAAAATGAAATGCATATTTGTCACATCCCGTCAATGGCCACAAGGTGGGGCTATTGGCACCATGTTTCACCATGTTGTGCACATTGACATGGAGAACTTGTGTACCAAATTTCATGTCACTGAAAACAACAGAACTGTAGAAATATCATGTTATATCATTACAGTAGTGCCCCTGTGGATAGAATTGCAAAATGCAGTTTAGTGAAGATTGGATGAACAATGTGCCAAAAGTAGCAAAAAATGCATTTTTGAAAAAAATTCAAAATGGCGGAAAAAATTTCTAGACGCAAATGGGCGTGGCCTATATCAGTCTACTTGATACCATCCAAGGAATGCACTGTGCAAAAATTGTTTGACTAGGCCTCACGATTCATGAGTTACAAGCCAAAACATAAAACACGTAATAACTGACCACATGGTGGGGCTATAGGTTGCGTTTTAGAATATGTCAAGTAGTTCCACATGGCTCACCTGTCAATCAAGTTTGAACACTTTAGCACTTTTAGTTTTTGAGATATGAGCTTTCAAACATTGCTCCCATTGACTTGCCATTATGAATTTTAATGATTTAAAAAAATTATATAAAATCATTGGAATATGTTAGAGATGAGAAAAGTAATAGCACACATCTCCTTGTGGGGATGTACAATGTGACATTGAAATGAAGTTGATATGACAAATCGTGTAGGACTAGTTAGACGACGAAAAATGGCGAAATAATAATAATATATAACTAGAAAAAATTGCATTTCCTAGCGAAAATGCAGTGGGAATGCTCATTGCAGAAAAGAATTTGAAAAACACTGCTGAAAATTATCAGAAGTAATAGAAGTAATAGTTGTAAAAGTAATAGTGATAAAAGTAGTAATAGTAATAGTAATAGAAACAATAGTGGCAGTAATAGTATTAAAAATAGGAATAGTAGTAGAAGTAATAGTATAGTAGTAAAAGCAATAGTAATAGTAGTAAAAGTAATAGAAGTAATAGTAATAGCAGTAATGGTAACAGTAGTATAAGGAAAAGAAGTAGTAGTAGTAAAAGCAATAGAAGTAATAGTTATAGTAGCAGAAGTAATAGAAGTAATAGTAATAGTAGTAAAAGTAATAGTAATAGTAGCAGAAGTAATAGAAGTAATAGTAATAAAAGTAAAAGTAATAGTATCAGAAGTAATAGAAGTAATAGTTGTAAAAGTAATAGTGATAAAAGTAGTCATAGTAATAGTAATAGAAACAATAGTGGCAGTAATAGTATTAAAAATAGTAATAGTAGTAGAAGTAATAGTATAGTAGTAAAAGCAATAGTAATAGTAGTAAAAGTAATAGTAATTGTAGGAGAAGTAATAGCAGTAATAGTAATAGTAATAGTAGCAGAAGTAATAGTAAGAGTAGTGGAAATAATAGTAGTAGTTATAGTAATAGTAGTAAAAATAACAGTAGTAAAAGCAATAGCAGTAATAGCAATAGAAGTAGAAGTAATAGTAGTAGTAGTAAAAGTAACAGTAATAGTAGCAGAAGTAATAGAAGTAATAGTAGTAATAGTAATAGCAGTAATGGTAACAGTAGTATAAGGAAAAGAAGTAGTAGTAGTAAAAGCAATAGAAGTAATAGTTATAGTAGCAGAAGTAATAGAAGTAATAGTAATAGTAGTAAAAGTAATAGTAGCAGAAGTAATAGAAGTAATAGTAGTAAAAGTAATAGTAATAGTAGCAGAAGTAATAGTAGTAAAAGAAGTAGTAATAGTAAAAGTAATAGAAGTAATAGTAATAGTAGCAGAAGTAATAGAAGTAATAGTAGTAAAAGTAATAGTAATAGTAGCAGAAGTAATAGAAGTAGTAGTAGTAAAAGTAATAGTAATAGCAGTAGAAGTAATAGTAGTTGTAGTAGTAGTAATAGAAACAGTAGTAGCAATAATAGTAGTAGTAATAGTATTAAAAGTAGTAGTAATAGCAATAAAAGTAATAGTAATAGAAGTAGGAGTAATAGTAATAGTAGTAAAAGTAATAGTAGTAATAGTAATAATAGTAGCAGTAATAGTAATAGTAGTAATAGTAGCAATAAAAGTAGTAGAAGTAGTAATAAAAGTAGTAGAAGTAGGTTTGAAGATTTCTCCCATAGACTTCCATTGTAAAAATTTGTTAAAAAAAGTTTTACAGTGTAAAAACTATAAAAGTTAAAAAGCTGAAAAGTAATAGCAGCAATCTCCTGAAAGAGCTGAACGTTCTGATAGTTGAACGGTTTTAATAGCATAAAGTATGAAGGAGTTGAAACGTGTCAAAAAAGGGACGGAAGTAGAAAAATAATAATAAAGAACAGAAGAACAATAGTAATGATAAATAAATAAATAAAGACTGAAGATAACATAGCTGCAGCTCCCACACTATGTTATCCTTGCGCTTTATTTATTGTGTGGGAGCTGCAGCTCCCACACAATAAATAAATAAAGAGCGAAGACTATAAATAAAGCGCAAAGATAACATAGTGTGGGAGCTGCAGCTCCCATACAATAAATAAATAAAGAGCGAAGATAACATAGTGTGGGAGCTGCACCTCCCACACAATTAAGGCCAGCTCCCTCCTCTGAGGGCGACCCACAGTGGAACATATCAGTCAAAATAAAGAAAAGAAACCCACATACAATCGTAATAATAGTAGTAATATCAAAAATAAACTAGAGAATGCAATTTCTGAAGAAATTGCGGGTGGGAATGCCACAGCTAGCTGACGCTACACTGCAATGCCTCCTTGAATCCTTGAATAATACAATGCATGAATGAATGTGAGAAATACTTGAAGGATGTTTGAAAAGCTTACGCTACACTGAAATGCTGGCTTGAAAAATACAAGGCATTAGAAGTAATAGTTATAGTAGCAGAAGTAATAGAAGTAATAGTAATAGTAGTAAAAGTAACAGTAATAGTAGCAGAAGTAATAGAAGTAATAGTAGTAAAAGTAAAAGTAATAGTATCAGAAGTAATAGAAGTAATAGTTGTAAAAGTAATAGTGATAAAAGTAGTCATAGTAATAGTAATAGAAACAATAGTGGCAGTAATAGTATTAAAAATAGTAATAGTAGTAGAAGTAATAGTATAGTAGTAAAAGCAATAGTAATAGTAGTAAAAGTAATAGAAGTAATAGTAATAGCAGTAATGGTAACAGTAGTATAAGGAAAAGAAGTAGTAGTAGTAAAAGCAATAGAAGTAATAGTTATAGTAGCAGAAGTAATAGAAGTAATAGTAATAGTAGTAAAAGTAATAGTAATAGTAGCAGAAGTAATAGAAGTAATAGTAGTAAAAGTAAAAGTAATAGTATCAGAAGTAATAGAAGTAATAGTTGTAAAAGTAATAGTGATAAAAGTAGTCATAGTAATAGTAATAGAAACAATAGTGGCAATAATAGTATTAAAAATAGTAATAGTAGTAAAAGTAATAGTAATTGTAGGAGAAGTAATAGCAGTAATAGTAATAGTAATAGTAGCAGAAGTAATAGTAAGAGTAGTGGAAATAATAGTAGTAGTTACAGTAATAGTAGTAAAAATAACAGTAGTAAAAGCAATAGCAGTAATAGCAATAGAAGTAGAAGTAATAGTAGTAGTAAAAGTAACAGTAATAGTAGCAGAAGTAATAGAAGTAATAGTAGTAATAGTAATAGCAGTAATGGTAACAGTAGTATAAGGAAAAGAAGTAGTAGTAGTAAAAGCAATAGAAGTAATAGTTATAGTAGCAGAAGTAATAGAAGTAATAGTAATAGTAGTAAAAGTAATAGTAGCAGAAGTAATAGAAGTAATAGTAGTAAAAGTAATAGTAATAGTAGCAGAAGTAATAGTAGTAAAAGAAGTAGTAATAGTAAAAGTAATATAAGTAATAGTAATAGTAGCAGAAGTAATAGAAGTAATAGTAGTAAAAGTAATAGTAATAGTAGCAGAAGTAATAGAAGTAGTAGTAGTAAAAGTAATAGTAATAGCAGTAGAAGTAATAGGAGTAATAGGAGTAATAGTAGTTGTAGTAGTAGTAATAGAAACAGTAGTAGCAATAATAGTAGTAGTAATAGTATTAAAAGTAGTAGTAATAGCAATAAAAGTAATAGTAATAGAAGTAGGAGTAATAGTAATAGTAGTAAAAGTAATAGTAGTAATAGTAATAATAGTAGCAGTAATAGTAATAGTAGTAATAGTAGCAATAAAAGTAGTAGAAGTAGTAATAAAAGTAGTAGAAGTAGGTTTGAAGATTTCTCCCATAGACTTCCATTGTAAAAATTTGTTTAAAAAAGTTTTACAGTGTAAAAACTATAAAAGTTAAAAAGCTGAAAAGTAATAGCAGCAATCTCCTGAAAGAGCTGAACGTTCTGATAGTTGAACGGTTTTAATAGCATAAAGTATGAAGGAGTTGAAAGGTGTCAGAAAAGGGACGGAAGTAGAAAAATAATAATAAAGAACAGAAGAACAATAGTGGGAATGCTATGAGCATTCCCACTAATAAAGAACAGAAGAACAATAGTGGGAATGCTATGAGCATTCCCACTAATAATCTGTAGACAAAACACATCAAAACCAGGGCTAAAACAATATAAGAATTGGTTTTCCAATGGTGCCCCAGTACTGCTTCACTGCCAGCGGACAGGGGGAACTTCCCCTTACTTTATTATTTGTTATTATTAATTATTATTTAATTATTGGTGTCAGTGGTAACAGGGTATAGATAGGATTAGTTTCAATCTACTTCCTTCCCCTTTGTTATTATTATCACCTGTATCACCTTCTTACCCTGTATAGACACACAGACACACAGACACAAACAGACACACACACACACACACCCCCAACATAACTTCATCCCCTTATCCTCTTTACCTTGACCTTTATTTACTTTTGAATTCACTGTCTTTCTTTTTCATTGTCTTGCATAAAAAAAACGTCCAGTACATTGTCTTAGCCTCTATTTATTTGTTTTTGTTTTTTTTGTTGGTTTTTTGCTTGGTTTTTTTGAAGCACCTGGGCAAAACCTTCTGTGATATTATCAGCTTTGAATTTGAATTAGATGAGGCTCTATGGTATGGCCCTGTTGTGTTTTACAGCTAATAAGTCCCAGTTCTAATCATCTGCAGCATCTTTGTTTTGCGAAAACATTCAGGTAAAAAGGCATTTACTGTCACAGTTTTGCATTCCTGGTCATGTGCTCTTCTCTGCATGAGCTCCAGTCAGTAATTTTCCCCTCATCCTGCCTCTCTGCCACTCCTACCTGCCAACCTATCACCTGCCTATACTATTCCCACACCTGCCTGTCCACTGTGCCCACCTCATCAAGCCAACTCAATTAATCTGTTCCTCATTGCTTTCAGCCAGCACATATATCACAGCCTCTCACTCGTTGCCAGATTGTTCTTTGCCACTCATACAAGACTCTCCAACACTTTATACCGAACCAATTTCCTGTTGCCGACCCTGCCTGCCTCTGACTAGCCTGCTTCATCTAATTCCCAGTGAATGCCTCAGCCTTTTGTCCCTGACCATGAGACTTGCTTCCACATTCTTGGCTCCTTTTTGCCTGTGGCTGCTTGACATTTTTATTTGACGAAATGCTTCAGTGTGGGTGTTCCAGTCAGCTTACCTGTGGTTTCCAGATGTTCACCATGTTGCCACACTTGCCATTGTGTGTGCGCCCTGTCGGTACTTATCTGCTGGCTTCTCTACTGCCCTCCTACTGCCTCAACCTGCCTCTATCCACAACATTCTGCTTCATCTGTTTGGACTTTGTATTTACCCAATTCTGAATTTTCAGCCTCCTTGACTACGTCCCCTATTTGCTTCTCCATGGTATCATTGCCTGCTTTTAGACTGAACTGTGTTCGGGTTGGGCTAGCACCTCTGCTCACTCACCTGCCTCTCAGCCTGGTTTGGCATGCTTGCAGCAGAGCATGTCCATTATAATTGTTGGGAATTATAATACTAGGCCTCATCAAAGGGCACCAAATGTTGTAAATTCACACTTGTAGGCTTTGTACAGCGACACCATTAATGTAGGGAATCTACATTAATAGGCGTCACACGGTGGCACCATAAACGTATGGAATCTACAATTTAAGTATCAAATTGGCTATCAGAAATTCTTATTTTCTAAGAATTCTAAGATGGCGGCGCGTGTAGACTCAGCGACCCAGTGCTCTTCTTCAGTTAGCAGCAACACACTGAGAAGGACTTACACCGGAACTGAACTTCTAAGCCTGAAACAACACTGGACCGGCTGGAGCCCCCCAGAAGGGTTTGACTCGTTCCCGGAGAGGATACGCCGGCGAGAGCGGACAGAAAGGAGGCAACGGCGGCGCTGCGAAAGACGCTGGAAACGAGGCAAACGAGCCGACATCAGAGCTAGGCTAACAACGGCTCCGCACAAACCAGTGGTTCCAAGCGTCTTTCTCACCAACGTCCGCTCCCTGGTTAACAAGATGGACAAGATGAAACTACGAGACGTTAACAACCGGATAGACAGCTGTATCATGGTGATAACAGAGACCTGGCTGCATGAAAACATCCCAGACCTAGCCGTGGAGCTAGCAGGACGTACAATCTTCCGGGCGGATCGCACATCGGACTCCAGTAAGAGGAGAGGAGGAGGTGTGTGCGTCTATATTAACAACAGTTGGTGCACGGACACTGCCGTTATTGAGAAACACTGCTGTCCAGACCTGGAGTTTCTAATGTTGAAGTGAATGTTGAAGACCTTTTTATTTGCCCAGGGAGATGACCCAAGTGTTTGTAACTGCCGTGTATATCCATGCTAACATAGCTATGAGCAGGCTACATGACAGCATCACCAGGCAACAAAACAAACACCCAGAGGGCTTCTTCATCGTGGCTGGAGACTTTAATCATACCAATTTAAAGACTGTGCTCCCCAGATTTTACAAGAATGTTGACATTCAAACAAGGAAGGGCAGAACACTAGACCAGGTCTACACCAACATCTCTGGAGCCTACAGAGCCCGCCACTCCCCCCACCTCGGACACTCAGACCATCTTTCCCTGTTCCTGACACCAGCTTACAAGCCCCTCATCTGCAGGTCTAAGCCGCAGTACAAGTCAGTGCAGTGCTGGACTGAGGAGGCCACACTATCCTTGCAGGACTGTTTTGAGGACACCATATGGGAGCTCTTTGAAGACCCAGACATTGAACTCCACACCTCCTCTGTACTATCATACATCAGTTTCTGCATGGATAATATAACATCAAGGAAACAGGTGAAAACATTTCCCAACCAAAAACCCTGGTTTAACGCCAATATCAGAGCACTACTCCAGGCCAGGGATTCAGCACTGAGGTCAAGGGACAGAGAAGCCTACAGTAAGGCTAGAGCGGACCTGAACAGAGGCATCAAGGCTGCTAAAACAAAGTACAGAGAGCAGATAGAGGCCAACTTCTGGGAGAACAACCCCCGCTCCATGTGGAAAGGCATACAGAATATAATTGACTACAAACAATGCCACAACACCCCCACTCCACCGACACTTCTCTCCCAGACCAGCTTAACACCTTTTTCTCCCGCTTTGAAGAGGACAACAGACAGGCAGAGGACACACAGCTGACATCATCAGTGCACGACCAGCCCCCCACCATCCAACAACATCAGGTACTGCGAGTCCTGCGTGGTATCGACACCAGGAAAGCACCAGGACCGGATGGAGTACCAGGGAGGGTGCTGAAATCATGTGCTCACCAGCTTGCTGCAGTATTCACTAACATCTTCAACCTTTCACTGCAGCAAGCCACAGTCCCGACCTGCCTGAAAACTGCCACCATAATCCCTGTGCCCAAATCCTCTGCCATCACAGGGTTGAATGATTACCGGCCTGTGGCTCTGACACCGGTGATCATGAAATGTATGGAGGGACTGGTGTTACAGCATGTTAAGGCCCACATCCCACCTGGCTTTGATCAACATCAGTTCGCCTACGGGTCCAACAGATCCACAGACGACGCCATCTCCATCGCCCTCCACACCGCTCTCAGCCACATTGAAAGCCCCAACACATATATCAGATGCTGTTTGTCAGCTCGGCATTTAACTCCATCAGCCCCAGCAGACTCATCAACAAACTGCAGACACTACAACTTGGAACCTCCCTCTGTCTGTGGATCAAGGACTTCCTGACTAACAGACCCCAGCATGTCAGAATGGGTACCTCCACATCCTCCACTATCGTCCTCAATACTGGTGTTCCTCAGGGCTATGTGCTGAGTCCAGTCTTGTACACACTGTACACTTATGACTGTGTCGCTACTCACGGCTCCAACACCCTCATCAAATTTGCGGATGATACAACCGTTGTGGGGCTCATCAACAACGGTTATTAGACACCATACAGGGTCCAAGCACTGGCTGCCTGGTGCAGTGACAACCACCTCAACTCAAATTTCACTGTATTTATTGCAGTGACAATAAAGCTTCTTCTTCTTCTTCTTCTTCTTATGTTTAAATAACGTGACTTAATTAACATTAAATCACCTCGTGGGGCACCATTCCCGAAAAGGGAAAAATGATAGCCAGTTAATGATATGAGTCTCATAAAGTTCACTAAACTATTAATTTGGGAAATTGATTAATAATTAAATTAATAACCATAACCAAATTAATAATAAAGCCTGAAGGATTTCAGACTTCTTGACGCAGCAGAGGTTGACTATTCATTCACTGTTGTACAACATTAAACCGACAGCAGGTACGATTCCAAAAATGTATTTATTCATAAAGCAAAGCAAAGCAAAACCAAAACACACAAATCCTAACTAACTATATACAAGCCTGTGTGTGTGTGTGTGTACATGTGTATAGGTGTGTGTGTGCGAGAGAGAGAGAAAGACAAAGGCGGGTGTGGTAATTGAAGGGCCGTTTGGACTACAAAACAAAATGGCTGACAACAGAAAACTACAAGATGGCCGGATCAAAACTTGCCTTCAGATCGGGGGAGGTGTTTGTCTGACCATGTGGTCACGATAAAGACAAAATAAAAGAAGCGGGAACTTTAGCTGCCTGCTTGGGTATAGCTCTGTTGAAAGCCAATTTGTAAGTGAGTCTATGTGAATTTGATTTGTTGCAAAGGGTCTGGATTAGTGCAGAAGATGTTTAGTTACATGCAAGACGTTGTCTGTGAACAGCATTAGCAAACTAAACATGACTTTGCTCTGGTAAAACCAACTAATCAATAACCTAATTGCAGACAATCACAACAATAACTCAATAAACAGCATTAAATCATATACAACAAGTTAAACAGTCTTGCTTAGCCTGTACAGCTGTGATCAAGCTATGCCCAGTTGTTACATTACCAAATCCTGAATGGATGGAGGAAAGAGTTGGTTTGATGCGTGCTGTCCTTGTTAGCCGGTGAAGAAGGCTGGAAAGAGTTGTAGCTCTAGAAGCAGTCTTTGTTGTGTCCTTGTTCCAAAGGTGCAGATCCGAGGAAGCCGGTTGCTTGGGGTCCTTGCAGAGTTAGACGTTGGGGTGCTAACTGAACTTGATTCTCCTTATTGCTGGGAGGTTAGTTGCAAACCTTGTGTTTGCCCTTCTAACCTCTCTGGTAGAAGTTATGCGCCTGCCTTGAACGAGGGCATGAGTCTTAGGAGAAAAGGGAACAAAAGTCTGTGGAGCAATTGTTCCACCCCTTGATGGTTCGGGACGAAGAGCACCTCTGGGCTGGTCCAGGGCCCAGAAGGGAGGAGGTGTGAGCGGCTTGCCGCCCAAGAGCTACGAAAAGAGACAGTAGTGAATGGAAAACAACTCCTACAGTGTGTCTGATGACATCACAGAGTCACATGGCACTGTAACAGTGCTGACCAGTCACTATTGAGACTTGTCTCTCAAAGAGGTGTGAGGTTGGCATCCTGCTGAGATGGGTGTCAGGTAACTTCTTTGTTTGAGAACAAAGAACATGAGGTCTTCCACCTCAGGATGAAAAGCCTTCACATGTCCAGTTTAGATTTTAATGAATGACAAATCATCTGTGGTCCAGTGAATCCCAACATAATCAAGTGAAGCATGCTACACTAACAAGGGAAGCCACGCTTGCCCATGTGGACACTACGCTGCTCAAAGTTAATTTACGCCACAGGTCAATTTTTTTCTCTGTGTATGTGGCTCTGTGGCTCTCCAGCAGGTACAAACTACATGGAACTGTATAAAAAATGAGTACAACCAGTTTTAACATGATAAAAAAAGGGATACCTTATTGTACCAGAGGCAATGCGAAATAGCAGAACAACATTGTGTTTGTTTTTACATTTCACATTAAAATAAATCAATCACATACGCATGTTGTTGTTGTCCGGTGTGAAATGGATTTGGAATATATTGTACATGATCACAAGTTCGAATCTTGTATTGGGTACAAAAATGCGCTGATGCGATGCATTCTAAACTAGGCTGTTTTTAGCCAATTCCTCCAAAAGTCTAATGCCACTAGCACTCAGGGCATGTCTCCAGATGAAACGAAATAGCTGCCATTAAACCACTTACAAAGCTCAAAGTAGCCCCACACTTCGTTGGTAGTATAATAAGGGTCCTACCATTTAAAATGAGGCTTTACAACTTTGTAAGTGCACAGATAGTTCATTAAAAATGACTTTTTACAAAGACAGTACCTTGAGGTAGTTTTCCGGTCGCCGCCATTTTGAATTTAAGTCAAAACAAATCAATTGCTGAACGCAAATCTCAGGTGCTGTTGACGGAAGAGGGCTGACTATGGGCTGTACACGTGAACAAGGGGCGACTGGGATGTGTGTAGTGCACGAGCTTGGATGACAGCTTTTGAGGAGAGGAGAAGACAAGTAGAGGAGTCTGTAATCTTTGTGTTTTTCTGTTGAGTTAATTTTTTTCTAAGATCGTAAATATTTTGTCCTCAAACTGATTCTCCTTCTTTTTTTTTCCTCAGAGTGACATCCTAAGCAGTTACCAAAACCATGTCACATGACCATCACATTGAATATTCTTGCCTTCATTGTTCATAATGTTTACACAGTATGACCACAGCTTGTAATGTCAAGTTTTACAGGTTTAATAACATCACTGCTTTGTCATTTTCCATATCCAGTACTGTCCTAGCTCTTTTCATGGAGACTTTGCTTAGAAGCAGTGGAATGTTTGCTAAGACCACTTCAGTTTCAATTTGACTCGTAGTTTGTCCAAGTTTTGCAGAAATGATCAGCTTTGGGGATTTTGGAGATGGAAAAGTAGTGTGTGGAATACACCACCAGAAGGGTCTACCACTGAGTGTTTCCTTTATTTTCTCAAGTCCTGCATCTCGACTTTTAAAGTTATTTAACAGCTCTTTCATCAGCATGTTCCTGTTCTTTTCACAATAAGAGCCTCCCACTTACTGCCAGTATGTGAACTCTTCTTCTGGCAGTTATAATTTTGCTAACCTGTAAATGATGCAACCACTATGTAAATATAAGCATATTAAAAATGGATGCAAAGGTGATTGGTCTCTTTGCTCCTGATGAAATGATGTGTGACTTTGCTGCACCCACACCATAATGTGAGGTGTCCGATACCAGCTGAAATGGTAATGCTGTGTCAAAGGGATTGAGGGCTTCAGATTGAGGGCTGTCTTCACTTATTTGAAAGCTGTCTCACATTTGTCTGTCCGCTGCCATGTCTTGGTTCTGTTTGGAAAGGTTAGGTCTTGAGCAAGCCAAGGAATGGTGCCCTCCATGGCAGATGTGTTTGCTTGTACCGCTCCTGAATGCCAGTGTTTTTTCTAATTTTTGTGTTTTCTTTTTGCTCTTTCTTCCAAATGCCATGCACTGTTAACATATAACAGACAAGCACTGCTAGACATCGCCAGAGCACACAGTCATTTTATGTTTACTGGCTTTATACCACGGGAGCTACAACCCATTGTTCACCCCCACAGCCACCACCACCACCACCAGGAAGGCCCGAAACACCAAGCTCGAGTGAGCAAGCTGACACCAGAAGAGACTGTTTACTTCAGCACAGCTACACTCACAGAAAACGGAGCCTCCCTCCTGCCAACCAAACTGCATCAAACCATAAACTTTTTTTCTAGACAGTCCTTTCAGTGGAGTCCTGCAGGGATCAACAGATGTGAAGTCCAGCAGTTGCTTTTGCTCTGCTGTGGTTTAGCTGGTAACATTACTAACATTTTAACAGATCCACCATCCACAGTCAGACACACATGGCTGCTTATTTGTTGCCAAAGTACATCTCACAACTCATGCTGATGGCTGGCAATGCTCTGGTGTGAGTGTTGTGCAGGATAGTGAAACATTGGCATAGGCACTGACTGTTTACTTAAGTTTGCCAGCCCGTGAGTGCTACAATATCCTACTGTTCATGCGTCATTAGAAAATAATAGCAAGCTTGGCCGTTCTCAACCTCCTAGTTTGAAACATGTTTATGAAACATGTCATTAAATAATTAATCAGTACAGTTCTCCTTTCACTATCAGTCACTGATTCAGTCTGTCATACCCATGTGCTTCAAGATGTCCACCATCGTTCCTGTGCCCAAGAAAACAAAAGCAACCAACTTGGTCTCACTCTGAAGTCATCAAATACCAGTGTTTGGGCACTGACTTCCGGTGTCGGACACAGACAAACAAAACCTTCTTTTCACCTTTCACTGTTATTGTGTAACGGTGCTTGGCAGTGTCAGGAGGAAATGCAGCCAGACAACAACGCTAATTAAGGGGGCAAAAGTCCAAATAGGGCAGGTGAGAGGGGTGGTGGATGGGTCCGACAACCACTTTCACCGGGAAGGCTGGTGTTCACCTCCTGATTGTAAAGCCAAATCCTGTTCTTTTATTACTAAACCCAAACACGTGTGTGTTGGCTAAACGTAACCACTTGTGTTTGTTGTTGAAGGAAAAAAATGTCAATTCGCGGTGTTGTACCAACGCAGTGCGTTTATTTTGAAAGAGATTCTATGCAAACTGTACATTTCCTGTGAAAACAGAAGAGTATTTTGAAAACAGACAATGCATGTAACAGGCTGAAGTTGACACAGCAACACAGAACATCAATAACCAACGCATCCAGGGTACCTTGCACATCATATGTTGATGTGGAAAGTCGATGGCCAAACATCAATATGTGACAAGAATGGAGTGAATATGTGTTGAACAGCTTACCTGAATGACTACCACCACCATCAAGTTTGTTGACGTTTTAAAGCTTGAGTTTCAGTTGAACGGTGTGGCCATGGCGAGGGGTCAAATTTCCATGTTTGCAACTCCATGGTCAAATCTGCCCCAGTCTTTACATGTTTGATAAGAGCCTCAGCCTGCAGACATGCCAATATTTAGTTATAGTTATAGGACAGAAAAGTCTTAAGACCCTGATGATGCTTTATTGTAAGGATTGTGAGTTTTTAATCAATAAAACAGTCTCTGCCTGGCCTTTTCAGTGATGTGGATACCAAGGTACTTGAAGCAGTCCACCCTCTCCACCAAGGACCTGTTGATATCAAAGGAGATGTAGTTCCTCTGCTGCCTCTACCTAAGGTCCACTATCATCTCCATAGTTTTGCTGACATTCAGGAGTAGGTTGTTGTCCTGACACCAGCAGGTCAGGTCCTCAACTTCTTTCACTTAGGCCTTTTCATTGTTATCTGTGAACAGGCCCATCACAGTTGTGTCATCAGCAAACATGATGGTGTTGGAGACTGAAGTGGCTCATTTGTGTATATGGAATGCAGCATGGGGTGCTCTTCTTTTAAGGATGAGAGTGGAAGAGGTGTGTCCACACAACACTTTCACCTCCGTGGGTCTGCCTGTCAGGAAGTAAAGGACCCACATGCACAGTGAGGTGTTTAATCCAAACTCCTTGAGCTTTGTGACCAGCCGAGAGGAAACTGTCATCAATGAACAGCAATCTCACATAGCTCCCTTTTTTTCTTGTTCAGATGACAAAGGGCAATGTGGATGATATGACTTATGGCATCTTCCATTACTTGGCTGGGATGGTAAGCAAACTGTTATGGGTCTGGTGTGCTCTGCATTAAGGAGCAGATCCTTGATCAGCTGTTCAAAGCACTTCATCGCTGCAGAGGTGAGTGCCACTTGGTGGCAGTTATTCAGACAGACTGATGGTAGAATTTTTGAAATACATGGCAGTCTAAGCCAGGGACAGGTTAAATGCCATTGTGAACACAGACTGTTGTTGGTCAGCGCATAGTTTGAGTATCTACCTACTGATACTGGCTCATCTTGCTGCTTTCTTTGTGTTCACACACTGGAAAGCCCTCCTGACACTATGCTTAAAAAAGGGAGGTAGGTGTGAAAGGTGTATTCACTCATCCATTAACATCCTAGCTGGAGCTTTGCTATTTATTTATTTTTTCATGTTGGCTGCCAATGGCCTCAAAAGTGAGTATAAAATGTATTTATCTCACCACTGGGGGTGGGTGTAATCTGTCATAGTTCTTGCGACATGCTTCTGGGATTGCCCTCTTAGATTTGTAGTGCCACTTTCAGTGCAGTCCCTTTTTATGCTTCCCCGCCGGCGATAGCCATGGCCAGAAGCATTATGTTTTAAGGTTGTCAGTGTTATCCATGTGACCAGGATATCTCAAGGCCTTGTAGGAATTTCTTCAAATTTGGCACAAATGTCCACTTAGACTCAGCAAACTGACTATCCAGCGAACCAAAGAGAGGAAGTGATATAGATATATGTGATCTGAAAACTTTTAAATCCTTGTAATACCTTGCTCGGCGTCTGGTTAACCACAGCAGCACGTAGTAGTCCCTCACTCTCTGCCATCTTTTTTGGTACTGCTGCATTCATCTCATGCACAGAGCAACATGCTGGAAAGGGAATGGAAGGGGATGGATTTCCATTTTCGGTCCTGGCCAATCGACGAGCCGGGTTTTCTTCTTCCTCATGCTTTTTTTTCTCCCTGGTCAGTGGTCGTTTTGGGCAATGCTGCCCCTGAATGAGCAGCTCTTGTAACTGTGTGATGTTGTCCAGGTGGTTTGGTCCACTTTAAAAAGTGCAGTGTGAAAGTGAAACGAACCGAATGAACGACTGAAATTTTTCGGCATTCCCCACCCAATCAAACCGAGTCCCCTTGACTATCCTGGTCTGAATGCGCCTTTAGGTCCAAGAGCAACCAGAGTCTGTGAACAATAGTTTAGGGGCAAGGCAGGGGTCTGAACTGGTTGGCAGCCCAGAAGGGAGAGCCACATCTGGGCCGGTCAAGGGCTCAGGAGAAAAGAGTGTCTGGGCTGGTCAACAGCCCAGCTGGAAGAGAGCTCAGAGTGAAGAATGCAGAACTTATCTTAGAGTTTGCCTGGTAACATCACAGAGTCACATGACACTGTAAAAGTACTGTCCAATCAGGCTTGAAGACTGGTATATCCCTTGGGTGTGACCATGAGGCATCCTGTGGAAATAAGGGCCAAATGGCTTTTCTTTGTTTGAGGAACAAAGAACATGACATATCTTACCATTTCAGATGGCAAGAGGAAAAGCCTTCACAGGTCCATTTTAGATTTTAACAAATGCCATATTATCTGTGATCCAGTGATTCCCAACATTACAATGACCAGCGATGAAAATGAAACTGGCATGACACACACATGCACAGAGCTGCCAGCCTCTGACATCGTGACAGCCACAGCTGGAGAATTCAACCTTGTTAGCAGGGCCATTTCTAGCCTTTTGGAGATCCTATGCAAAATCTTGTTTTGCCCTCCTATTTCAATCACTCATAAATGAAAACCAGATTTAACATTTACACATTTAACATTTAACACATAACAGAAATATTTTAATTTAACTTTGCTGCATTGTTAATACACTCTTCACAGGCCCGCACAAGGCCCCATCCAAAGATACTTGCCACCTAGCTTAACAATTTTTATGGGGGAAACCCTGCACTGAAGTAAGCTGCACATTCTGTAGGCGAAAATGAGTTAACTTGCTAATGTTAGCCATTAATTTTTCATATGCAATATTTGTTTTTTTTTATATAAGGACGAGAGAGGTCGAGAGAAAGAGATGGAGAAAGGGTTGGAGAGTATTCATATCACAGTGGTATAGGCTTGGTTGATTAGCCAACTTGCTACTTTGAGTAATTTATTAACCAGGTACTTTTTTTAAAAAAATATTTACGCAAGTCACTTTTTTTACCTTTACCGAAAGCATTTTATGGGAGTAATTGGACTCCTACTCGAGTATAGATTCTTATGGACATTCTTGTGAGCCACAATGGATAATTTTGTAACCTTCAAGTAGGAAAAGACTCCGATAAACTGTCCGTCTCAGAAACCACAGATGACAGTGCAGATGGTGAGGCACCTAGCCATGCTGCTGAGTGCTGTTGACTTAGCATCTACAGGCCAGCCAAACAAGAGAAGACCCAAAAATATAATGAGAATTATGCTCAAGTGCTACTCATTTTTACAATAAATAGTAAATAGTAAATAGTAGAAGATCCCTGCTATTTCTCTTTTTGACCTAAGGGTTTGTAGCATAGAAGCTTCTCAAAATACGAAATAATGTTGGGCGCCAGACAGGAGAATTTTCAAAAAATCAACCTGTCAATGTTTTAAATCAATTACCCCATACATTTGAAAAATAACCCGGCAGCCTGATTCTTAGCTACAAAAAACCACAACAATAATACACCAACAAACAAACAAGTCAATGCAATGCAATTAGAAAGTTGGCCTTATATTCAATCAAATGTTACTCAAAACATATCCGGTCAATAATCAAACTCAATAATCAAACTCAAATATCATACATGTCAATTTCTAAAACAGAAAAAAAAATCAAATGAGATATTCAGAAAATAATCACCAGAAAATCAAAAGTTCTTTAAACAAATAATAACAGTTTAAAATCATTTGATAATGAATGTAAATTTTGTGTACGTGTACGTGTGCGTGTGCGGGGGTATAGTTTGTGTTTCAGTTCAATTCCATTCAGTTCAAAGGGATGTGTGTTGGGGGTGTTGAATGTAGTTTAGTTCAGTTCAGAGTGTTGTGTGTTTGGAGGGGGAATGAAGGTAGTTCAGTTTTTGAGGAAGGGAGAGAAAAACCAAGGAGTAGCTTGAAGTTATAAATTAGGAGAAGCCAGGAGAGTTTCAGGGAAAAGGGGACTTATCTGTCAGTAGGACTTCTTCCAACTCGGACAGAGAGATTGGTCACTGAATCCAAGCAGGTCCGGGATAGAAGATTTCTTCTCCCTCTGCTCCAGGGATCAGTTGCTTTTTCCCCCAGTGTCCTGTTTGCCGCACAGTCCAACTTCCAGCCCATCCATAACACCTGGTTTACTTCACTCTTTATTTATTCCGGTAACTGAATCACTTAGAATGATCTCCTTTTCTTTCTTTCTCACTTCTCACTTAATTTCAGTCCTTCTTCAAACCTCCTTTGTTTGGTTTCCCTCCTTCTCTGAGCTCTCAGGTGTGACTAATTTAACATCTCCCTCCCCCTTCCTTTCCAACTCAGGTGGAACAGGCTGTTTTGTGGTTTCCTTTTCCCTTCCTGCTACAGGGTCCTTGGCCTGAAAAATGCTGCTCTTAAATAACAGAAAAGAGCTGGCAGCAGATTTTAGTGTACGACTGTTGAATAACTGTGGGTTTTACAGTATTTTGCAGTATTAATGTTTAAAAGAACTGTAAAAACTACTGAACCCATGAGTGGAACCTCAGAGAGAGCATTTGGCTGGAATCCTCAATTATAGACGAGTGCCTGTAAAACAAACAAACAAACACCAAAATTTGAGCAACACAGTGTCAGTGATAGATCTGGTTTTACTCTTGGGAATAACACACTGACATGTACCATTTCTCTATCTGCTGAGAGACACACAAAGTCCCCACTGCCTTTTGAACTTCCTCGTGTTCCTTTCCATTTGTGGTTGTACAGTCAGCTCAATAACAGCAGAATGAATAGACTCACATCAATATGACATTCATGATAGTGACTGGACTTGTAGGGATGATGAAGTGCATTCCCAGCACTTGGCAGAATACTGATTAATGCTGATGAATTAGCAGAAAGAATTATAACAACAGTTATCTGCTGTTATGGTTAACTGGCCACATGTAACTGTTAATTTACATGCAAAGGATGAAAATGTAACAGTATTTTACAATTATTGTAATATACTGTAAGATACTGTTGTAAATCCACTGTAAATTTACAGCAATTCATTAAGTGTATGTCAAAAGGATATGTTTGGATGCCTGAAGCTATATTTGCTTACTAGTATGTACTGTGAAAGTCCCGGTGTGATAAGATAAGATGAGATGAGATGAGATGAGATGAGATGAGATGAGATGAGATATCCTTTATTAGTCCCACAGCGGGGAAATTTCCAGTGCTACAGCAGCAAAGTGGATAGCAAAGATAGCGAACAACAGTACAGAGACAATAAATAGTAGCAATATAAACAGTATATAAAAAGTATGAAAAATTAAAAGAGGAACATGTGGAGTATAAAATATAGAAATAATACACAATATATAAACACTATATACAGTCTTTCCAAATGTGCATTATAGTGCAGTCTGTTGGTGTGTATGTGTGTGTGTGGTCTACTGGGAGCACTGTTGGTTGTAGAGTCTGACAGCTGCAGGAAGGAAGGACCTACGAAAGCGCTCCTTCACACACTTTGGGTGAAGCAGTCTGTTGCTGAAGGAGCTCTCCGGTGTTCTCAAAGTGTCCTGCAGGGGGTGGGAGTCATTCTCCATCATGGATGACAGCCTAGCCATCATCCTCCTCTCACCTACCACCTCCACTGAGTCGAGAGGGCATCCCAGGACAGAGCTGGCCCTCTTTATCAGTTTATAAAGTCTCATCCTGTCAGCTGTCGAGATGCTGCTCCCCCAGCAGACCACTCCATAGAAAATGGCTGATGCCATCACAGTGTCATAAAAAGTCTTCAGGAGTGCCCCCTGCACTCCAAAAGACCTAAGTCTCCTGAGCAGATAAAGTCTGCTCTGGCCTTTCCTGTGAAGTGCGGTGGTGTTATGAGTCCAGTCCAGTTTATTGTTCAGGTGAACACCTAGGTACTTATTAGATGTCACCATCTCGATGTCTGTTCCTTGGATGTTCACCGGTGTCGGGGGGGAGAGTGTTCGCCTGCGGTAATCCACCACCAGTTCTTTGGTTTTCCCCGCATTGATCTGGAGGCAGTTCTGCTGGCACCAGTGCACAAAGTCCTGCGTCAGTTCTCTGTACTCTCTGTCGTCCCCGTCTGTGATGAGGCCGACGATTGCAGAGTCATCAAAAAACTTCTGCAGGTGACAGGTGGGTGTGTTGTATGAGAAGTCTGCAGTGTAGAGGGTGAAGAGGAACGGAGCCAGGACCGTTACCTGCAGGGCCCCCGTGCTGCAGACGACCATGTCGGACACACAGTCCCGTGTCCTCACATACTGTGGACGGTTGGTGAGGTAGTCCAAAATCCAGTGTGTGCGGTGCTCGACCCCGGTGTGCTCCAGCTTGTCCCTCAGCAGTGCAGGCTGTATGGTGTTGAAAGCACTGGAGAAATCAAAAAACAGGATTCTCACAGTACTCCCAGGTTTCTCCAGGTGAGAGAGAGCTCAGTGTTGGAGGAGGATGACAGCGTCCTCCACCTCGATGCCAGGCTGGTAGGCAGCCTGGAGCTGATGCCGTCTGGACCTGCAGCCTTCCTCGCTTTGATCCTCCGGAGCTGGTTTCTCACCTGGGTTGTTGTGAGGGACAGGTTGGGGCAGGGGGGCTTTGTATTGGAGGGTGTGGGTGGGGTCGTTGGGTTGATGGGATGAGCAGTGGGGGGTGGCTGTGAGCTGAGTGTTGTAGAGAGGGAGGAGGAGGTGGGGAAGGAGTTTGGGCAGTGTACACTGGGTGCAGAAAAGGGGGGCTGCAGCATGGAGGACTGGGCCGGGGAGGGGGTAGATGACTGATCAAATGTATTGAAGAATATGTTCAGGTTATTTGCCAACTTTTGGTCCCCTGCAGCTTGGGAGTCAGGTTCCTTGTGGCCAGAGATGGCTTCCAGGCCTCTCCAGACTCCGCTGACATTTTTTCCCCTCTCTGATCTTCCTTCTCAGCTTCTTCTGCACAGCCTTCAGCTCGTCCTTGTTTCCAGACTTAAAGGCCCTCTTCTTCTCCTTAAGGAGAGCCTTTATGTCGGGGTTAATCCATGGTCTATTGTTGGGAAAATACCGTCCTGGTGGGTACGATGTTTTCCACACAGAAGTTGATATAGTCCATAATGCAGTGTGTGAGTATCCTCCCCATGCCTCGTCAGCCCCCTCGGACCATCTCTTCACTGTGCGGGACATGGCTGGTTGCCTGTGCATGAGAGGTTTGTACACAGGCAGGAGATGAACCAGGTTGTGGTCAGATCTTCCGGGGGGGGGGGGGTGATGAATTATATGCCTCCTTGGTGTTGGCATAACACAAATCCAATATTTTATTGTCCCTGGTGTGGCAGGAAACATACTGGGTGAATGTGGGCAGAGTGGAGGATGGAGAGGCATGATTGGGGGGAATATACGCAGCTATCGCGATAACATGCAAGAATTCCCGCGGCAGGTAGTATGGTCTCATGCTAACGGTTAACAGTTCAATGTCCTTGCAGCAGAGCTGTTCTTTAATAATGATGTGTCCAGAGTTACACCATCTTTCATTCACAAACACTGCCATCCCTCCTCCTTTCCTCTTACCGCTCTCCCTCGTCCTGTCCGCCCCTAAGCAGCTGGAAGCCACCCAGCTCCACGGCCGTATCTCGAGTGAGCGCAGTCAGCCATGTTTCTCTAAACATCAGGATGCTGCACTCCCGGTAGTCCCTCTGGTGTCAGGTCAGCGCCGCTAACTCGTCCATCTTGTTGGGAAGAGATCTCACATTACCCATGATGATGGACGGGAGGACAGGTCTATATCTCCTCTTCCTGGCGCGGCGGTCGGCTCCAGCCCGGCTCCCTCGTCTCCTCCTTTTCAGCTCGCGGGGGACGTCGGGTCTCTCATGGGACAGCATCATGGTGTTACAGAGCGCTAACAGCTGATCCCTACTGTAAACAATAGAGCCATGGCTGCGTACGGGGTCCCCAGACACGGTCGAAAAACAGAGAAAAAAGTAATAGAAAGACCAGAACAAACTCGGCGACTTTAGGCTCCATGGTGTACTGGTCAGTTTAAAAAGACGGACACATAGAATAAATGTAAAAAATAAAAAGAAAGACAGGAATAAAGCAGAAAAAACTCAATAGTGAGCGGGAGCTGCTGTAACAGGCTGCCACTAGTGCGGCGCCATCTTGAAAAGATGAGTTGGAGAAATGTATCTTCAGTTTTCACTGACATTATCAACATCCGAATACCACAGTTGCTGTAAGTATTAATTCTGAATGTTGATTCTAAATAGTTTTACATCTCTCAGCCTGAAAGAATATCGATAGCTGGTGTCACAACTAGTAAACAGATGCTGACATTTCTTCACATACTGTATCTGTGGAGCCTTTACTCTCATAGGCAGCGTCAGCTCCTCTGCTTTTTCCACCTAAAGCCTCAGCAGTGGACTGGGATCACAGGAGCGGTATACCAAGATTTTCATAACCATCCTCAGAGGTTTTGGTCTCAATACAGAGATGCAACTACTCCCAGCTTTGCACGCAGTGTCCTGAATAGTGCAGCAGAACAAGGCTTGAATGGAACCACAAAGGTGGGCCCAATCTTTGCATTGTTGGCGAAAGCTACAAACCCTGGCAGTAGAGCTGCTTATTACCTTAATGGGAAGTGCTGCACCATTCATGGGCTGATAGTGATGCTTTACTACTCAACAGGTATGGTCTTTCGGCTGCCGAACACCAATGCTTTTCAGCTGGTGTCCAAGAGTCCTGCTGACCTTTTGCAGGATATGTCAAAGTGTATCATTGAAACTGTGATCCAGGGTGCAAGTGCTCAGGCCAAGGGTTCACTGGCATAACTGACCATGGCTCAGAGTCATATTTGGTTGAACCAGTCTCGATTGGCAGATGCAGATTTTGCGACTATATCGGAAGACAGCATAACTCTTTGCAAGGTGTTTGAGTCAGCAGAGGCTGCACTGAATGAGGCTAAAAAATTACAGAGGGAGCAAACAGCACCCCAGGGAGATGTGTCTTGACCCCATTCTTCAGAGGAGGCCAAGTGTTAATATCAATTTTTAATTTTATTTATAAAGCCCAATATCACAAATCACAATTTGCCTCAGAGGGCTTTACAGCATACAACATCTCTCTGTCCTTTGGACCCTCACAGCGGACAAGGAAAAACTCCCCTCCAAAAAAAAAGTTTAAGGGGGGAAAAAATGGTAGGAACCTCAGGAAGAGCAACTGAGGAGGGATCCCTCTTCAAGGACAGACAGGCGTGCAATAGATGTTGTACAGAACAGACCAACATAATAAATTTACAGTAATCCAATTGACAAAATGACACATAAAGAGAGGCAGAGGCAGAGAGAGAAGTTGAGACAGAGAGAGACCAAGAGAGGCTGAGACAGAGAGAGATGCAGGGCAGACAATAATGATAATAGCTTACAACAACATTGATTTAAGTAATAATGTTATAATAATAATTATGGTAATTGGGTAATTGTTGTACAATATGTTGTAGGTATATATTAATATATGACAGTATATGAATGTGACAATAATCATATGTGTATAATAACAGTAAAAGTATGACTAATAATAACAGCAGCAGTGGGAGGCATCAGGCTACAAGTACTAATGGCTGCAGCACAACTCACACCATCCAGGCACAGCTGCAATGCAAGTTAACCTGCGAGACAGTGGGTCAGTGACACAAAGGCTCTGGAGAAGAAGTTACTGATATGCAGTAGAGCTGAGTTTACGAGATGCAATAACAGGACATGATTGTAAGTAAAGAAGAGAGAGAGAGAGAGGAGGGGCTCTGTGTATTATAAGAGGTACCCCAGAAGACTAGGCCTATGTCAGCCTAACTAGGGGCTGGTGCAATACAAGCCTGAGACAGCCCTAACTATAACCTTTATCAAAAAGGAAAGTCTTAAGTCTAGTCTTAAATGTGAAGGTGGTAACTGCCTCCCGCACCAAAACTGGCAGATGGTTCCACAGAAGAGGAGTCTAATAGCTGAACGCTCTGGCTCCTATTCTACTTTTGGAGACATTAGAGACCACGAGTAATTTTTGCAATATTACCCAGATGAAAAAACGCAGTTTTAAATGGGAGTCATGCCAAAAATCTGATGATATAAAGTCCATGATGACAGCCTCCTCAATCACTTCAATGCTTGGCGGTATCAGTGCACCTCTTGGCCAGAGATTTCCAAGGACAGGATATCCTAGAGGCTTTCCTGCTATTCTGCAGCTTTTTTCCATCAGGCTCTAGTACAGCAATGAAACCCCCATGGTGCTCAAGCACCTGCCTTTTGGGCCTCTGACTACATAACTGCCCTTTTTGCAAGATATCTTTTGCTTTTAATAACTTTATATATTATTTTTTTGGCCCATGGCATCAATTCTCAATTAAATGTGTGTTGTATGCCTGACAATACCATTTAAGTTGAGCCTCTGCCCGTCCCTCTTCAACTTCCTTTGTTGTAACACAGTCACCACAGTTTTTTTCCTATTTTCCCACTTTCACGTCTTTATAAACGAAAACGCAACCTGAAATAATGTTAACATCTCCCACACCATGACTCTCATTAATTTCAACAAGTCTGACTTGCAGTTTAGTGCTGTGAGGAACATGCTGTACACATGGTGGGAGGAGGAGCTCAGAGCTACAGCCACCACATGCGTCTGTTCTCTGGGATTCCTAAAGAATATTCAAAACTTTTTTAGAGGATAATTTTAAGAAGTTGGGCATGACTTTTTAAACAAGAAAAAGGAGGAAAAGAAAGAGAAGAGGAGAACAAAATAAGAAGGAGAGAAGAGCAGAGAGCACTAGCCTGGAGGATAGATTAGTTGGTTTATTATTTAATTTATTCAGAGAACAACAATTTTCAGTTTAGTGTAAAGATTTGTTAATTTTGAATGTCAATTTATTTCAAAGACAGCTAAAATATGCACACTGTGGCATTGTTTTCTTTGTTGTTGGCTATTATAAATAGATGTAGAATGTGTATGTGTATGTAGCAGCGGCGAGGTGCATAGAGTATAGAAATTGATACGCCTCATATGTAAGCTAAAAAGATGTTTCCCCTGCTCATTACTGTGCACAAATGTACTGTATGTACATAGGCCTTAAGTGTCTCTCTAGTCCCAGCAGACACATAGAGACCTCCTGGCAGGTCGCACTTTGTGAGTGAAAAAAAAAAAGCACGTGTGCAAAAAATATTTGTCGAAGGGGTGCCCCATTTTTCTACTTAAGCACCCTCCCATAAAATGTCTGTGCAAGGCATTGGGTGCAGTGTTGAAGAGAACAACCCTTTAACTTTTCATATCTCTTTGATCCTGTTGTTTTTCCAGCATCTTTTTGCCTTTTTTGATGAGCAGTATCAACCATAAGACACAATAGGGGTGGCAGTGGCTCAGGAAGTAGAGCAGATTGTCCACCCATCGGATGATCAAAACTTCAATCCCTGGCTCCTTCAGTCCGCACATCAAAGCATTCTTGAGCAAAATACAGAATTCCAAATTGCCCCTGATGGCTGTTTCATGAGAGTGTTAAAGCTGTGTAGCAGGTGACAACTTGGATGGTAGCCTCAGATGGAAGTCTACAAATGCATTGTACAAGTGCAAGCCCATTTATCATTTACATGGCAGCAATTTCTTGTTGCCTGGCTCTTGCTTGAGCCAAGCAAATGAGTGAGCTGAGCGCTTCCGGTGAATGCATGTTGTCTCTCATTTGGGGACAGAGACAAGGACAGGTCCACCTACCAAAGCCAGCCTACCAGTCTTAATTCCTGGCAAAGAATTTTGTCTTCAGCCATCTGTTATGAAAAAAGTGTCATGATCACATTTAATCTACAAAGGAAGTACAACATGTGAATGCATGACCACATTTCTTAAGTGAGATTGTGGGCACACACTGACAATCTAATCTGTTGCGTTGTGTTTCAGCACTGGCGGAGCAAGGTTAAACTTTGTAGCCTATGCTCATTTTGGCCATGGCACCTGCTGTGCCAAGTTGTATGACTGAAATGAATGACAGGGTTTAAAATCCTCTCAGGTTGCTATGACATAAGAGTTCACACTTTGCTATTCTTAGAATAGCTGTGGCTGCTGCTTTGTCATCACTGTAGCTTTCCAATGAGGGCTTCAGTGTGATAGTAGCTCTTTCAGTGGTTTTGTAAGCAGTGTTTTTTTTGTATTTGAAGACTAACACATCAGAAAATGAATGTCTTCTGTGATTACGTATCCATTTTTCCATGCTGAAAGCAGGTGTTGTTGTCATTAGCCATTAGCTGAAGCTTACCAAGAGCTAGAGGAATCCCATGATGCATTGGGTTGAGTCTGTTGAGAAATCAGAGGCTGTGTTGCTGTGTGTGTAACACCACTGATCCAGAGGACATGCACAATTCAGGGAGATCAGCAGAGCAAGACTGTTAGAGAAGACAACATTGTTTTCACACATACACACAGGCATGCGCGCGCGCGCACACACACACACACACACACACACACAGGCAGATAAATAAAAAATATCTGAAAGGCATGTAAATAGTTTTTGATCTGTGTTGTGTACAATGTTTATTTCTTCTTTCCTCTCCTTTCCATCAAGGTCTAGGAAAATATATTTCTAAAGCCCAAAGTCTTGTAAACCTTAGTTCAGTGTGTAATTTGAATAAATATCTGTGAGATTAAATTCTGATTTTGTTTTTCTTTTGTATTATTAGTCATATAGCTGTTTCTACACTAATATGACACCAGTGCAGCATACACATTCTAATAGCTCAGTCTGTACCAAAAAAGGTGAATATAACATGATTGTGCATATAATACTGAGGTTTTACATGCATTATTACAAAAGGAGACTAGGAGGACCAAAAAATAGGGGGCAAAAAAGGCTTAGACCTCTTTAGGTTGTGACATGATGTAAAACTATTTATTGTGATGTTTGGAATGGTGAAATGTTTAAATTCTGTCTGCTTTATGTTTTAAAAAATTACAGGGTTACATGTGTATTTTGTATCTTGTTGTTTGACAGGTACAGACAATTGGATATTATTTTTGCTGTAACTATAAAAAAAGTTTAATAAATATGTAAATATGTATAAGCTAAAATCATTTAAACATATTGTAAATGTTTAAAAGAAACTGATGTTTGCTCCAGCTGATATGATGCTGACTATCAATGAATGTCTTCTTAAACTTTAAAGGGAACAGTGACATTGAACGCTATCAAATGGCCAATAAGAAAATTCCTTTCAAATACGCCAGACCAGTAGAAGAATGGCTGCAAGAGAAAGGTAATTTCAAACAAACATGTTTTTATGCTTACTTATGTTAACTATTTTGATGACATGAAAAACCTCATCTGGAATACAATGAGAAGATTAAATGTATGTTAATTTCTCTATGTAAGCTTTAAATGAATTGTGTGATTAAGTTTGAAATGAAACATTTGATTTCAGTTCTTGTCTGTGATACTCACTACAGCCCTGAAAATAGCACATAAATGCAGGTCATAAGATATTGATGCAAATTTTCGTTTGAAGTTGTCAGACCAAAATGATGATTTCCATTTCTAACAGAAATGTAAACCCATGCATGCAACTCCATAGGGAACTTCATGTGGGCTAAAGATTATAAATACATACCTACCCGAAGAACTAAATAATAGTCAATAAATGAACCAATAAATTGTAAAATATTTCAATATATAATGAAAATAAATGAATTATAGTTATGCAACCAGAAGAAACCTCTCGTTATGAAATGTTTACATAAATACTCATGCAGCCACTGGCATGGCTGTAGACTCTGATCCTTCTGTTTTAATCGTGCATGTGCAACGACCAGCGCAAAAGACTCTTTAAAACTTCTGTTGGTTCAGCAGTGCAAAGTGCAATAAGGCTGGGTGTGCTGATTAATAAGTATGCTCTCTGCCAGTTACATCACTGGTCTTATAGCTGTGACACAGCTGAGCCAGTTATCGGGCAATGCCCTCAGGAAATCATATGATGGCCTGGCTAGAGCATGACTCCTGACACAGTTGATGTGTGTGATTTCTTTTGTTTGTTTATTTTGCTGTTGTTGTTTTGTTTGTTTGTTTTAGTACAATACTGTGTTAGCAATACTGTGTGTAATGGCACTGCACTCCAGTGTGTCATTTCTCAAACTGCTGATTCATCAAAAGTCCTGTCCTGCTGCCTTTTGACGGCTGCAGGGATTTAAGCAGCAAATTTAAGCTCTGCTGTTGCCTGTGTATCGCAGCCTGGGAATCACAAAACCACATAAATGGGCAAGAAAATTTTAAAGGTCAGAAGAGTACCAAACTGTCGAAGAACTGCTTGCGTTGGTCGTTCCGCCACCACAAAAATAAGGCCTTTAGTCTTGTTGAAAATGTATAGTGCAGCTGGAAAGGTATATTAAATGGTGCTTTTCTCTGTTAAAAATATCTTACATTTTGATGTCTCCTCCAGGACGGCAGCTAACAATTTTCAACACTCAAGCAACAGTCGCAATTGGTGGTAGTGATCGCGGCCGGCCTTTTCAGGGTCAACTCTCTGGCCTTTATTATAATGGCCTTAAGGTGTTGAGCATGGCTGCTGAGGCCAACCCCAACATCAAGATTAATGGAAGTGTGAGGTTGGTAGGTGATGTGCCCAGTGTGGCAGGCTCAGCCAGGACCACAGCAATGTCTCCAGAGATGTCTGCTACCTTTATTGAGACTACAACCATGATGTCCACCACTACTACACGAAAACACAGATCCTCCTCAACTGTACAGGTATGGACAGAATTCCATTATTACTATACATAAAATGAAATACTAATGTGTATAGGACCAACACATTCTCACAACAGATACGGATACTGATACCTGGTCATTGAGGGCCAGTTTTGTCTTTTCAAAATAAACTTCTGTTTTCACAGATAAAATACAGTTTTCCCCACTTAAATGCATAGTGTCTTTTTAAAATATACTTAGAACACAGGAAAAAAACAACTCTGTTTTTAGGTTTACTTCCTTAACTTTAGTAAAGAAAAGTATGTGGCTAAGTTCAGTCGTTGTTATGTAATGTCATGTGACATACGTGAAATACATCAAATAACATATGTCACTAGCTTAGTATGCTTCACATATTAGCACCATACACTGTTATTAAAATAACTCAATTAATTTTTGTTTAGACACGGGCAATGGACAGCAGTCTCCTGACGTCTGGAGTTTGTTTTACCCATCCACCTCCCTTCCTACCTACCCTCTGCTGACTTTCTCACTCTTTATACTATGACAGTTGCTCGGAGCTTTGAAAAATGATCCTGATGCATCTTATACCACCTCCAAAGAGTGCCTCTGTGTGTCAGTATCTGACACCGAGGGCCATTGACCGAGCATCAGTGTTTGACGAGTGGGGGGTTAGACTGGCTGAACAGGACATGTCCTACAAGTTTACTTGATTCAATCAATTGTCAGTAACCTGTTAAACAGATGTAGATCAGATTGTTTGATTTTATTCTTAATTTCAGAGAATTTCATATGACAGTGGAAATGTTAAACTGGCCTGACTAAAACTGATTGAAGCAGCTAGGTCAACTGTGTATACAGTCATCCAAGACAGAGTACCTTTAATAGGAGGCCTTTGGTTAGAGCATGACATTGCATTCCCATGCATCCCAACTTACTTTGTTTTGTAAATGGTCAATTGCACATGTCAGTAAACTATGAATATACTGACTGAGTTTATCCCATTAATGTGGACACTAAATGTTACACTGATGTGAAGTCTCCACATCTAACTTGACACATAACATTAAGGCAAATCTTTGGGTTATTGTGAACTTTTGCACATTCCCTGGTCAATATTTTTGCACAATGGCCATGGCCACACATGGCCATGCTGTCTGGGGAAACACAAACTTACGTTGGAGGATATCCACTTGGTTTAATCAACTCCCACCGCTAAAACCTTATACAGTAGCTTAAGATAAGCATGGGAATCTTTCAATGGCCGACAAATGGGATGATTATTAAAGAATGCCAGACCTGTTTTAGATATGGGCACTTGACTGTTGTTTTAAGACACTTGAAATTAAGGTGAATCCATCCTTTAATTCCAGTTGCTGGAGTCTCCTTTGTAACTGTACTAAATGAAGTGAAAATGGAGATTTGGGCTTGGGCATCAGACACAGTGGCAAGGAGAGTGATATTCCCAAAATCTTACAATTTGTTTATATTATTAGATTTGTTTCTACTATTTGGATTCTATTGTCTCTTGAGTGATTGCACAGCTGTACTGGGTCACTAACTACTAATGGAAACTGAATTGCTGCTAATTCACATTAAAAGCTTTCTGCTGGCAAACCAGTTAGAGGCTGTAGAAAATGCATGCTTTTGTAGAATTGTTATTTTAAAATATTTTGTGCTTAAGGTCCAATTACTTGCTTTCAACTGTGGCCTTTCAGCTGAACATGAAGTTGTGATTATGTGAGTTGCTGATGTGAGTATAAAGACACAGTGTGCAGGAAACTCACTCACGCAAACTAATATCTCAGTAGGAAATCTAACCACCACTAACAACAGAGGAGAGGTGAATCAAGGCCAGGGGCACTCCATGCCATGGGGTACAAAGAGTGGATTGTAAGACTCCCACTCACAGACCAGGATTGGACACTGCAAAATTAGGGTGGAGAGAAAGTCCTCAAACCATTCCACACTTGACATCATTATGATGTCACCTATGACAGCCGTGAACCCTAGACATGACACCGACTGAAAAGGTCTAACAACAGAAGGTATTCTAGGTAAACAAAGAGTAACATATTAATATTGGTAGAAATAATTCAGAGAGAGTACAGTCCAATGTCTATCCCCAAAAGATTCCAAATAAATTTGACATGTGACCAGAGGAATTTGATTTCAGTTTCCATTTTTTTTTCTAAAACCCAAGAGCAACTGAGAAGGGATCCCTCTTCCAGGATGGACAGACATGCAATAAAATTATCACTCAAAGGCTGCTTACTGACTTCTGTTAGATAAAAACAAGCCTCACTATTTAAAGAGCAAGTTAACACCATGTTTTAACGTTAACATGCTACAAACATCAAAAATTTTCTCTGCCCCAAAAATAAAAAAAGATTTAACTTAATTGTATTTTTCCATTTTATCTATAAAGCCCATACGACATCCCATTTAATGTGGGAAAAAAAAAGATTTTTTTTTTTATTGGTATTGCAATTGATCAATTACAAATGTTGGATTCAGGAAATGGATATTAACTTATATGGACCAAACTCTTGCTTTTTTAATTTTTTTTAATTCAATATGCTTATTTGGCTTGCCAAGTCGCATCCATAAATGCAAATGCTCTGCAAAAAACACAGCATACATCGTCTCCACCCATATATGACCACTTGTTGTCATGTGATCAATATTTAGGTCAAGTGACAACAACTGAATAGTCTCTACTGAGCAAACTCCCAAAAAAGGAGGGAGAGTATGAGATGCAGATGAAGGCTCTGAAAAAAACAAACAAGTCAATATTAAGTTTAAAGCTTTTTGCCAAACTTCTGTTTCCAGGGTCAAAAATTAACTTTGATGCTCACCTTCTAACTTGTTTTATTTATTTTCCCATGTCTTTTTGTGTCTTCTCTGTTTTCCGTTGGTGGCTCTTTGTGTTCTGGGTATCTTTGCTGTGGCTGTCACCTCTGATGACCAACGTTCTGCTAATGAAGCATACGGCAGATGACATTGTGTCATCTGCAGAGTGTTCGAGTGATGACGAAGACCTGGAGGAGTGTGAAACTAGCCATGCAGGTGGGCTAGGTTAGTTTGCATTTGCTTGCTTTTTTGTGCTTTCACTCATCTGCATCAGAAGATCAAAGTATCCTCAAGGCATCATAACCCCATGGTTAAACAAAGTGTAACTTAATTAAACAATTAATGTAGTAAGAGTAAGTATAGCTGTACTGCACACTACCCAGTCCAAGAAAAGGTGGATTATTAAATGCAAAGTTGAAATTCAAATTAATTTACAGGTGCATCAGTCATACAGATTCAAATTCATTTAGTTTCATTCAGTAACCCAAAAAGCCATTAATATCATGAGCTACACTTGCACATGGGGTATTCCAAAGTGCTTAACATAGTCACCAATATACATACAAATTTTGTCTGTGGAGAGGAATAATTATAAGGGTTAGTACATGTCATCACAAATGTGCAAAATTTGTATGATGGTGAACCATGTTCTCTGCACTGATGCTGCAAAATGTTACACATTGTGTTTGAGTCCACTGCTCCTGCCATTTACTGCTCCACTGTTTTTTTAAACAATTCATGTTGACAGCCTTTGTTCTCAGCTACCAAGTGTTCAGTGTTGTCTAGACTGCAGTGATGTTTTTTCATTTGTGTTTTTTCCATATTGGCTCATATTGGTTCATGTAATAGAGAACAGATATCATTGAATTTCTGTGTACAAGTTTTTTTCTTTTTTCTTTGGGTCATACTTTTGCTTTTAGGTGAACTTGTTATTCTGTCTTTTTTGTATCTCAACATTTAAAATTCTTAAATGTTTAACACTTGTGATAACTTAGAGAATACGCTTGAAAGAATTTGGGAATTTCCATATTTTAGTAACTTTATTTTTTGTAGGATACAGCAAACAGCAGTGTTGTCACTTCCATACTAAATAGTCAAACTGCCACACATCCTTCTGCGGTTCGTGACCTGTTGGATACTTTTCTAAATAATTCTTAGTTTGAACATGTTCAAAACATGTTTTGTTTCTGCAGCCCATTTTGGAACAATACAACAACCTTTCAGATATTATCCTAATTTGAATGCTCTTATAACCAATTCAGTTCATGATATTCACCAACACAGCAGACAGAATGCCTTTTATGTGCCGCTGCTGGGTGTAAATGCCTGTCAGCTCCAGTATTTTGTTCATGTTAGAATAAAGACAAGCTGTCCAGGTCCTGTAAAAACTTCTCTGCTACAGTAAATCCACACACTCCACTTCTCTGTTTAACATTATACAACACACTAGGGAATATTATGCAATTCCAATTAAAACAGCAAACAATTTTGATTGACAAACTTGCATACATACATTGTCAGACAACTTTTTATTTTTCCTATTTATTTTTCCTATTAAGGTTTTTTCTATTAAGGTCAGTTTCAGTGAGTTGCACTATATAATATTCAACAAGAAAACACACATTTTTGCTTTATTTCAAGCATAAACATTAGACTTTAAAATATTTGCAGTCTAATGGTGTGTGAGAAATTACACACAAAGCCAATGTAAGGACATAAATAAATGCAAATTTGCACTGGGCAAGGCAAGTGATGCAGACATGTAAAATTGGCGGTATGGAGCTGAGAATTTTCAACTTTCAGACAGTGTGGACAGTATTAAAAAATAATGAAGAGTCAAGGTTCATGCAAGTACAGATCATGGAGCCTTTCTGTTTACCATGTTCACATCGCTTGACTCCGCTTATTGGTTGTACTCTATAGACGTTGCGCTATTAACAATCACTTCCAGGTAGACAACTGGCAGTTGATTTTCAGTGGCGGAGAAATGTAAAATCATCAAACTTGTTAAATGCTGTTGTTATTTTCAGCCGTAACTGTAATGTGACGTGAGGGTTTTTCACCCAGAAGTTATTGTAAATAAACATTGTGATTCGGTCTATTACACACGACATTAGCTGTCTGCTGCCTTCCCCAGTTAGTTAGAACAGCCATTTGCACAGCTGTCAGGGATGAATTTCTGCCAGTTGCAAACTCCAAAAAACACCCCAGTGGCCATATTCTCACGAGTAATGTAAGGCAAAAATTTCCTTCTTGTTCAGTATGAACACGGCATAATGTCTCAAGGTAAAATTCGGAATTATAATTGGTGAGGATTTAAGTGTTGTTCTGCTGAATACCAGTAGGTTCTTTCTTTTGAAGGTCATTCCCAAATTTTTTCGAACAGCACGTGAAAGATGCAAATTAAATGGGTTTAAAGCTGTAATGTGTAGCCTGAAATTCATGGGAATTTGTGAAGAAAGACAAAGACAGGGCCCCAGTCATCCAATCATGTGTTTACACAGAAATTCACGCCATTCTAACCTTATCATCACTTTCACAGCAGCATGCTGTTATTTGAAATTTTATTTGTTGAATTATTTTGGGAGTCAATGCTATTTCCTGCTTTGTTTTGTCTTTTCTAAATTTTGTTATTTAGACATCATTCTTGTCTATTTGCCATCCATCCAAAAACACATTGTTGTATTTTGGCCTCGTGTGGCATGACGTTTTGGTGGGTGATAATTGTTTCCATATATATACTGGTGCGGCTTTGTACCATGCAGCTTTTAATGACAACATCCCTATTTCGGTTTTCAAAGCAAATAAAAGGCAAAAAAATCTTTTCTTACCATCCCGTTTTGTGTCTTGCAAAACTAAACTTAAATAAAATGGCAGTTATATTTGAAAACGCTGTACCCTTCCAATTCTTCAGGCAGTCTTCCAGTCCCTTGTCTTCCCTCCCAATTTCCTCCTAATGCTATACTGCATTTGAATGTATTTTAATGTAGATGGCATAAAAAGATTTTTTCTTTGCCACAAATTCTAACATTTTCCACTTTATTTAATTCATTTTTTTTCTCCTAAGCAATCATTGGTACCACACACTTCAAATCATTCTTTTCAGGGTTACCTTTGATCATTTCTTTGCATGCTTTTTGATTGACCCTAGACTCCATGCCCCCATATATAGACTAACTTGGTTGCTTTGTCTGAAGCCATTTTTAAGTTAGAAACCATTTTTGTGGTTGTAGCACCACCGAATGTTGCCTATCTTACCCCACACCATCTTTATTTTGTCACTGAGGCTGTTGTCTGTCTGATTTGTCTGGAGAAGTTATCATGTGATTCTGTTCTCTGTTGTAAATCTGTTGTGTTCTCCCTTCCTATGGATTAATTTCATAAGATGGCAATTAAGAAGGGTTCGTTAATAGCCAAAACTGTAAAATGTTAAATATCCAGTTATGTATATGTTTCTTTCTTGGAGACCATAGATATTCTGACTCATACAATATGGTACTGGCACATTAAACACACTGTGAGCAATACTTAATAGTTCAGTTTTCCCACGAATGTCCTGGTAAATCTCTTATATGAACTCTGGAAAAGATGTTAGGACACCATATTCTCTGAAACTTTTCTATCTTCTCTGCCAAGACCTTTTCCTACTCTCAACCTGCATCTACCAGCCCCATAAATTTTACAACAATATCTAATTAAACAATACCGTTTTAAAATACAGCGCCAAACTAAAGGTGGGCTTATTGTCTGGCCAAGCTCTGTTAGACCTACCTACCCAAGTTCTTAAGTAAACCTAGGGAGGTAGGTCTCTGGGGTGGGAATCACCAGAGGCCCAAGGATATGATGATTTTTATTGCAGCAAAATGTCTCTAGTGAACTGAAAATGCGCCAGTCATCAGATACCCAGCTGGGATCATAAGTTGGCCAAAGGAGGATATAAAAGCCACTGATATCAAGATAAGAAAGCTCCTCACCATGCATGGAGGGTTCCACCCCAAGTTCAGCACCCTGAGGCTATACATTAAGCAGACAGAGGGAGGCTAAAGACTAGTGAGCATCAGAGCCACTATCCAGGATGAAACATCCAAAATCCAGGAATACATCAAGAAGAAAGCCCCAAAGGATGAGCTGCTAAGTGAATGCCTCAGACAACAGAAACCGGATGAGAGCAAAGAGGTGGAGGAGCAAACAACATGGAGGGACAAGCCCCTACATGGTGCATACCACCGTCAGATAGTGGAGGTGGCTGATATCAGGAAGACCTACCAGTGGCTGGAGAATGCTGGACTGACAGACAGCACAGAGGCACTAATCATTGCAGCACAAGAACAGGCCCTAAGCACAAGGGCCATAGAGTCCAGGGTCTACCACAGCAGATCAGACCCAAGGTGCAGGCTGTGCAAAGATGCCCCTGAGACAGTCCAGCACATAGTGGCAGGGTGTAAAATGCAGGCAGGATCAGCGTACATGGAGAGGCAAAACCAAGTGGCTGGGATAATGTACAGGAACATCTGTACCCAGTATAGACTCGAAGTACCCAAATCTCGATGGGACACACTGCTGAAGGTGGTTGAGAACAGCAGGGCTAAGATCCTGTGGGACTTCAGCTTCCAGACTGAGATACTGAGACTAAGATACTGAGCAGAACCCTCAAACTCCCAGGCCTCTGGTAGAGGACCCAAGCTTGAGGATGTCTCATATACCACCCTAAGAGGGTGAGAGGGTGATTATGATTTTATATATATATATACATATACACTGAACAAAAATATAAACACAACACTTTTGATTTTGCTCACATTTTTTTTTTAATACACAAAAGACCATTTCTCTGAAATATTGTTCACAAATCTGTCTAAATCTGTGTTAGTGAGCACTTCTCCTTTGTCGAGATAATCCATCCCATCTCACAGGTGTGGCATATCAAGATGCTGATTAGACAGCATGAATATTGCACAGGTGTGCCTTAGGCCGGCCACAGTAAAAGGCCACTCTAAAATGTTCAGTTTTATCACACAGCACAATACCACAGATGTCGCAAGTTTTGAGGGAACGTGCAATTGGCATGCTGACTGCAGGAATGTCCACCAGAGCTGTTGCCCGTGAATTGAATGTTCATTTCTCTACCATAAGCCGTCTCCACAGGCGTTTCAGACAATTTGGCAGTACATGCAACTGGCCTCACAACCGCAGACCACGTGTAACCACACCAGCTCAGGACCTCCACATCCAGCATGTTCACCTCCAAGATCGTCTGAGACCAGCCACCCAGACAGCTGCTGCAACAATCAGTTTGCATAACCAAAGAATTTCTGCACAAACTGTCAGAAACCGTCTCAGGGAAGCTCATCTGCATGCTAGTCGTCCTCATCGGGGTCTTGACCTGACTGCAGTTCGTCGTCGTAACCGACTTGAGTGGGCAAATGCTCACATTCAATGGCATCTGGGACGTTGGAGAGGTGTTCTCTTCACGGATGAATCCCGGTTTTCACTGTTCAGGGCAGATAGCAGACAGTGTGTGTGGCATCGTGTGGGTGAGCGGTTTGCCGATGTCAACGTTGTGGATCGAGTGGCCCGTGGTGGCGGTGGGGTTATGGTATGGGCAGGCGTATGTTATGGACAACAAACACAGGTGCATTTTATTGATGGCATTTTGAATGCACAGAGATACTGTGACGAGATCCTGAGGCCCATTGTTGTGCCATTCATCCATGACCATTACTTCATGTTGCAGCATGATAATACATGGCCCCATGTTGCAAGGATCTGTACACAATTCCTGGAAGCTGAAAACATCCCAGTTCTTGCATGGCCAGCATACTCACCGGACATGTCACCCATTGAGCATGTTTGGGATGCTCTGGATCGGTGTATACGACAGCGTGTTCCAGTTCCTGCCAATATCCAGCAACTTCGCACAGCCATTGAAGAGGAGTGGACCAACATTCCACAGGCCACAATCAACAACCTGATCAACTCTATGCGAAGGAGATGTGTTGCACTGCGTGTGGCAAATGGTGGTCACACCAGATACTGACTGGTTTTCTGACCCCCCCAGACCACCCCAATAAAGCAAAACTGCACATTTCAGAGTGGCCTTTTACAATTATCCAGGTGGAGAATGGGACTTAATTTTATATCTCACCCATTATCTTCAAACAGTCAATGTATAATATGACAAACATGACAAAGAGGTGAAAATACAGCCACTCTTTAATTCTTAACATAAAAGCTGCTACATAAAGGGCTATACAGCACAGAATTTGTAAACCATGAACAGGTATTTACTCTGTGGCAGCTGAAGGGCATGAGCACTACAATATATTCAGCACTTGTTGTCTAACTACTACAAGTGGCCTAATAATAAATAAAAGTTAGATCATTCAATATTGTAGCCTTATATGTATAAGATCAGCTGCCTGACTGCACATTTTACGCAACAGGAATCAGTAGTAATGCGGTAGTAATAATAACTCACAAGCAAAAAGCATTTTGTTTAAGAACAAGTACTTTTCATGTTCCTTCTTTTGAACTGTACTTCTTCTCCTACATTTGCCATTTTATACCTCTCTTACAACTAGTCGAGTAATCAATGGGTGTATTTGTTAATCCACCCTGGTGCCCTAAACTAAAATTAGGGGGCTGTTTGAAGAAATAGAGCATTCTATTTCTACATGAATTTACCAAAAGTTAAATTAAGCATATCCCCTGCACTCAGTGCTCTGCAGCTCCACCTCCTGACAAGACAGTGTGCTGGGATGTGTTGTTTGGCAGTCATCCAGTGTCAGTCTAGTTGTGGAACAATTTGTGTTGGCAGCGTCAAAAGAATAAACAAATTAAAGTCTGTTGTTACCTTTTACTGTGCACAAATAACTGTTGCTTGTTATGTTGCTGATGTGCTGATTATCAGCATGGCTGCTGAAATCCCTCTCATTTTATATTGCTTGATTAGCCTACCTGCTCTGTTTCATTAAAAAAAAAAAAAGTTTCATTATTATTTTGCAGTGGCCTGCACAATATTAAAATGGAAAGTAATTTGTACTTTAAGTAACTTATTAACCAGGTACTTTTTTACTTTTACTTGATTAGGTTTCTAAAATGGTAATTTCCCTTTTATTTGAGTCATTTGTTTGGGTCCGTTTTTTTTTTTGTTATTTGTTTGTTTGTTTCCTTACATTTTTGTTTTTTCCACTTTTAATGAAGTTGCCCTGGTCACCCACTGACAACATGTTTGACTTTTTAAAATGGACACAGCTCACTTTGGTTATGCAAGGACCACATGGCTCAGCATGGACCCTGGTACCCCATATTCTTGCAGTAGGCCCCACAGAACTCCCCAGGGGATGCAGTCATTAGCCATTTCCAAGTCCACAAAACATGTAGACTGGATAGGCAATCTCCCATGACCCATGGGTAAAAGGGCTGGTTCACTGTTCGATGTCCAGGACAAGATCCATTTTGCTTCTCCCGAATCTTAAGTTTGACAATCAATTTGAGCCTCCTTTTCAGCACCCTGGAATTAACTTTTTCAAGAAAGACTGAGCAGTGTGATACCCTGGATACCTGATAACTGGAATACACCTTTCATTCCCCTTTTCTAAAAATGGGAACCATAGACCTGATTGGCCAGAGGAATCATCTGCTGCTTCAGGAGACCCATGAGCCAACCAAGCCTTAAAGGCCTCCTTCTTTATTTAACAGTCTCCTTCACCACTGGTGTCCACCAGCAGGTTTTTGGGTTGCTGCCACGGCAGGTTCCAACGACTTTCTGACCACAATTTCTGGCAGCCACCTCCAAAATGGAGGTTTTGAATGTGGCCCACTTGGATTCCATGTCCCCAGCCTCCCCAGGATGCACAAGAAAAATCTTCAGGAGGTGGGAGTTGAAGGCCTCATGGACAGGGGCCTCAGCAAAACTTTGCCAGTTCACCCTCACTACATGGTCCCCAGCGAGTGACCTTAGAATTGCATCTCTCCTCCTTGTAGATGATTTGGTTTTGTTGGCTTACTCAGACCATGACCTCCAGCAAACACTGGGTCAGTTTGCAGGCGAGAGTGAAGCAGTTGGGATGACAGTCAGTACCTCCAAGTCTGAGATCATGGCTCTCAGCTGGAAAATCAGACATCCGGAGGGGGCTTGGAGTAGAGCCGATGCTCCATCACAGTGAAAGGGGCCAGTTGAGGTGGTTTGAGCATGTTATCAGGATGACTCCTGGGCGCCTCCCATTAATGGTTTTCTGGGCATGTTCTACTGGTAAGAGAGCCTGGGGCAGACCCAGAACAGGCTGGAGGGATTAATTATCCCAAACATGACTGGGGAGAGGGACACCTGGAAACCTTGCTTAGCCTGCTCCCCCAGCCACACGGCCTAGATAAGTGAATGAAAATGGATGGATAGATGGATTTTTCATGGGTAAATGTTGGTGAAGATTCTCAGTCACCCAGGTCATAGTAACTGGCTTTAACCCGTGCGACTCCCCACCAGTCAGTCATTTTTTTTCTTAGAAAATAACTGCATGTATTGTTAAAATAGGTCAGCATTAAAAACGTACAGGCCACAAATCAACTAAAAACATGTCTGGCAGACTACAGATTGTTTGCCAAAAAGACGAGACGGTTCACTTGATCGGCAGTGAGCGCTGAGCGCTTATTGTTAACAATGTTGCCTGCCAAGGAAAACACACGCTCTGATCTAACAGACATAGCGGGTACAGTAAGGTATTTTTTTTGCAACATGCGCAACGTAGGGATACCTTGCACTGCCGGTCACTTTCCACCATAGGAGTGGATCTGTGTCGGCTGGCAGCAGTGGCTCTCTTTCATATGTGTTAATCTCTGTGCAAACTGCTTCGGCGTTGCTCTCAACTTTCCCTCCTATTGACCATAATTTAAAATATCGCCACACTTTTCAGATTATCCGGTTTAGTAATAACTCTGTCCGGCTTGGAGTCGTTGGCTTCCCCGGAATTCCCGAGTTCTTTTTCGGGCTCGCTTGGTTGTTTTTCTGCCATGTTAAGGTGTTCTCCTCCTCACTGCTTACTGTGTGTTATGCGGGTGGTTTGTTATGACACGTGAACACAAGCGCTCAACTACATAGGCCAGTAAAGGGCACACACTCACCGGGAGAGAGTCAGCAGCACGCCCCGTGCTCTGAGCGACAGCCACACCCACTAATCGAAAATTACATTTCACAACCGAATGTCCATTTTTTTTCCATATCCGACGATTAGTCAACCTTCGAATATTATTTTACCAGCCCTACTTGACATACATCACGTAATGTATGCTGACATGCTGCGTCACAGTGTGAAAATAACTCACTGTTGACTTTTGATTTCATAGAGACTTTGGCCCTTTACTTGAAAGTAAACAGTGCTTGTTTAACCCATCAACCTTCACTTTCTCCCACCCTAAGTAGACTCAGTCGCTCTTTACACTATGTCACCTGAGATCACTTCCTAAAACCAATAATGTGGGTCATAATTTCTGCTTGTAAAAACATGGTCGTATTTTGGAGGAGGATGGTCCCACTAGGCAGAAATTCAAATCACTACACATTGGCAGCTGACCCACTGTCTAATATTAGCACTGAGATGACCGTAGCGAAATAAACCAAAGATCAAAAATAAAAAACAACACAACATTTATTATTTATCTATGGAGTTTATAGTGAAGCAGGAGGAGTCAACTACGGGTTGAACTGCTGAAAGTCTTCAATTTTTATCACAACTGAACATTCACATTTGTGAAGTTTTCAGCTCATTGTAGCTTTGTGACAAAGTTTTAAATCACAATTGATGAACAGACCTTTTTGAAGACAAAAGAATCTGTAATGAGTCATAAATCACACTTAACAAGTAAGGACCATTCTCCATATGTTTTTCAATATGTGCCCTCTCCTAAAGGCAACAGTTGGTCTCCATTCTCCATTCATTTTCTCCTTGAGCCTAGACTAATTAGACATGTGCCATCTTATGGAATTCCTCTCTGATTGTATTGTTTTTTTTGGGGTTTTTTTTACTTACATGGAAAAACTATGTGGGTTGCATTAAGCAAAATATTGAATCATATGTCAAAAAACACTATGGGTTTAAAGCTGGTATACATAATAGTTTTCAGTAAAACATAGAAACCAAAACTGTGGTGTGACAGTGGCACTGATTTTGCACCAATGGGGCTTTTCCATTGGCACTTTTATTTGTGCCAAGTCAAATTTTGCGGTGTTGGTTTGCAACCACCTCCAATCATGTTGCAGATGGGCTATGTCATCATTATTCAGTGTCAATGTTCATGAACTTTTCAGCAACATGTTTAAGTAGACTGCTATGCCAAATGTAGCATATACTTCAGCAGTCTCCACTGCATCTCAGAAACAGGAAAGAGAACGAGATTCAGCCAAACATTTGAGCCTCAATCAGATCCAGAGTCAGATAAGGAATTTGTTGGGCAAGAAAAGTGATGACTACCAGAGTGTCAGAACGATTAGCCTAGGAATCATCTTTTATTCTTGTTAGCACCAGTGGCTGACACAGCGTTAATGCTGTGAAACATACAATCATATCTGCTGCAGTATTAGTGTATTCACATTTGTCCAGTTTACATCCAAAAACAGTACACTCTACCATGTCAGCTTTCAAAACTTTCACTATGCTAATGCAAACTCTGCTGTTTGTACTGACAGGTCTGCTTTGCACTGAAGGTTTCAGGTCCCTTTGTGGGTGATGTGGTCTGTGTAACGCTTATCACTTCAACTTTCCATATAAGAAATTTCAAAAAAAAAATTTTATTATGTTGGATATGAAAACAGGAACCTGAAAAAAAAAAAGAGTTTTTATTTCTATTTGTGTCTGAGGGCCAAACTCAATTACGTCTGATTAGCAAGCTGTTGTTGCTTGTCTTTCCTATTGTCACATCTGCATTCAAGGATTACATTGATCATGGCCATGCACAGATCTTAAAGTTAAAAATGGCATCTTGTCAGTTTTTCCCTCTAAATGCACATTTATTAGAGATACCAACTCATGGGGAAGACTCTGTGTTTATGAAGATATACAGCATACAACTTCAGAGCTATATATAGTGATTTTTCTGTATTGCCCAGGAGGAAAAAGCTAAATATGATAGCCATTGTAGCTGACATTAGCCTTGTTATGCAGTGTGCCCATGCTTTATTAACACCCACAGATGCAGCAGCTGCACAGATATAGGTCATTTATACTGAGTCAGGAAGAATAAGTCCTATACATTTCTAAATGTTTCTTCGTAATGTTTAATAATACAGCATCTTAGTGATCTAGGCTGTGATCTGAGCTGTTGAACTAAAATCCCATTTTTCCCTCATGTCTCCTGTGGTGATCCTGCTTCCCGCAAATCCTCTTATGTCAACTCAGGACAGTCCTTCAGGATGCCACTGCAGCAAGCACTCAGTTTTTCTCAACGTCTTTATGGAGATGTTTTAGTACAAGCTTGTCCATTATTTAGCTGTGAATGAAACCGTAGACACCTTCGTCCAAAAGTTAGATTTGTCAGAATATTCTCAGGTGGAACTAGTGTTCGGCAGACACAGCCACAATGATGCCCCCACTCTCATGACTTTTCTTTTATCCTTTTCTGAGCCTAGTGCTTGCAAAGTGCAACCTGCCAGGGGGTTTCTATGTGTCTGCTGGCACCAGAGGGGCTCTTGAGGCCTCAGTGCACAGTGCATTTGTGCACAGTAATAAGCTTAATATTTAAGCTGTCTAGCTTAAATATTAGGTGTCTAAATATATATACAAATACACCTAGCAGCTACTACCAATGCACATTCTCTTTCTACATTTGTTGTTTATTGATAGTTTTCTTCTAAAAAAGTTTGAAATATTCTCAAAGAATCCCAGAGAACAGACATGTGCGGTGGCTGCAGCTCCGTGCTCCTCCTCTGTGCTCTTTGTGTACAGCATGTTCCTGCTGCACCAAACCGCACGTCATTTTAACAGAAACAAAGTAATATATCACATTACAATTTCAATACATTTACAATGTCATGTAATTGCTCAGTCATCCACCACTCCATTTCCACCAGTGCACCACTGGAAAAAAAAAATCCCCCAAAGATTGTTGTGTCTTGTCAATGTCATTACAGACTACATGATCGGAGGGTGAGGGTTATTGGGACATCTGGGTTGTACCGTAATGTGCGTTATCATGTCCAGTGTGTCTCCATTCAACGTATCCCATTCTGTTTTTGTGTCCACAGTCCCGTTCCTTTGTATAACTCTCCCTTGTGAGTCAGCTGTTGTCAGGCATACAACGCACATTCAACTAAGAATTGATGCCATGGGGCAAATACAAAAACAAAAATATAAATTATTGAAAGAAATTGAAAAAAAAAAAAAAAAGTCTTGCAAAAAGGCCAGTTATCTAATCAGAGGCCACAATGGCAGATGCTTGAGCATCATATGGGGTCTATCTGTGCACTTGCCTGCTTATCAATTAAGATTTGACACAATGGATGATATATCAAGTTTTTAAAATAGAACACAAAGCAAATGGTTTCCAAACTTTTGGGATCTTACAAAAAGCAGTATATAATAGTCATTAAAACTAGCTCCCCTTCAAGCAGGTACAATAGTATCATGCTGCTTACACAATGATGTTTTATTATGTAGTATAATATAAAATTTATCAGTATCAAATCAGTACTTTTACTTAAAGTACTACATATTCTTTTCCTTAAGTAGAAATTTTAATGCAGGACTTATAATCGGGTGTTTTGTGTTTCTGTATTGGTGCTTTTACTTAATTAAAGGATCTGAGTACTTCTTCCACCTCTGGAACTAATGTTACATTGTTTGGCTACAGAAACATGCATCAAGATGGACACTGCATAACAAGGCTAACATGAGCTACACAGGCTAGTATGTTTAGCTTTTTAATCCTGGGCAGTATGGGAAAATCATTAGATATAGCTCTCAAGTTATATGTGTTTATTAACATAAACACAAAGTCTTCCCAGTGAGTTGGTGTCTCTGACAAATGTGCATTTAAAGCAAAAAACCAAGGACAATCAGCAACAACAACTGGACTGGACACGACTGGATGTAATCCTAAATGCAGGTGTGACACCAATTAGACATAAATTGAGTCTGGCACTTAGAGCCCACCCTCTCAGACAGCCCAACGCACAAATAGAAATAATAACTCTCCAGTTTTCAATTTTTTAGTTTTCTGTTTTTCAATCCAGCATTCCACAAATAGAAAATCAGAAAAATGACACCAAAATCTAATTATAGGCACTCATGTTAACCAATTGGGCTGTTCACACTGGCGGAGCACCCTGGCCAGCTCACAATCTGCAGTGGTAGTTTCAGCGTCTGGCTTATTTTTCCATGACCCACCAGTGAATCTGGCAAGAAAATACAGTGAAAATGTCTTGTAAATACTATAAAATGTGGATTAAATATGATATAAATGACCTGACTGTGATAAATAATAGAATATGCATCTCATACTTCCACATATTTGTCAATTGTGTCTAAATAGAGAGCCAGAGAGACGAGCAGAACCGCACACTCACACACAGACACAACAATGCGTGACAATAACAAATCACAGTCCTTCCACATCCAGTGTGAACCCTGTGTGAATAGGATAAGCAGTTACATGTAATGAATGAATGAATTTTCTAATTGTCATTTTTATACAGAAATTGAACAGATAAGCGCTACATGTTGGGTTGAAATCTATATGTGTTTCCCGTAGTAGACAGTGATTCAATTTCATGTTAGTGAGTAATCTAATCTAATATGAGGCTTTTTGAGATATGTTTGTATCTCAGATTTTTGGGAAATGGACAGACATTGCATCCTTCAGTAGAGGAATGTGAAAGCACATGTCTAGTGACAAACCTTGCACGGATAGAAGTCAGTATAGTCAAGGTCAGACATGATATGGGACATACACAAAAGAAAAAACACATTTTTGAGTGGAGAGCGACTTTACATGCCAGTGTAAGAGCACTCTTGGACCCACTATAAACTGCAATTAAGAAATATTGATTAGCTGGCCATAGCTTGCTGGTTCACACATCATGGTCAACAGTACCAACAATGGAGGTGTCATGTATAACATGTTTTTATTTTTATTTAGCAAATTCAACAGCCCGATTTCATCAGTAATGTCAGAAGTTGGTACCTTAGTTGGATGAAACAAGTTTTGCTTCAGCAGCTTCAGATAAACTGCAAGCTTTCACACAAACTGCAGTCTACACTACCACCTTTCACCAGTGCACAGGGCGACAACATTCACATTGTTATGGATATCAGCTTTAAGTGTGTCTTTTGACTCTTTATCATAATTCAGTCCCAAATAACTAGCATTTCATAAAATAGTACATGACAAAATATTATTAATATATGTTTTGTGTTTTTATTTTGCGCCACTTCCACACTGCTATTAGTTAAACTTGAGCTGTGTCCCAATTGCATACTACACACTAATTTTAGCCAGGTTTTCTTTGTTTTGTTTTTTGGGTAGGGGCTGTGGCTGGCCTGGGGTCAGCTGGGGGTGGGGGTTGGGGGTGTAGTCCACACTGGTAAAGTGACTGATGTATACTCAAACATGTCAGTTTGCATACAAAATTCACTGACATCTGTCTGCATACATGTTGTATAATGAGTATTGCATGTTGTTTCTTGCCAGTACAAAGTGTTACATTACCTCAATTCACTTCATAGTAAGGGATTGGGACACAGTGTCTGTCTCCTAATTTTCTAACATTGGTCAGTCTTACCTGCTCCCAGTTTGTGTTGTTTCTTTTCTACTTTCCCTAAATGCAACTTACTTTAAGCATGCATCAACATCCTGCAGTAAGACTAATACTAAACCCAAAAATTATAATAATAACCCATTCTCAGCCAGTACCATCTCTCTCTGATGTATACCCAGACTGCACGGCCGGTTCATTTTTAAAGACTTTGTAAACATTACAAATAGAATTGTTATTGAGAAACGCATGAGAGAGGAGCCCGACCTCCAGTCGAGTGCCTCTCTCAACAGTATCTGTTTTATAGTGTGTGCACCTGGTTGTAGTGTATGCAAAATTTTGGCTTTGTTTTTTCATCTTAACATTTTCATCTGATAATTTTAACAAGTCATATTTTTCTGTATTTATCCAATTGATCACTGCCATTTTGGTTCAGATTATGTTTTTTGGCTTATTAAGTATGTTTCTTTTCTGGTTTTTTTTGTCAATCAGAAAATACTTAAATCAAAGTGTGAAATAAATTTTGATATAATTAGACTTTTTTGGGGGGTGGGGTGGGGGTGGGGGGTGGGGGGGGGGGGATTTGGAACTTCTTGAGTGACTAACTTGTGTGTTTTATTTCCTACAGTATGCTTTCCTGGCAAATATTAACTTAAAAAAGTAAAAGTTCAAAATAACAACAGCTGCACAATCAACTCAACGTGAGGCATTTTGTTATCATGTGCAAAAGCCCACGAATTAGTAGGTGAAGCAGTTTCAGATCCACTTCTCACATATCTTCCATTTTTCAGATTTTTTTTTTGTTTTAAAATCTGCAAAACAAATTCATTTTTGCTGAATATTTTGATTTTTAGACAAAAAACAAATGAATTGCATGGCTAAGAAGTTGCAGTTTAGGGTTTGTCAGACTTGTCAGTGTTAGAGTTCTTCTGTTCTTTTCTGTAGATGGGCATGTATATTGCTCATTGTTTGTATATCCCCATCCCTTCCTTACAGCCAAAAGCTCTAATGCCGCCCGACCGCTTCGTACTGCCTTTACATGGACATGGCAACTGACTTACACTGTCACCCTCATCATCCTCATTTCCTATGTAGTATGTTCATAGGTCCCACCCCTTCTTCACCTTCTCCCTTGTCTTTAGAGATATTAAAGTATAAAGTCATCCATCCATTCTTCAGATCAAATTACAATTTAAGCAAAAACTGTAACATGATTAGATTTTAGATACTATTGAAGTCTATTGGAATGAAAACAATTTTTTGTAAAAACAAATTATTTACAAGGAAAAAACAAAACATAAAAAACAGAATTATGGTGTTTATTTTTTATGTTATGTGTTGTGGATGTATGTGTTGTTGCCTCCCTGTACCGTCGTGTTTTAAGATAGAACACAGTCTGCAATGAATAAAAATGATCTGTAACGGTACCAAGTGGCTATCCAACATTCTTACACAACTTTTTCTTTGTAAATTCTTTTCTTCATGCCTAAATCATGCGGGCAATTTGTTGATGTAAGTTGACAATCTACAGTATGTATGTTCACAATCCATTTGACATTCTTTGGAGATGCAGTTTGTAAAATGTGGTGGGTGGAGCATGTCAAAATGTTTATTCTTGTGTATCTCACCCTAAAAGCAAATAAATATAGTAGGCGCTACATGTCGCAGTTAAAACAATTTCACATCACTGAATTATGTAATCCAGTAGGAAACACCAATCTTATGAAAATGGGTGTGTGCTAGTTTAACTGACATCTAACAAGTGTAGAATTTCCTCATGTAAATTACTCATCTTCCAAACTAATGAAAAACAATAATTGACTAACAAATCCTATGGTACACCACATGATCCAATTGGATCAAGTCCTATGGTATAGGCTGACACACTATTCATCGAGAGATACTCTATATGAACACAGTGCTACATGTACTACCCACCTACTACAAACATCTCTTTCAAATAGATAGTCTAAAAGCTTACAAACTGCATCTCTGATCACACTGAAGACATTTATAACTGAATCTGATAACTGAGTCTTTAATAGTGTTTTATTGTTTGAATTATAGAATAAAATTGCCTTTGTTTGATCCCCGGAGCTGCGTGCTTGTGAATGTATATGTTGGTGTTTGTAATCATTTGTAAATTACACAACAGTTTAACTGATATACAATATGCATCAAAGATGAAGTATGCAAATGCGTGATGGCAGTGGACACTTTTAATGTCAATGGCACTTTGAATGTTCACTCCAATGATACCTGCTTGAGATTACATTTCCATGATAAATGAATCTAACATCTTTTAAACTTCTCCCCCAAAAATGTGCCCTTGTCACTAGAATATCTACTTATTTTTGCTTAAATGTTCTGTTTGGCATTGAAGATCATAAAGCAGCCATCACATAAAAATACTACAATTGCTGCCTCGCAGTAGTATGCCTCCGCCAACCAGCCAAGTTGCAGTTCAAATCTGTGTGTCTCCAGACTAATATGTACCCATGACAGCAGACAATGCCACGACTATGAATGATACTGCTAAGAGGCTACAAATTCTAAAACATGGATGCTTCAAGCACATCCTCAACCTGGCAGCATAGAAGATCGAAACACTCAGCACAGTTTCAAGGTAGACACCCAAGATTAGTGTTACCAATTCAGTATCTGACCAAATGTCTCCCCTTCTGTTACTGAGTCATGGCATTGAGTAGATGAGCGAGAAGAGTGTTTTACAGAACATTGTAGTCTCACAGTAAAGTTGACCTTTGAATATAATGTCATTACTTCATCATGTTATCCTATTAAACATTTGTGTGAAATTTTGTCATAATTCACGTACAGATTCTTGAGTTATTGCCAAAAACATGTTTTGTGAGGTCACAGTGACCTTCAATTTTGACCTTTGACCACCAACTTCTACACAGTACGTCCTTTAGTCCAAGTGGACATTTGTGCCAAATTTTAGGATATTACCTTAAGGCATTCTTGAGATATCCCATGCATGAAAATGGGATGGATGAACAGACAGACAAACAGACAACCCAAAACCCCAACCCCAATTTTATGCTGTGCTGTGGCATAGCATGGAAGCACAAAGAACAAATTGTATTTTATAACTGAAGTTGTTCAACACCTCATGAAGACTCTGCAAAGACAGAGCAACATAATTACAGTGTAAGAAATGTGGCCATTTGAAGCCTTTTGTTGTAATTGAATTGCAGTGTTGGATAAGTTACTGAGCCAAGCTCTGTTAAAGAGGGTTTCAAACCTAAAGCAGCCATGCCTTCATGTTACATCCTGTTTTTAAATAATAGAGAAAAAGACATTGAGACCAAATAGCCTTCAAGGCAAATGGAGTACATATTTCATAAAGGGTGAGCATTCAGGTGACTTTGCTCTGCCATCGACATAGTATAAACATAAAGTCATTATAGTTGGACAGCTTTTTCTTGGTCACAGAGCTGCTCTTAGGACAGAATCATGAATTGTTGGATAAAAATAAGCCGCAATGAACTAAGCCTAATGCCAACAACATTTGGATGACATGTATATGAAACGGACATGATCAGTGTTTCCTGTTATGTGACAAAACCTCTTTGCAATCCAAACGGATTCCTAGTCTGTTGACCTCCATTATTTGGAAAACCCTTCATAAAATTTACACAAATGTGAACCTGGATTTGTGACACAGTAAATTGGCCACTAGTTAAGTTTGTATGTATAAACATTGATAAAACTAACATGCACACATTTCTTGGTAGTCACGAAATGCAAATTTTTGGATATTTACTTTCCACAAATTGTTTGCAGAGAATTTATCTAATGTTTCTCTTATTGGGTTTTTTACAAATAGTTCCATCTTCACTATTGGTGGTTACATAGGTGACTACATGCCCAAACAGACTGCCTGTTTCCTTTTTCAAAAATTTAGCTTTAAAATTGACTTTGAGATCTCTTACCTCCAGAACAGCTCTGTGTCTGAGAAATGAGTGCAATTTTCTGTTTTACCATAATAACTCAAGAGGTTTAAGATGATTGGGGAGTCACTGAGCAATGACACTGCTGTCAGTCTATCATTTCTATTATAATAGCAATCTGTTGTTTGGATAAGATTATTTAATCTTAATTAATGTTACTGCATGTGCTGTGAAATGAAAGTCTTTTTTAGTATGAGAAGATTTCCTTCTTTTTCAATAAGTGGGAAAAATTAATAATGACTATAGTATATTTTGGTTGTAACTATACACTACTGAATACACTTTCATTTTTGTTGTATTTAACAAAAAAAGTTAACTAGTTGAAGATTGCACTTTATACCAAAAGTCTTTTAATATCATTCTTAAATGATATTAAGAAAGAACCAATTACTTAACAATAGCAAGCACTTTGGATTTAAAGCAACTTTGCTCAATTTCTAGCTCACCTCTTAAGCCTTTTGAAATGTACATAAGATCCATGCCTTTTTTTCCCTTTCTTTAAGCTTGATTAAGCAGGTGTAAATTGATATGTCAAGTTTATTTTCATGGATTTGTTCTGTCCAGTTGCATCTAATTAAGTGTATTTCATTAAAAAAAAACAACAACAACAAAAAAATACTGCCCTCTTATATGACTGCCCATCTCTGTCCAATCCTAGGAGCTGAATTAGTCATCCCAGTACTTCAGGATCCATTAGCGCACCCCTCTGTAGCTCCTCGTGCACCCTTCATTCCCACTCCCTCAACCCACCACCCACTCCTCACCATTATTGAGACCACCAAAGAGTCCCTGTCCAAGGCCACTGAGGCGGGGGTACCTTGCTTGTCGGACCGAGGCAGCGATGATTGTGATGATGATGGCTTGGTGATATCGGGGTATGGCTCTGGGGAAGCGTTCAAGTCTAACCTGCCCCCTACTGATGATGAAGATTTTTACACGACCTTCTCCTTGGTAACAGATAAGACCTTATCCACGTCAGGCTTTGAAGGTGGCTACAAAGCTCACACGGCCAAGACTTTTAGACCTAACAAACCTTCAATCTCCAGACGGGGTAGGACTACCACTACTACTACTAACCGCCGACCAGAGCCGCACCACCGCCACCTCTGCCTCCGCCGCAGCCCTCCACATGCTCCGGCCAAACAGCCGGCTGACCAAATGAATAACCGCGAGCTAAAACCCCAGCGCGTCCTAGTGTTGCTCCATTGCCCACATCCTTTGAGGTAGACAGCACCAAGCTGAGGGGCCCATTAATAACCTCCCCAATGTTCCATAATATACCCACAGCACTCCCCACAGAGCCGGGCGTCAGGCGAGTTCCAGGGCCCTCGGAAGTGGTCCGTGAATCTAGCAGCACCACCGGGATGGTCATCGGAATAGTCGCGGCCGCTGCCCTGTGCATCCTCATCCTTCTGTATGCCATGTATAAGTACAGGAACAGGGATGAAGGCTCCTACCAGGTGGACGAGAGCAGGAACTACATAACCAACTCAGCAGTGCAGAGCAATGGCGCTGTCATGAAGGATAAACAGCAGAGCTTGAAAGGCAGCAACAAGAAACAAAAAAATAAGGACAAGGAATATTATGTGTGACTGTGAGACTTTCGTAAACATGAGGGAATGAAGAAAGAAAGCACTAAGAGAACATTTACTTATCAGTTTCCTTGCAAGGAGCTATGACAAATGATGGTATAACATGGAACTTGAATAATCTTATACTGTGCTGAGTAGTTGAACTGACGATATGTACTGTAATATAAAGCACACTTACTATTGTAAGCATAACAACAAGGCTAAATAGCAATTTTAGAGACCTTACTCTTCTATCTGGTCAGAGACATTATCAGTATAGAAATATTCCACAGCTACATCATTCTCCTAAGTGACTTTTAGAGCTATGTGATCCTTAGCATTGAACAAAAACTTTTTTGTAAAATTGTTAATTATGAAAGGCTCATAATCGTATACATTTTCAGCATGTAAGTAGTGTTAACCAGAAGGGTTCAGGCACACTATTATTGTAAAGGTAAAAAAAAAAAGGAATCTTGTATGAGAATATGACAATTTTTTATGGTTTATACATAACACAAGTGTGGTTATTATTTTTGCTTTAAGCAAAAAGGAATAAAAATGACAAAACAACAGCACGTGAAAAAACTATGTCTGTGGCTAAAATGATACAAAGTGAGCAAATTGCCATGGGCAGATCTCCTAAAATTTGTTTGCTCTAGCATCTGATTCACCACAGTTATTCTCATTGTTTGACAGAGTGACTCACTTCATTAAAAGAAGTGGTCGGTTCTCTAGGTAAAAAGCCACTGATAGTAAAGTGCATGCCATCCTAATTCTACAGTCCAGTACAGTAAAATTCCAGTATGCAGCATTCTACTTGGACCATGTTCTTTAAATTAATGACAAACAGTTCCTCCCTATCAGATCAGAATTTAAGCCCTCTTTTTGAACCCCTCAAAAATGTTTGCTGGGCAATATCTAAAAAAGGTCTATTATTTATGCACAGCAAATCGTGGTTTTATCTCTTTGCAAAACTGTATGTAAGTTCATTGCCTATTGTTCTCTTTTTCTATGGAGGTGTAAGGAGGAAGACAATTGCAGTACTACAACACTGTTAAGAAATGTGTATACAGAAATAAATCAAATGTTGAAAGTGTGAATTCTATCTGCTGTCACAGTCAACTGTGTAAAAAAAAAACAAAGAAATTTGTTTACATATTTTATTACATGCTAGCTGTTGTACTTTGTAGGTAGGAAATTGTACATATACCATGACAGTTGTAATTTTTAGTACCTCTACTGTACAGATTAAATATATGGTTTGTCAGCGTATTTCATGACAGAATCTACCTATTGTTAATTTACATGGAGAAAAACTTTAATCACAATGTGGAAAATCATATTGATATTTCATAAAGAATAAAATGTATTGTTAGCCTAGAGATCTAACCAGAGATGTTTCTAAAGTTGCATGAATATTTAACTAATTGCAGTTGTCCTACAAATACAAGGTGCCCTTCCTTCTGTATCTTGGCTTTCTTGTTCTGGGTTACACTAATGATATTTCTTTTTGAAAGAGAATGAAGTCAGAGTTATGACAAACACAAAGACAGAGGCTATAATGGATGGGGGTTCACAGTTTAAAAGAGCTAAAATGGTGAGGGGTTTCTTGTTCTTTTTTTAAGTGGGACTGGTCACCTCAAATCATTGTCTTGTCACTTTTTGATCATTAGTTAGCAATATTTTATTGTCCCATTATGTTTCTGTTTTCTCCCGCCATTAGATTATGAGGAGGTGCAGTGTTTTTCTTGCCTGAAATTCACATTTTTGTGTTATAATTGTTTCTTTTCATAACCTTTTTTTCATCAGTTTGACAGCAAATAAAACTTTTTTTTTTCTCTGAAATCATGCTGTAATCCTTGGATAAATCAAATCATGCAATTACTCATGGCAATGCAGTACCACTTTCAGCACAACCTCATTCTCACTATACAATCCTTTAGACTCAGCAGGAAGAAGAAAAAGAGGCATTTTTAAGACCCTGAAAACTTTAAAATCTTTCGTTTTTCTCTATAACATTAAATATAAATAAATGGATGGGGAACAATCTATGTTTAGCAAATCTGCTTTATCAAGCTTGAGGTTTGATCAGATTTGATTGGCAGTGGCATGGCAACATGAGCAAATAATGCTAACTGTCATCAGATTTGAATGTGAATGTTGTACTTTCATGCATCAGTTAGAATTAAACGTCAGTAGGTATAAACCGAGTCACAAGGTTTATGTACAATAATGTCTGGGTAGAAGACCCCCGCATGATGTACACAAAGTTTTCCAATGGGGAATTGAAGGCGTTACATCAAAGCTACCAGACTCCATTGACAAAAACACTATGGTCTGTCAGCAACTCAGTTGGTTAGTGTGCACATATTCAAATACAGCCTACACTTTAACTGATATTACTTATTTATTAAGTGGCTAAAATACGTTTTGCTGTGGCTCCGTACTCAGCAATACATTGCCCATCCGCTCTCATTCTGAAGTTGTCACATTACTGTACTGCCGCTTGTTAGTCACCTTTTACGTCTACATACTACACACTAGGTATCCTTTTGCATCTGCTATTTATGCTATTTAAGGCCAATGCAAGCAGCACCAGGATGTCAACAAAAGCATGTAGTTAGGATTAGGCAATGAGAAAAGACTGACATTGTTAAGCTTCTATCCCAATAGATTTTGTTTATCGACGATGATATCAAAGCAGCACACTACATAAAATAATAGCAGAAACGTCAAATAGGTCAAACCACTGTGTTTTTCTATATAGCTTTAAATGGTACAGTTATGGCTGAAACTGACAACAGGAATACCAAGTTTGCCGATTTTATATATCTGCAATGGAAATCAATTGCTAGTCCTCTAAGTGATTGTTTGTGGGACATTCAGTCAATTCCTGTGTTCACATTTTCTTCAGACTAAAAGATAAGGCAATTACACAATAAAACTCAACCAAAGTACCAGCCATTCATTTACTTTCTGATACTTCCAGCTCCATATCCAGGTCACAGTAGCAACAGGAAAACCCCCTATGTCCACTAATGTCATGTTCTGGCTTCATCACACCTCAACTGTATCAAACAGTCTGTTCTTCAGCAGCCAGGTTTAGGAATAGTTTGCCTAACATTTTTTTGTGTTTCACAAACATATTCACTGCACATTTTGCAGTTCAATTATTAGCAGCATTGCAACAGGCTCTACACACAAATGTCGAACGCATCTCACGTCACATGATCTAAGTTGGTCACCTAAGAATGGACCTTCAGTAGGTTACAGTTAGTGTTTGTATACTAGGGGAGATTAAAACCCACCTTTGTTCCAAAATGGTGACTGCCATCATGTCTTTATTCCTCCTCCTCATGTCTAGGAATAGACGCTAACTGTCATCTTCTTGCTCACTAGTTAAGTAGTGTGGTTTGATGTTATTGATGTGTTGGATGAAGCTGTTGATACTGGAATAGTGCAGTTTAGTGAGGTCTTTCACCAGATGTTAAGTGGGGTAGAGGCCATTGCTATAGAAATCTGCGCAACTCGGGGAAATCTGTTCAAAATGTTCAGTCTGTAAGATAGCTACAGTGGAGGAGATAGGTGACCCTATGGCTATAGGCCTACCTTTACAGGGCTCGAGTCTGCGACCAACTGGTCACATTTTGCGACAAAAATTCGAGATGGTGCGAGTGACTTTTACATCTACTCGCGCATGTGTGACTAGCAAATGTGCCGTCCCCCATCCCTGTAAAGACTGGCGAAATGTGGAAAGGGCCAATGCAGGCCAATGCAGTGTTTCCTCTATATGCAACTAGCAGCGACGCACCGCTGCTACTGAAAGATGACGGCCGCTGCTGATTTTTTAAATTTTTTTTTGGTCTAGAAACTACCGTTATATTATTTTGCGCTACGGACGCTTCATATCAGGTCAATTCACACACTTGTGAGTAAAGCATATAAGAGGAGAGGAGAGGGCTCTGTCTTATCTCTTCATAAACTAAATGGCCTTATGTTATTTATCTCATTTACACGACGGCATGTCATTTCTGTCTCTACATGGTCACGCGTATACAATTCTCCTCAGCTCTCTGTATCACACACGGCAGAGTGCGCACACACAGGTGGGCATTTTCCTGACCGAACCCGACCCGAGTCTGAGACAATTATGAGCGAGCCCGACCCGCACCATACGCAGTTTGTTACCTGACATAGTTATTGTTATGTCAGTGTGTAAATGACCATCAAAATGCTGCTGTTATGTGCAGTCAGTCAAACACGACGCTCGCACAGCGTTGTTACGTAAATAACAAATTCCAGCACTTGAATAGGTCATAGCCCCCCCCCCCCCCCCAAAAAAAAAGCTGTGAACCTAGGGAAAACACTGCCTATGTGTGTGCTTGTTGGGGGGCAGGGGCTGCTTGCAGCTATATTGTTAATGTTGCTTTTTTAAAAGTTTACAATAAAATGTGTCACTGTGAATTGAAAGCAAATAGTCATTTCTGCATTTATTATAAAATTATTTATCAGTAATACAGTGAAAATGATAGGGAATGTGAATGTTTGCAATGCAAGTCCATTTACTCTGTGTACCCCTAAATTTTCTGCTTGCCCTCCTAAAATTTGCAGTTAGGGGCCACTGTGCTCCTGGTGAAAAAAGTTAGTGTTGAGTGCTGCTTTAGTTTGGCTGACATTCTTTTCAAATAGTTAATTAACCTCAAATGACATCAAACTCTTTGAGCAAAACTACAGCCCCACTGTTAAAAACCCTCTACAGCATATTAATTTCTTACATTGTAATATGTAATAAAATGTTTTGATGAATGAGGGTTGGGTATAATGTTGCATTTTATGGTGGGAACTGAGGAAATAGAGTCATATGTGTCATAATGCCATAAAAAGGTAAGATAAATGTCACAATTTAATGCATTCAAATCAAGAGAACTTGTTTAAGAATAGCCCAAAGGTTACATTGTTCAGTTAGGCAACTTGTTAAGACAAAACCATGCTCAGTGATGTGACAGCATTATGATGTTATATTATGAACTTGGCCAATGGTTTTGTGATCTACTAATACTCACTAGCTAGTTGATAGTGAGTACAGTGAGCTTGTGGGTAGTAGCACTGAGGAAGAATGGATTCCACAGTCAGGTTTAAGAGGTAGCTTTGTAGGTTTCACCACCACACAACCAACTCACACAAATAATGTGTAGACATTCACCCCCCTTTAAGAATGAAACATTTCTTTAGCCAAGAATAATCCATATTTGCCATTTATGATAGTACAAATAACATTTTGCTAAGTGTAGGATAGAACAGAGTGCAGTGAGGGAATAACATGGACCCATGCAAATACTGTCTAAGCTATTGTGTTTCCTACACAAAGGCAGAGTGCAGAAATATTAGTGCCCATCTATATTTCACATCCAAAGCTTTAATGACACTAGACAAAAAGACTGATGCCTACAAAATAAAGTCGAGAAAAAAATACTGAATTATTACATACATTTAAAGAAGCAAGTGCCACACGTGTATGTGTATTCCCATACTTGTGTAATGCAGATTGATTGTTACTAACTAATGAGTTTTCTTCAAAACTTTGAAGTCCAATTTTTCAGAAACTACAGTGAAATATTTGTTTTTACCCAGAAAAGGCCAAAATATGGTCAAACTGTTGCATTGTACTTCCCACCCAGGTCTCAGTGACACTGAAAAGTAGCTGATTGGTAAATTATGTTAAAAAAGCTGGAGGTAAACTGCTTCCAGAGGTCCTAGGATGTGATTTCTTTCTTCTTCTCCTATATAGCCTTGTTTTGTTGTATAGAACCCGACCTTAAAATAGGTGTTTCCATCACTTAAAAGTATTTGTGCTTTTGCTGTACATTACTACAGTAACCTTTCCTTTGTCTGCCTACAGGATGGTGATCATTCATTCAGCTTTTTGTTCTTCTGACAGAATGTTTGATTTGGGTGACTTGGCTCTACTCAAAATCCTGGCTTCAAAGGTCTGCTTTGTTCTTGCTTTTAATCTATTGGCATGCAAGCTCAAAAGCTGCAACAGAGTGCACAGGGGAAACTAAGATAGCTCTCAGCTTCCTTCACCCCAACCACCTCCTCCAGCTCTTTTTAGGGGATCCAAGCCTTCCCAGGGTGTCCTCCAAGTAAGAGGGGCTAAGAAAGCCTTCTCAGGGAAATGTCCGAGTGGCATCTTAATTAAAAGTCTGACCCATTGCAATAAGGTTCCTTCAGCATAAACTCTCTACTAAGCTGCTTTGAAGTATTCAACCTTCTTACTCTATCGCTTAAAGTAAACCTTTCCTCATGGTGAAGGAAACCCATTTTGGCTGCTTGCATGAGTGATCCATTTTTTTGGCATATATTTGTGAGGAGGAAAACTCAATTGTATACTTGACGCTTGAACTTAGATAAAATTAAATCAGAATGAAGTTTTCCATGTTTCTCACAGATACATTTGTTTTCTAAGAGCTTCTGGGCAAAAATGGCAGCCTAAGTGATTACAGTGATGAAAATCACCTTGGCCCCAATTTTGAGAATCTGCTGTGTGGAGACAAGCTCTGAGTGAAAAACAAAAAAGACATAAAAAGCCAAAAGCAATACTTCCCGTTGCCCCTAAGAGACGCTGTACTCATCAGTAAAAGCTGGCATATAGATCTGTTCAGGGCTAGACTGTCATCAATCTTGTGAAGTTTGGGGAAGATTGGACCATGTATGCTGGAGTTACGAACCACTTCCTCTTTCGTGGTGACACATGGAAGTTTAACGCCTTACCACGGTCACATGGATTGACGAAAACTCAAGCTTGAAACAGCATTTCTTCTTCAAAGTCTTGTGGTGGGAGAGACAAAGGTTTGAAGTAATTCGGATTAAAGTTCTGGGAAAAGTTCATTAAAAAACAGCCCCTGGAAATGGCCAAAAATGCACAAAAGTGGCACAGGTAAAAATTCAAAATGGCCGACTTCCTGTTGGGTTTGGAGCATGGCTCCAAGAGGCTTTTTTGTACATCTTAGAGTGCCTGCCAAGTTTCATACATGCAGGTGAAACCAGCTTCAGGGGCTGCTTTGTTGAAAATTTGTAGGGGGCGCTGTTGAGCCATCTTGGCACATCAAAGCACAAAAATCACATCAGACAACACAATTTGGGACTTGTGATGTGTGTGCCAAGTTTTGTGAGTTTTCAAGCATCTCTTGCCCCTTAAAAACAACTTTGTGTTTTATGGCAAATAAGGGGTCGCTGGGGTGACAGCGTTTGATGAAAACTCAAAAGCTTCATTTTTGAGTATCATCAAGGTCTTAGGACGTTTTATTAGCAGATTTGAAGTGGGTCTGTTTGATGTGGTAAAAGAGAACATCAAAGAATGAAAACAGTAATTTTCTGTTGCCAATAGGTGGCGCTATGATGATGATTCAAGATTTCTGTGTAGATGTGTTCAGGGCTGGACTGTTATCATATGTGTGAAGTTTTGAAAAGATATGTCCACGTAGAGTCAGGTTACAGCAACTTTTCTCATCATGGTGACACATCAAAATTTGCTGCCAGACCACCACGCCCTTCTACGAAAACTTACAGTTTCTACAATAAGGCATCATCGAGATGTTATGGCTTTTTTGACCAAGTTTGTGGAGTCAAGTTACAGCAACTTTTTCATGGGGAGACATCGAAAGTTGCCGCTATGCACAGTAAATTCAAAATGGCCGACTTCCTGTTGGGTTTAGAGCATGGGTCCAAGAGACTTTTTTGTACGTCCTGGAGTGTTACATGTTAATCAATCAATCAGTCAATCAATTTTATTTATAAAGCCCAATATCACAAATCTCAATTTGCCTCAAAGGGCTTTACAGCACACAACATTCCTCTGCCCTTTGGACCCTCACAACAGATAAGGAAAAACTCCCCAAAAAAACCCTTTTAACGGGGGCAAAAAAATGGTAGAAACCTCAGGAAGAGCAACTGAGGAGGGATCCCTCTTCCAGGACGGACAGACGAGCAATAGATGTTGTACAGAACAGATCAACATAATAAATTAACTGTAACCCATATGACACAATGAGACATAAAGACAGACAGATATTATATTAATAATATGATTATATATGTATGTGACAATAATGATATGTGTATAATGACAGTACAAGTATGACTAATAGTAACAGCAGCAGTAGGAGGCATCAGACAGGACCACGGCAGCAGCACAACCACGACACATCATCAAAGGCTCCGGAGAACAAACCGAGTTAGTGGCATGCAGTAGAGCCAAATTAGGGAGATGCAGTAACAGGACATGAATGTTAGCAAAGGAGAGAGTTAGAGAGAAGGAGAGAAGGGGCTCGGTGTATTATAGGAGGTCCCCCGGCAGACTAGGCCTATGTCAGCCTAACTAGGGGCTGGTCCAAGACAAGCCTGGGCCAGCCCTTACTATAAGCTATAAACAGGAAGGTGATTCCACAAAAGAGGAGCCTGATAGCTGAAGGCTCTGGCTCCTGTTCTACTTTTGGAGACTTTAGGGACCACGAGTAACCCTGCATTCTTAGAGCGCAGTGTTCTGGTGGGATAATAGGGCACTATGAGCTCTCTAAGATATGATGGAGCCTGATCATTTAGAGCTTTGTAAGTCAGGAGAAGGATTTTAAATTCAATTCTGGATTTTACAGGGAGCCAGTGCAGAGAAGCTAAAACAGGAGAAATGAGATCTCGTTTCTTAGTTCCTGTCAGTACACGTGCCGCCACGTTCTGGATTAGCTGGAGAGTTTTTAGGCACTTATTAGAGCTACCTGATAATAGGGAATTACAGTAATCCAGCCTAGAGGTAACAAACGCGTGGACCAATTTTTCTGTATCTTTTTGTGACAGGATAGGCCTAATTTTCGCAATATTACGCAGATGAAAAAACGCTGTCTGAGAGGTTTGTTTTAAATGGGAATTAAAAGACAAATCTTGATCAAATATTACGCCGTGGTTTCTTACGGTGGTGCTAGAGGCCAGAGCAATACCATCCAGAGAAACTGTATCATCAGATAAAGAGTTTCTGAAGTGTTTGGGATCAAGAACAATGACTTCAGTTTTGTCTGAATTTAACATTAGGAAATTGGAGCTCATCCAGGTTTTTAAATCTTTAAGGCATTTCTGAAGTTTAGTTAATTGATCTGTTTCTTCTGGCTTTATCGATAAATACAACTGTACATGTGCCTACCAATTTTCATACATATGGGTTCAACCACCTTCAGGGGCTGTTACGTCGAAATTTTGTGGGGCCATTTTTTTGCAACCAAGCATGCGACCCCTAATATATCAAATTTTTCTCCAGATGTGATTTATGTAAAAAGTTTCATGTATTTTTGAGTATGTTAAGTCCCTCCTAAAGGCAATTTACTTCAGGTAAGAAAAATATTAATAATTCCTTGCATTTTAATAGGGTCCTCGCTTTGCTTGGTGCTTGGGCCCTAATAATTAAAGCTGCAAGCAGCAATGAATGGGCTCTTGCACCTCTGCGCAACTCGGGGGTGATGGCAGGACGCCGGCAGTTAATTTCCGTCAAAGTCAGACACCGCATGCAGGAGTGAGTTGGCATATCCTTGACACAATGGAATGACATATTTCACATTTTGTACCACTTTGTCTTTCCACTAGAGGGCGCTGGAGAACGCATTAATGATAAGTCATGTTTTTATCTTGGCTCTTGGGTGGCAAGCCGCCCACACCTCTTCCCTTCTGGGCCCTGGACCAGCCCAGAGGTGCTCTTTGTCCTGAACCATCAAGGGGGGGACAATTGGGCGGCAGTAGCTCAGTCCATAGGGACTTGGCTTGGGAACCGGAGGGTTGCCGGTTCAAGTCCCAGCCCGAACCAAAAATAAGGAGTGTGGACTGGTAGCTGGAGAGGTGCCAGTTCACCTCCTGGGCACTGCCGAGGCTGCCCTTGAGCAAGGCACCGAACCCCCCCAGACGCTCGGGGCGCCTGTCCATGGGCAGCCCCCTCACTCTGACATCTCTCCATTTAATGCATGTATAGGTCCCGTTTGTGCATGTGTGTGTGTATTTCGGACCTGTGTGTATATGTAAAAAACAACAACAGAGTGTAAACATTGAATTTCCCCTTGAGGGATTAATAAAGTATATAAAATTAAAAAAAAAAAAAAAAAAAAAAAATTAAAATATACATCAAACATCGACCACAGCATGTACATTTCAGGTAAATAAAAAAAATAAGTGTGATCTGACATACTTCCTCTTGCCAGTAGCTGGCGCTATGTGTAATACCGAAGATTGGCATATAGATGTGTTCAGGGCAGGACTGTCAATCCTGTGAAGTTTGGGGAAGATTGGGCAATGTATGCTGGAGTTATTAACTACTTCCTGTTTTGTGGCAGTACACCTAAGTTTGATGCCCCACCATGGTTACACAGTTTGACGAAAACTCAAGCTTGTAATAAATTTTCTTCTTCAATGTCTTGCAGACCAAGGTTTGGAGTCGATCAGATAAAATCTCTAGGACTAGTTCGTTAAAGTACAACCCTTGGAAATGGCCAAAAATGCACAAAAAAATCATAGTAACTTCAAAATGGCCAACTGTCCTGTTGGGTTTAGAGAATGGGTCCATGAGGCTTTTTTGTATGTCTTAGGATGTTACATGTGCCTACCACAGGTTTCGCACAGGTCGGTCAAACCAGCTTTGGGGGCTGCGTTGTCAAAATTTTGTAGGGGGGCGCTCCCGAGCCATTTTTTTGGCACCCAAACATGACACCCTTAAAATATCAAACTATTTGCCAGATATGACATATGTGCAAAGTTTTTGAGTATGTTAAGCCCCCCAAAAATGCGATTCACTGGAGAAAATAATAATAATAATTCCTTCAGTTTCAATAGGGCCTTCGCCCGCCTGCAGTCGGTGCTCGGGCCCTAAAAATTCTTTGCATTTCAGTAGGGTCCTTGCTTTGTGCTGGGGCCCTAATAATAATAAACGGAGCAGTTTCAAAAAGATAGTTTAATATGTTTCTTGGTGTCTAAGACCTTCTTGGCAGAAATGTAAGCTTTAGCTATCACAGCGATTCCAGGGTTCAAGCCCGCATGGACCTTAAACTTGAAAGCTGAGTAGGATAACGAGCTTTGGCACCTGAACTAAAGATAATCAGCTGGTTTATGACAGGCACACAGATGCTCAATCATTTACACCCAAATCTCAACCATGTCATGCTCTTCCTATTGGTCAACTGAAGAAACATTTTGGGGATATGCTACAATAATTTAATTTAAAAAATCTACACAGTTTGGCATTGTTTGTGTAACCTTCTGTTGCCAAATATGCTCTGCCCAGCAGAGTCAAGTAAAGCATTACCTAGGATATGCTAAATGCTAGAATGGGCTACTATTCTAATCAATTCAATCAATCAATTTTATTTATAAAGCCCAAAATCATAAATCACAATTTATCTCAGAGGGCTTTACAGCATACGACATCGCTCTGTCCTTTGGACCCTCACAGCGGATAAGGAAAAACTCCCCCAAAAAAACATTCTAAGCAGTTGATGTTGAGCTGGCTAAATTTCCAGTTCATCAAATGAAGGTTCAATCGGGCTTAAAACAAACCATAAACACGGTAGAAATAGTGATATCTACAGGATGTGTAAAGTTACAATCTAGGGTGAATAACTAATGGATAATAATGCTGTGTCTCCACTGTGGAACTACCAGCCTCATACACTATGACCTATACCTGTACTCCCCAGAAACAATGGTAAGTGTTTTAAACCTTAGTATATGTACTCTTTGTGATAACAAAACTATTCCAAGCAATGTAAGCATATAATTTTCTAAGTGAACTTTCTTTACTGGCATTTACTCAACACAGTGTTCTTTAAAATCGAAACAGATAAATTTTCTTTCCCTTCATACAGACAAAAGCAAATATTAACACCAGTTGGTTAGCAAAATAAAAGTTTTCAAGTAACAGCCAACACGGGCACCTTACATTGACCCTTTAACATATGAACCACTCAAATTACTTAGGCTAGTTACACCAATGAACTTAGAGAAAAAGAAAATAGAAACTTCCCTTTTCTCTCACAGGGAAAATGCTGAAACTTTATCAAGTAAAAGGTCACAAGTTAAACAGTTCACAATCTACTAAATGTTCAAAATATTACCAAGCGCTTGGATTTCTAAACGCTGGGGCCCATAACTTGGTGCACATATGCAGAAAATAAATCCTTGGCTCAACACTGTTGATACAGTTCTGTGAGTAGTCTCCAGTTACTCACAAGTCCTCAAAACACAGTTTCTAAGGATCCCAGAACCGATAGATGAAGGCAGGCAGATGATGCAGCAGGCAGGTGAAGCCGTCGGATAGTAAGGTGCGGCAGTTAATTGTCCCTGCTGCGATGCAGGTCCAGTGCGCTCAGTCCCTCCTCACAGCTAGAGCTAATTAGCAGTAGCAGGGTGACGTCAGCTGCTCCTCTTCTCCTCCATCTGCGGTGAAAATGACACCTGGTGTTTACTACTAACTGTCTCTAACGACGGTCCTAGCAGAAACATCCACGTCTGTAGCTCGAAACACACTTTACACTTTGTTTTACAGTTAATGGAAACAACATTCATGTCCAACCTGACAGCACTTTCAGTTCAAACTGGAGAGAAAACGTGGTACAAGACTGCAACATGCATGACTTTTAGCTGCAAAATCCTACTTGTGCCAACACTTAAAGAGTGGGTTCATCCCAATACAGAATCTCGCATCCACGTTTCCCTCACTTGCGTCTGCATCTTAGCTCCGCCCTCATAGGACACGGGGGAGAGATGCGAGGAGAGAGGAAACAAGGAAATATGTCTATAGAGAAATTAGACATCTTTTCCTCAGAAGCGTCACGTGAAGCGACGACTGTTTCTAATGATGGCGGCAGGTGATCACGGCTGGATCAGCTGTCAGGACGCTATATCAACAGCTATAGAAACTTTTAATGGAGTTTGTGTCTGCACACACATAATGTTACATACATATATAATGATACAGATGCAAATCCAGTTATCACATAATGTTATACATATGTAATGATAAAGATACAGATCCAGTTCTCAGTAGAAGAGCAGCAGTGTTTTCTCTGTCTAACAATCACCTGCACATGAACAACAACCTGCATTCTGTATTTATAATCTGTAATGTGTCCTGCTCAGAGTCACATAATGTGTTTATATGATTTATTCATTATTTACATCTGTATTTATTGATATTCTGATTGTGTCAAAAGTTTCAGGGACAATTAAAATGATGTAACTCATCAACCTAATGCTCAGGGACAATCAGCCTCATTGTGACTGAATGGAAATAACAATCAGTGATGTAAAAGTGTTTCCTGGTGACAGACAGACTCTCTGACTTTGATTTCATCCATAATAAAAGTTGATGAGGGAAATAACAGATCGTGAAGAGAAAAATCTTTGTAATAAAAGTTTATTTCCTTTTCTTGTTCAGATTTTTAACTCGATGGTGAATCAGAAAACAAATCAAATATAAAACTTGGGAGTGATACACTTGAGTTTAAGCTCTTATCTGTCTTCACTCTGTATGAAACTCCACTGATGTTGTGATGTATGAGATCAGTCTGATCAGCTGCAGCGCTGCACTGTCCAATCGATAACTGATCTCCAACCAGTGGGGTGTGTTGGTCGGTAAAAGACTTCCGTGAAGGCTGCACTGTGTCCTCGCTTCCCTCTCCTCCGAAAGCCTCCTCTCTCCTCGACTCCTCGACTCCTCCAAGCGCATTTAACGAATTATGACGTCCTACAAGAAGGCAAGTCTTGATCGATTTCCGGGTCAAGTGATCAAGGATTGAGCACGGAGGAGTCGAGGAGGGATATTGGGATGAACCCAGAGAAATGAGACGTCTTTTTCTCAGAAGCGTCACGTGAAGCGACGTCTGTTTGTGACGGAGGCTTTATTAACAGCTTTGGAAAATTCTAATGGAGTTTGTTGCTGCACACACAGAATGTAAAATATAGCATATGTAATGATATAGATATTCTGATTGTGAATTCATTATTTAATAACCCAGAATATGATCACGATGTCTTTGATCGCTGGAAATAATTTATTAGGTCAAATGTTTTAGGGAAAATGAAAATTCTGTAACTCATCAACCTGACGCTCAGGAATGTTGAGCCTTAGTGTGACTGATTGAAAATGATGGTCAGTGATGTAAAAATGTAATAAAATTTGATGAGGAAAATAACAAAGACAAAAATCTTTCTAATAAATGAAGAAAGTTGTTTCCTTTTTTTTTCAGATATTTGACTCGATGGTGAAGCAGAAAACAAAATATAAAACGTGGCAGTGATACACTCTGTCTTCCCTTTGGTGTGACACTCCAGTGATGTTGGGATGTATCAGATTAGTCCGATCAGCTGTCCAATCAATAACTGATATCCAATGAGGGGGGTGTGTCAGTTGGTAAAAGACTTCCACAAAGGCTGCACTTGCGTATCCTTCCTACCCTCTCCTCTGATAGCCTCCTCTCTCCTCAACTCCTTTGAGTGCATTTAACGTATTGAGACATCCTACACAATGGTGAGTCTCAATCAATATCTAGGTACAGTGATCGAGTGATCGAGGATCGAGGATCGAGGATTGAGGTGTTGAGGAGGGATATTGGGATGAACCCAATGTTTTAGTCTGCGAATATTGTCCACCTTGACGTCAAATTTGTGTCTTTGTCAAGCATCCACCCACCGTTCTCCCTCCTTCACTCGCATCTCGATATCATCTCTCTTCTGAACTTGACTCTCACCCTCAAAGTCCTCTTTGATTGACTCAGAGTACATCACAAATTGAGAATACATTGGTTCGTTACGAACAACATTTTTCTGAGCCTATTTTTTTTTCCCCCTGTGTTTTTTCCCTCCTCTTCTGTTATGTGTTTGGTTGTCTTGTTCTCCCTGTCTGTCATTCCCAGGGCTGGGCAGGGCCACCAGTCTCCCGTTCTCACTCTTCTACGCACCTGCAAAGCATCAGCCTGATTACCTCTCACCTCCACTATGGTGGGATTTGCTAAAGGCAGGTTGGTTATTGATTATTAATTACAAAATGTAATTAATCAAGAAATTAAATTATTAATGAAAATTAATAATGCCGGGGCCTTAAAGTTCAAACAGTTACAGTTTAACACGCTAAGTATGAAGTCTCTGCCCAGACTAAAGCTCTCTTACTTGAGATGGCGCGATCAGCGTGTGTCCCGTCTTTTCGCTCCGTAGCTCTGGCATGAATGTGCAGGGCCGCTGTAGCGTCCTACAGCGGGATGAAGGATGCTGTCCTCGGCGTGGCAGAAGACGGATCAACGGAGTCAACTCACTGAAGAAGCGGGGCCTCGGGAGTTCCGTTTCTTCTGGAGAAAGTAGTGTTTCTCCAAACTCTGCAGATGTGTAGGAATGGCGGGGTTGCGCAGCGTTCCTCTGGGTCTCCATGGGGTGTTAAAAACAAAAAGAAAAGATATCTTTCCTCGTCCAGCAAGTCAAGTAAAAGGCAGCCTAGGTCGGTAAATTCAAACGTTTGAAGTGCTCCCTATCAGCAACTTGCGCTCAGAAGCTTTTGGCTTCCTTCCAGCAACGAGTCACACAGGGGATTGCGAGGGGCGTCGGCGCACAGCGGCAATTAAAGTTTAGGTGACGTCAGAGCGAACTCCGCCTGACTATACCTGGATCCGGCCGCTGTCGCCCGATAGGGAGCAAGAGTTTGAATTTTAGAAATGATTTACACTTCTAACAGTTACCGGACCGACAGAAACTTGGCGTGTCTCCTTTGTTCTCAGACTGGCTGGTTTCCTAAAGACCTCTCTATTGTTTGAAACACATGGTTGAGGTCCCAACAACTACATGCAGTATAAAATCCAGCCTCATGTTCCACTCTTCGCCAGTTCGTTGTTTCAACCTCAGTGGTAACACTCCCGGCCTCCTTAATCTTTATGCCCTTGTGGTTTGTTTGTATTTGTGACTGGTTTTGGATTTATGCTCGTTTTTGGATTGTGTGTCGGATACTGTCGCCTCATACTAACTCTGTGTATATTTTTACCTCACAGCCCTGCCAACTGCCTGCCCCCAGCCTCGCCTCGCCCAGCCCTGTCGTGTTGTCTGCCCTCACCTGGACTCCTTCACCTGCCCTGGATCCCCGTCATCATCTTTGGCCATGTCCACACGGAGATAAGCCTTTTTGAAACCGCCAAAGAAAATGATCGGATTGCAATAGTGTTCCGTAAACACGGAGCCGGCTTCAAAAATGCTGGCGTAAAGATGAAGCCGTTCAAGCCACTGAAACCGCATAAAAAGGCTGCAGTATATATGCCAGCCAGGAGATGGCGCGCCATTAAAAACCGCAGCATACAGCTCTGAACCAGAGAAGAAGACGCAGAGCATGCAAAAAAGCGTGCACTGTGTTTTTAAACAGAAGAAGAAGAACCAGCACAAGCACAACAAGAAGATGGCTAAAGTAAATTCCAACACACAAGGGAAAACGGAGACTTTGGTTTGGACTGACGGGGAAGTCAAGCTGCTGCTTCAAGTCACGCTGGATTACAAAGCCAGTAAACTTCAACAACACGTTGATTGGGAGTCGTGTCAGTCAAACTACGCCGATGTAATGGACTCGTTTCAGGCACAGTATGCACAACAACCGATAGAGAAAGATTTCCCACACGACGTTATCGGCATATCAAAATCTCAGATCACCGCCAAATTAAAAAAATATATATCCGCACGAAGTACAGACAAGCAGTGGACACCGGGGATCGGAGTGTGGCCAGGGACGAGTGGTCACTTATCTGTCCTACGGACAGTCATTGTGATTTGTTTGCACATTTCCACTAATTATAATGATAATAAAAAAATACTGCTTGACAGGTTGTTGTCGTTGTCATGTTTATTTTCACTAGACACATAATTCACACACTTTCAAAATAGCAGTACACTGCACAGGTCACATTTGGAGAATGCACAAAGCTTTTAAGACCAGCTGGTGTTTTGGTCAGTCATGTTGGCCAGTCTTTAGTTAATGGTCAAGATACTTTGTAAGCACTCTCCTCACTCGCTACATTAGAAAATAAACTCAGCAACACACTGTGAAATATGTATTTAGTAATTAGGGCTGAGAGTGTGTTACTGATTTACCCTACTTCCTTTATATCATATAAACACATGAATGTCTTTTCCTCCTACTTTATGTTACTATTACTGAGGTCTGCTGCTGAATTCAGCTTCATGTTTCACTCAACAGTTTTTAATAAATCACAAGTTATAAAACGTGTAAACTGCGTGGTTAACCCAGACGAGTGGAGGATTGGCTGGGACTGTCCTCTCTCCCTTCCTCTTCACCCTCTACACCACGGACTTCAGCTATTGCACTGAGACCTGCCATCTTCAGAAGTTTTCTGATGACTCTGCAATAGTTGGATGTATCAGCAAAGGTGATGAGGATGAGTACAGGGCTGCTGTGGATAACTTTGTCACATGGTGTGAGCAGAACCATCTGCAGTTCAACGTTGCAAAGACAAAGGAACTGGTGGTGGATTTGAAGAGAACCAAGACACCAGTGACCCCGATCTCCATCCATGGGGTCAGTGTGGACATTGTGGAGGACTATAAGTACCTGGGGGTCCACATTGACAATAAACTGGACTGGTCTAAGAACACTGACGCCCTCTACAGGAAGGGCCAGAGCTGTCTCTATTTTCTGAGGCGACTGAGGTCCTTCAACATCTGCCGGACTATGCTCAGGATTTTTTATGAGTCTGTGGTGGCCAGTGCTATCCTCTATGCTGTTGTGTGCTGGGGCAGCAGGCTGAGGGTGGCGGACGCCAACAGACTTAACAAACTGATCCGCAAGGCCAGTGACGTTGTGGGAATGGCGTGTGACTCTTTGATGGTGGTGTCAGAGAGGAGGATGCTGTCTAAACTGCGAACTATCTTGGACAATGTCTCACACCCACTCCACCATGTGCTGGTCGGGCACAAGAGTTCTTTCAGTGGGAGACTCAGACCACCAAAATGCACCACTGAGCGCCACAGGAAATCATTCCTGCCTGTGGCCATCAAACTGTACAACTCCTCCCTCTGAGTTGCCCTTGGACTGTCACCAACTCATAATAAATTATTACATATTTATTCCTCAATAATCCGTGCAATAACTGACTACATTGTTCAGTCTGTATATAAGGTTCCTGTATATATTGTAAATTATGTCGTGTGGTCTCTACATATATATTTTGTAAATTATCTTCTTATATTTCTTATATTTTGCTTCGTTTTGCACTATATCTTTTTTCTACACTTGTTTGCACTATATCTTCTTCTTTTTACACTTGTAAGGAGCACCTGTAACGAAAACAATTTCCCCTGGGGATCAATAAAGTATTTCTGATTCTGATTCTGATTCTGAAACATCCCATTTATTCACTTTACATGGCACTACAGTTAATACTGAATTGTGTGTTAGTATTTCTTAATAAGTCATCAGAAATCATCTTTAGAAGGAGCAGATGTTTACTTTAAGCTAGCTCAGGACATGTTCAAGTTGACTGTATTTTAATGGAGCAAGGCGAGCTAATTGCTAGCGTGCTGGGTTGCTTTGAGATGGCTGTCAGAGATGGCAGAGGTATGATCACGTGATGCTGTTTGAGCTATAACAGGTGGTGTGTTATACCTTTTATTTCCCAATTGAAGAATAGAGTACTGTAAACAAACTGTAACGTAAATAGTTGTCTACTGCTGTTTGTAATCCGCCACTGTCATACATATCATACAGATACTGTGTGTATTAATTTCAGCTATAATTTATGAATACTGCTCAACCTGTTTGTTAGTACTCACATTACTGCACGTATTGAAAATGTTATGGTGAAACTTTGAAACTGTGCAGTATTTGTGACATGTTACAACACGTGGTAACATGTTTCCACAGGTGCTACACTTGTTACCACATATTACAGTGTTGCAGTTTTGTGCAAGTTATTGCACATTAGTTATTAGTTACAGTTACTAGTTTAAAGTAATTTAATCATTTGACCAATTACTGCATACAAAGGCAATTACTTGCCAGGAAAAGTAACTTTTGTGTTACTTTAAATATCTGCTTCAATCCTCTTATTAAGGCACACATAACCATATTATTTTACTGTTGCTGTGGCACAGTATGGCACAACTGTCAAATTGTATCTATGATTGTAACCACGATCACTATGATGAAATGTAAGAAGGGGTGGACATCAAATGGCTAAGTTTTGATATACCTATTTAATGTAGCCTTGACAGAACTTTAAACCTGTAAAACATGCAACACAAGTCAGTTTTTAATACTCTTTTGGGAGAGATAAATAAAATAATTACTTCTATTTTAACAACTCAAGTGAGACAGGGCTTTTGAGAAAACATTATTGGCTGTAGCCCCCGAACACCCCCACCACCCTTTGTCGCTCTCCCACTGGGTTCTTATTCTGTCATAGACATCCAAATGTTTCATGCCTATTGATTTGCTGAAAATGTTGGCGCAGTATGACAAACACAAAAATCTGTGATCAGTATTGTTTAATTGAACACCATCTTCAAATGCAAAACTCAAAACTTTTTTAAATCAAAGGCCAAAATTGTTGAAATCATCAAATTTAACAAAATCTCATGTAAGTATATTGTATATACTATATGTGAGTTAAAACAACCCTAAACACAGTTTTTGCCGTCAACAAAAGGTTATTTTTTCACACAGACATAAATTTTTGTCAGCCATTATGAACCCACAAGAAAGCCATGAGTCACTGACTGGATTGCATTGGCCATTCACTAAAAGACCTCCAAAAGGAGGGTAAAGGAATTTCAAAGTCTATCTTTTTACGGCTTACTCGAATGTACGGTGCTGTGCTCAGAGATGTCCTTCTCAAAAGATCTACACTTTCATTAAACCCCCTGTAGAGATCGGACTGCAAAATACTGATAAACTCCTTGGCATTGTTATTTACCTGCTCCATACTTAAAGCATTATAAGCCTCTTGAATCCTCAGTTTGGTGAGGTCTTTATACTCAGCCACATATCTCTTGGCCTCCTTAGTATGTTGGTTTGAGGACTGCAGAACCTTTGCATAGATGGCATCAACTTGAGAGGCAATTTCAACATTTTCATCTTTAAGGTATGTGATGAAGTTCTCTCCTTTTTCAGTAATCACCTGGAGGAGGCCATTAAGTGTTTTGTGAAGCCAATTGAATCCCATACTCATTGAATGTCTTAGCTGATCAAATGCAGATCTTATAGAAGACATCAGTTTATCCATGATCTCATTTCCATTGACAACAACATTAGTTCCAGCTACAGTAAACGTGATTCCCCTCATGTATCTAGAAATCTTCTCCGTAAGGCTGGCAAACCTTTGAACTGCCCTGTCAGTGGCTCTTGATACAGACTGACGTGTCTGCTGGAACATCTCTAGCCTCGAGAGTTTTTCTTCAGATCCTTGCAATGTAAACTTTGTGTCACTCAAAAACTGTGTGACTGCATCGAGCAAGACATAAATCTTGTCTTCAATGTGTTTCAAGACTTGTCTAGCCTCGTGAGCCAACCTGTCTATAACATCCTGCCCACTCATGGACATCAAGCTGTCAGAAGCTGTCCTGTACATGTCTTTTCCTTGATCACTGACATGTTTGATTGAATTCTGCAGTTTGCTAAAAGACAAAGGCACTTCATGATAGGCTCTCTCTATGACATTAGAAACTGTGTTTTTCAGCTTCATGCCGCCACGGTTGAGATCAAAGCCAAAGTGGGCGGTGTGATACTTGTTAATGAACTTGAGCACAGTATCAGTCATAACAGGAATCCTGTCCTTGGTACTCTCAATCACCTCATGAAGAAAGTCCCAATTCCATGATGTCTGTAAGATCAGCTTCTTCGAGTTTCTCAGTGTGACTTTGGCAGTGAAAACATCAGTATCCTTTTCAGGAGTAGACTGAAGTTGAGAGAAGAAATTGAGAAGGATCATTGTTAAAACAGTGTCATGTTGCACTATGTATAGCGCCAATACATTTGTATATTTAAAAATGCTTTGCTGTTGACAACAATATTCAGCTTAAACAGTGTCTTACCGGGTAGCGACTAAACATTTTTCCATACAACTGTGATGAAGACCTTTGCTGAAATTGCATTCCAAGGAAACCAGATGATGGACAAGACATAGATACAGTGATGCCATCTTTGTGGTAAGCAAAGCGAAAGCTCACATCAGCAAATGTTTGACTGGTAATGTCAACACTGACACTATGATGAGACTCCCTTTAAAAGAGAGAAACAACGGTTAGTAGAGATATTTTCTAGTGCAAGAAATTTTGAGAACCATTCAAATATGCAAAAAGAAAACCTTTGGGAAGGATTTTTTTTTTCTTTTTTTAAACTTACATTGAATCGGCTGGAGGGGTTTGACGCTTCCTCCTGAGAAAAACAGCTGTATTTACAATACTATCTATAAAACAAACACCAATCAGACCTCTTAACTAAGATAAAGATTCTAATTTTTCTCTTAGGAGTAGGTCTTGAGGCTAAGCCCCAGGAGTCTTGGCCAGTGATTTCAAATCTAAGCTAAGAGGTCTCAGATCTCCATTCACGTTTGTCATTTCAATTATCTCATATCCTAATTAAATGCAGATACAATTCAATGCACATATACAATCTTATTTTTCTTGACCTCACACCTGATTGTAATCCAATTTGGTTTTGCAGGGCTACATGCAAATCAGGTTTGGCCCTTCTCAAGTCCAGAGGGTGGGAGTGGTAACATGGTAATAGCTATCCAATCAATCCAAGAACAAAGTAGTGGTATTTCGTGAAACTAGACAAGCTATACTGACATGGTTGGTACCTATATATGGCTTAATTTGTCAGGAAGGCGACTTTTAATAATGCTACAAATTTAGTTTAAATTTTGGCGAGGGAATATCTGGCATGGCACATTTTATGGGTACCCACAAGTCCCTCCTTAACTTGAGAAAGCTTGTTTCCAATACGTGTTCCTTACTATTGATGTACTCCTTCAAATTCAAGCTGTACATTTGTTGTTTGAAGGAAAAGGACAACCAGCCTATCTGAAGAACAATGAATCACCTGGCGTGGATAGCTACGTAACAAATTAAAACATATTTACTGTGGAACTAACTTTACTAGTATTAGTATTAGTCTATGCACATCAGATAATTGCCATTGAATATGTCTGTTTTGAAATTTAGATGTATAAAGCCCCTTTCCACCAGTAGAGGACAACAAAAAAATAAAAAGTTTAATGTTAAAAAGTTGAACGTTAAACATGTTTTTAATAATTTTTTATGTAAATACAAATTTTGACACATGCGGTGAAACAAAACATAAAAAGTCATGAGATAAGAAGTCATCATTATTTTATAGAATGACTAACTACAATTTCTTCTTCTCTATCACTGAGTTTTCATAGACATTTATTTAAGCAAATAGTTTTCCAATCTAATTAAAAACTGAAGAAGCACAAAATATACCGTATACTCTTACCTCAGCTTTTGTGCCGAAACATGTTGCCAGTTGACATTCACATCACTGTGAATCAAATTGCACTTCCCATTTACACTGATTAGTCCATTTTCAAACTCAAGGATTGTACTGGCTGCGGGGATATACATAATAAAAAATAAATAAACCATAAAATAATAAATATTGCATATATAATAATGTGTTAGATCTTGTGTAATTTATAAAAGTCTTATCAAATAGAGTGTGTGCCTGTCTTACCAGATAGGTCATATTCCAAGAATATCATGGTAGAGGTACAGATGGAATGTAATGAAGTTAAAAAACTAGAGTCCTTTCTCTCCAGGTTGGCAGAAGTTGACACATTATAAATAGGAGAGGTAACCTTCATAGTAACACTGAGGGTTCCAAAAGCTGGAATAAACACACTTGAAGGCAGATGTAGGGCAAATTCAGGGATTTCAATTTTTTGCTCTGGGATAATGATGGTTGGTAGTTCAAAATTTAAAATATGGTTTGTGATTTCATTTAGGCTGATAGTGTGCTTTCCAATGATAAAGGATTTTGGTAGCGTGAAAGATGAGACTGTGATTTCATATTGTGGCATCTTAAATGAGAGGAATGACATTTTTCCCTCTAGATACTTTGTGTCAATACTGTAACTGGGTACTGACATTATTGGCAAGCCAGGCAGCATGATTTCAAAGGCTTCAGTGGTGATCACATTAGGGATGTTAAAGTTCTTCAGATCAATTGTAAAAGGTTCCAGGTGCAAGTTGGTAAATGGCACATCAAAGGCTGGAACTGAGATTGCAGGGGGAAGAGTAAAATAATCAGGGACATCTGGGTTTTCAAATCGCATGTCTATGTTCCTTATAGAGTGTGGAATTTCTTTTACCCAAGAAGGCACTGCAATGCTAATCTCGGGTATGCTAAAAGTTACACTGTTTTCAAACAGTTTAAATGGTATTGTATACATCTGGCCAGCCATTGTCTTTGCGTAAACAATGCTGGAAGATATGTTAAGGAATTGTAAATTTTCCACATTTGTGACTTGACTACACTTGAGAACATCCCAGAGAGTCTTCTGATACACAGGAAGCTTAACTGACTTCAAGAAAGCTAAGTGACCTTCCACTGATCCAGTCAAGTCCATGCGTACTTCAGATTCATCATTGGACAGGAGTAAATCACAAGCATGCATGAGATATGCCAGCTGTTCGTTACTACTCCAGGTGAAAGACTGCTTTTCTGAGCTGATGGCAAGATTGATGTTCTGAATGAGTCCAGCATGACCCAAACTACTTGGCTGACTTGCATCAATGTTTAATGTAGTCTTAAAGGTTGATAACGGAACAAAGTCTAGTTCTCCTTTAACAATGTACTTTCCATGTGTGTTGAAAGATGCAAAATTGACACTGTTATTGCTGGTGTAATCAACTGTTGCAAATATCCGCTGCAAGGAGACCTCAAGAGCCAAGTTCTTATCCACATTAAACTGTAGGATGTTATTGTTTGAGGTTTGTTTTTGTTTCTCCTGTTTGTCAGTGTTTGAGTTTAAGGCAGTCCTGACCACTGAACGCAGTCTGTTGGCATTAAGGTAGAAATTGGCCTCATTTTCTAGATCTCCAGTAACGTTAAAACTGTCCATTATCATTATGTCCGACTTCCCTTGGGTAGAGGTCTCCAGTGACACACAGGAAGAAAGTACTTCCAGTGCCCAGTTCACACCAAGGTTTCCTTTGCCTACAGACTCAATCATAGGAATGTTAAACATGTATTTTATTTTTTTCTTGAAAGCAGCATTTGGTTTGATCTTGGTATTTCCTGAGAGTTCCTGATTCAATTCTATATTGAGAGAGGGTAGATTGATTTTTGCATTGTTGGCCAAAGAGACTTCCATACTCTTTTTGGTGACACTGAAAGCACTTTCATGGTTTGCTTCCACATTGTTATGCTCCAGGGATACAGTGGTGGCCAGTTTTATTCCTTTTGTCTTTGTCAGACTGGTGGTACCATCAATTTTTCCATTCAAAATTTCAAAGATAGATGTTGAGGAAGCACTGAACTGAGCAACAATGTCAGTCAGATTGTAAAGGCCAGCATGAGTACTTAAGGAAATCACAGTGGATTTGAAGGAGAAATCACAAGTCATGTTTCCCATGACTGGGATCAAAATGCTGTTTTGAATGGCTGGAAGTGTGAAAGTGGGCAGCTTTATTTCACTTAATGTTTCTGGGATATAAATGACAGGTAATTCCAAAGAGGGTAGCACAAGGGTATAGGATGGCACAGGGAAACCCAGTGCAGGAATTTTAAAGCTTGGTGTACTGACCTCCTTGGGAACAAAGTAGCTAAAGGCTGGCATCTCAGCCTTGAAAGCAGAAACTTTAAGACTGAATATTGGTATTTTGTATCCAGGGACAGTGAGGATTCTAGGGGGCAGATTAGAAGTGTCTACTTTGTGTTTGATATACTGTGCCTTTGCTTGGTTGTACAAATCTTTTAGAAGAGCAACTACTTTGTCTCTACTTTGTTCAAATTGAGCATGGGTGGTGTTGGCATTGTTATTTATTGCACTGTAAATTGGTTCAAGGTGCAATTCAAAGCTATGTGTGTCAGGGTTCCTGTAGTAGTGAAGCTTCAGGTTCATATGAAATGACTGTTGAGGAGTGGTAAACAAGGTTTCGAATCCAGCATTTTTCCAAAGTGAGAGGTCTCTGACCTCAGGGGTTTTAATTTTGAGATAGGGCACAGTTATCTCTGGGATAGATAGAGGAACAGTCAAAAAGTCCAAATTAGCCTCTCCAGAAGCTGATGAATGGAGGAAGATGTCCATCTCATTGTTTTCTGCAGTGAAATTGTGGCTATACTTGTAATGGTTGAATCTTGCCAAAGCAAACCAACAAGCATGTTGCTTCTCAGAATTAAGTGTAACACCATAATCATGCCAGAGATCCACCTTACCGGTCAGTTTCAGGGGAAAGAACATCTTTAAGTTTACTTTATTCTTAACATCAAGGACAATCTCAAATGGATGGGTCATGAATTCCAGCGAGTTTGCAATGAATCCAGTCAGACTTTCAGTAAATTCAGCATCATGAGAGGCTGTCACTGCAACTTTCAAGTCCCCAATATCAATCTCTCCATTTAAAACCATAACACTCTTCTTGACAGATGGAACTTCAGTTTCACATCTTACTTCAAGCATGATATGGTTTAGGATCACTGATTCAGCAGTCAATGTTTGCTTTGATTTCACAGCCTTACAGTCTGTTTGTCCTACAAAAGTTAACGTGGCAGTGCTAACATCAGTGTTAAATTTTACATTGCTATTGTGTGTACCTTCATCAGAGTAGTCTTGAATGGACCACTTTCCATAACCAGAGGTTTCACCGGTCATTGTAATTCTGTTTGATTCCATGGTGACTGCTACATTCTGTTTTATTGATGCCTGACTAGAAGTTTCAATTGATAGGATGTCCAAGTTGTGGTCATAGGTTGTGTCAATGGCTGCAGAGATTCCATTCTTCAATGTAAGCGTCATGTTGTTGACCAAGTCTGCTGTGTACATTTGGGTTGTGGCCTTGGTAGTAGTCTTAACAGCAGCCTCAGCAGAAGAGCTGGTGAGTGTTAGGGATCCTTCATGATCAATGGAGAAGGCCACATGTATAGCTTTAATTGTTTCTCTGAACAGCAACTTTTTCATTCTGGGAGCTTCCAACTGAGCAGTGGCTTCAAAAGTGTATTCGAGGGGCTTGATGGCTGATTTGGCATGAGAAGTAATAGCGGCGGTAAACTGTGGGTTTTTTGGTGTGGATGTTGAGTTTTGAATCTTTCCTATAGTTGCAAGAGTGTACTGTGGGGAGTTCACTCTAAATTCTCCATGGAGTTTACCGAAAGCTGGGATACAAATGTCACTGGGAATTTCAGGTAATTTTATCTCTGGAATTGGAAGCATTGTGATTTCAAAACCCGTCACATTTAATTTGGGAATGCTGATGACTGGAAATTTGATTTCTGAGAGACTTATTTCTGTGAAGGTGAGATCTGGTACTTTAGGAAAGTAGAGAACTTTTAGATCACCAAAGAATACCTCAGGGTCAGGCATCTGAATCTCAAATTCTCTGATGTCATCTATGATTGCAACTATATGTGCTTTGATTTCGTCAAAGTCTATGATGAAAGCAGGAATTTTGTAGGAGTTGAGGAAGGTGAACTCAGGGACTGAAATTTGAGCTGGGATTCTTATTTCCGGCAGTTTGTTCAAGTTAATTGTAAATGCAGGAATAACAAGGTTAGTGAAAGGTACAGTAAAACTGGGAACTTCAATCTCAGCTCTTTTAAGTGCATCCAGAACTCCATGTATAGTTTGCTGCATCTGGGTGATGGACTCATAGTGGCTGGCCACTTCTCTGATCTTCTCTATCAGTCGGTTAAACTGTGTAGAAATGTAGGCAATCATGTTGCAGTAGGATTCACTTGCTCTTTCAAGGTAAATGTACATTTCATTTCTGATATCCATGTCAAGAATTCTTTGACGCATGTCCTCAAGGATGTCGTGCACTTTCATCTTGATGTCATTATAAAATGTATTGTCCATCACATTTTTCAGTTTCTTTAGAGCGTCAGCAACCTTTGTGTTTTTGAGTTCATCCAAATATGTAAAGATGGAACTTTGGATCGCTCTGAAAAATTCCCTAACTGCCTCAATTTTTTGCACAATTTCATACATTTTTATCTGCTCATTGATATAGTTTGTTACCTCAGCAATCTTTTTGTTGGTCTCATCAATGAATGCACTGTAGTCAAATTCCTTCATTGACTTTAGCATTGAAGAAATGTGTTTATTAAGGTCATCAATGCTTTTCATAAACTCAGTTGCTCTTAGTTGTCTTGTCATGCTGTGCAGAAGTTGCATACTTTTATCATACACAAATTCAAAGTTAAGAGATTTTAGACCATCTACCATTGACTGCACAGTCTCTTTAATCTTGAATTCTTCAATGAGAATCATTACCTGATCCATTAACTCTTTGAATTTATCATCAAGACCATATTTTACAATTAGATCCCTAATGTAAGAATATATTGTATTGATTTTGTTGGGGATTTCATATTCATCAATCCAGTTGACAATAATATCATTTATAGATTCCATCACTTTCTTTATCTCTGAAGAGGGGATTTTATATGATAGCTGCTCAACATACAAGGTCAAATCACTTGAGAGAAGGTAATCCTTTATATTTTGGAAAAACATGTTGACGTCAAAGTCCTCAATGGCATGTTTCATTTTGGACAGTTTGTCTTTGATTTTCCCCAAGATTCCATATTTAGAATCAAGTTCTTGCAGCCATGTGGCATTGCTTTCTGTGAGCTTCTGTAAGTCAATCTGTCTGATGATGTCCTCGATGGCATCCATTGCTTTGACAAGTGACTGCTTGATCTGATACTTTTCATCTAAGTCCCAAAGCTTATTTACAATTTGTAAAAGTAAATTTGTTATCTTGTTGGCAAAGTGTCTGGTCTTAACATTGTCTTTGACTGTAAGGATGAGTTTGCTAATTTTAGTGGCAATGCTCATTACCATATTTTCCATGTTCTTTCTCAAGTTGTTCATCGCAAACTCCAAGTCATCCATTGTTACAGCAAAGTCATTGATCAAATAATCCAGTTTTGCTTTTACTTGATTCACTTTGTTCTCTATGTCCATGACTCGCATGAAGTCACCCACTTGAATTGGTAGCTGATCTAACTTGGCTCTAAAGTCTGTGATTAGCTGATTAAAGTCTAAACTGCTGATGAACTGTTGAAGTGATTCTAAGGCTTGCACAAGTGTGTTCTTGAGCTGCTCAAAAGCAACAGGAAAGCTGTCAATAAATGGGATGTAAGTGATATGACAGTCACTGTTCTTGTCATAAATGAGAAAACCAGCTATAGTAAATTCTTGTATTTCTGATCTCTTATCTTCGCTGATTTTGCTGAAAATGTCAGTTAACAATATTCCTGACAACTCAAATCCAGTCTTCTCAGGATTATTGTAAGCACCAATGTCCTGGTTGTAAGCATGGTTGTTCAGTTTAGATTTCACTTTCCAGGTCAGAGATTGCTCACTTGGAGTCAGGAGGCCATCAAATGTGTTGTCTAAGTTGGTGGAAAAATCCTGATTTGGAAGCATATGCGTGGTTGATACCTGACTGTCATGTGAATATGCAATAGCTAGGGGCTCAGCTTTAATTAACAACTTGCTGTACAGCTGTCCAGTGTGCCTCCCATTTCCATTAATTTCTCCATCACTGTTGACAATCGCATCAACAGTGAGGCTAAAAGGCAGTGCCATGGTGCGAACAGTGCTTTCAAATGATAGAGGCTCAGAATTTATCCATGCCTCACAGTTCGACTTGGAGGAAAGTCCAGCAAACTCAAGTTCACAATTGTGACTTAGCTGGGCATCCATTACATTTCCAGATGTACTGTATTTCATTGTACCAGCCATATTGTCATACTTGAGTTCATAGATATGTTTAATGTTGTGTTCTCCTCCATAAGATCCCCTCATACTTCCACTCAGGTCAACCTTAATTGGCTCAAGCTTCACGTGGCCTTCATTGTTCACAGTGACATCATAAAACTTGAGGTAATTTGCCGTATCAAATGACATTACAAATGGTTTCATATTAACCTTTGTGTCTTGCTTGTAGTAAATATCTTCACAGATAAAGTTGTTAGTCTTCGAGTGGAGGGCTAGGGTCCACAGAGTGAGGGTCAGCGTGTGGCTATTTTCTGTATTCATATGCTTCAATGTTCCAATGTTATAGCTATCAAAGGTCAGAGCCTTTTGGTTTAGAACAATATCCATGTTGTTTCTTGTGGCTGCATCATATGCATTGGCCTGGAGAATACCATTCAAAGAAGCTTCTGCGGGTGTGATTTTACCCTCAATGTTCAGCTCTCCTCTGCTCTCCTCAGCCATTGCTTTTGTCCTGGAGGACAGGGAGGCTCCATTGTTGTCTATAGTACCATGGAAGATATTCTCTACTGTGATAGGGCTGCACTGAAAGCTGTTAGTTCCACTTGTGGTCAGACCTTGTCTGCCAACCATAACAGAAGCTTTGTGTAATCCGCGACCTGTGTCAAAGGTGAGGGAACTGTCAGAGTTTACCTCAAGCCCATTTGAATCCAGGGATCCTGTTATAAGTGAGTATGCCCTATTTGTGTCATCATCTGCCTGTGACTCAATTCTGAGGATGGCCATGTGGCTGGACGCACCAAGCTCCACCTTGTTACTAAGTGATTTGCCCATGGCAGTGGCAACAGCATTAAGCTCCAAAGTCAGTTGCGCATCTTTATATTTAAGCTGTGCTAAATGCTTGAGGGCATCCTCCTGGGCATTAGTTTTGGAAACAATGTTTAACACAGAGTTTGCGTAGGCTCCATGGATCATGTTGTGAACTCTGATGAATGGTGAATTAATTTGTAGGGTGGACTCTCCTCTTCCTTCTCTATCTAGTGGACGCACATTGTAGCTATGGGTGTAGGAGGTGTTGGTATAGAATGAGCCAATTTTAAGTAATCCATCCACAGTGCCATCTCCCGAGACTTCATCTGAATCTAGAGTTGAGGTTGACTGAGCAGAATAGTAGAGAAAGGCTTGTAGGCCTACTGGACTAGAGGCTTCAATCTTATAGTTAGCTCTTGCATTGAATTTATTGGTTACCCTTAATGTTTCTGAGACACTGATGCTTGTGTCAATGAGGCTATGACTGAAGGAACTATTCAGAAGATACTTGAGATTGTCGTCGTCTCTTCCTGACATCATTCCAATTCCTTAATATGGGATAGACAGAAAAGATAATATTACTGATAGCTGTTACAGCACAGGCAAAGATGTAGAATAAGTTCTGATAAATACATGCTTTATGGCAAAAAATGTTAGTTGCTGCACCTTATTAAAATATTTTACTATAACTCTGTGCTCCAGACTCTCATCTTTTGCAAAAACAATTTTTCAACCAACTCTCATTAACTTAATAAGCAAAAATTCTTTGAAATCTTAGCCATCATGCCTCGTTGTCTTAGCCAATGTAACAAAAGCCCACATCATTATTGATTTACATCAAGAATTAGTGTTTTAAAAAGATGTTACCTTCAAGCTTGTAGGACAGAAGGTTGAAAGGTGATTGTGCCATGGCTTTATACTGTACAATGTAGCTTGGGACACTGACAGTGTTGTTGCCCCCAGAGATGGAGCCTTCCCAGCTATAAAAGTTGCTGTTTATCTTGGTGGATGCCTCAGCCAGACCGAGAAGAGGAAGAGTAAAATCAAAAGAAGGCGGTATAGTGAATGATGGTAGTAGATAATTTTTAGCAGGAATATATAGGCCTATGTCTGGTAAATCTATGAGGGAAATAGGCAGAGTAGTTGGGATGTTCAGATCTTTTGACTTTTTGCCTCCATGTGGAAGAGGAAGCGAGAAGGCCATCTCATCCTTGTTGAACTGGTATTGGAACAAGGTGTCACTGTTGAGGTAAAAGAAAATGCAAAATACATATAATTTTTCCGATTTTGAACTTTGCATTTGAAGATGTATTAATGAACTGTACGTAGATAGGGAATTACGGGACAGAACAACTAGTAAAACTGAACTGCCAAGTTAGGTTTTATGCCTGATAATACCTTAAAGCAAGTAATATTCTTAAACTCTATTAAATACTTACAACTGCAGATACAGTTTTTCAGGCAGGGCGGGCAGTGTGAGATCTGAAATGCTCCTCTTACTTCGTAGGTTTGCAAGATAGGGTATGCGTGGTATCAGTTTGTCTAACCATATATTACCTGCCTTCAGAATGACATGAAGATAACATTTCACTCAAAACAAAAACAGTACAGCTTGAAAGCACTAAAGAAAATGTCAAATGTAAATGAAAATGTATGTAATGTAAAAATGACAATCTCTAGATCTGCTGTATCAAATTTTTTTTTATCTGTCCAGCGAGTCCAACACTGTGATAAGAGTCTAATACTAAATCTGAGTACTCTGAAATGGCCTCATGGTAGCTCTATCTACACCCAATCTAGTCAGTATGTCACTGGCCAATGGGCTAACTTTTAATCAATATTATTTACTTTTTGAAATATAATAAATAAGAGACAAATGGAAAGACTTATCCGCATTGGAAACATAGGATCTTTTGAGAAGGTAATAAATATAGTGTCAAATGTAACAGCATTACCTCAAGTACTTTGGTGACTATATGACGCAGTTTCATATCAGTCTTTGCAATTTTCTGGTCCAGGATATGATCAATGAGTTGTTGAAGCTGCTTACGATGATCCTCTGTATTTGGGATTACTTTTTGAATCTCTGAATTTAGATCAGATTTCAGTTCCACTGCAAACTTGTCATCACCTGTTAAGAGAAAATCCAAATGCATCCGCAAAATTTATGAATGTTGTTCATCTGTCATCTGTGCTAAAGCTGTGAGTGATGGTTGACAGTTACTGTATTTGAAGAAAGCTTTCTGTTGGAATGATGTCTCGTGGAGGTTGATGAGTGTCTCCAAGTCAACGAGCACATCCTTATCCCTCTTCAGGGTTGCAGTTATAGAACCTTCAGTTTTCAGAGACGGAATTACCAGTTGGAGTTGCAGCATGGCTTCCTTCATCATGTCAAGTCTACATTTAAAACAAGGGCATTTAGAACTGCAACTCAATTTCATAATTATTTTCATGCCAGGGGATGTTTCTCATCATACATTCGAATGAAATAGTCTAAAGAAAGCACGCAGCACAGTCGAGACTTTAGCATTATTTATAATTAGGAGTAATTAAAGGTATGTTAAATCAATCAATCAATTTTTATTTATAAAGCCCAGTATCACAAATCACAATTTGCCTCAGAGGGCTTTACAGCATACAACATTCCTCTGTCCTTAGGACCCTCACAGCGGTATAGAAGTCAATGTACCTTGTGCGTCCAACGAAAGTCAGTTGCGGGATGTTTCTGTTGGTGACATCAATGGTGATACCTCTCATCTTCTTTTCTTTGTCATCACTGTCAGTTACAGCCAACTTGATGCCTACGTCCACATCGTAGTTGGGAATTACAACCTCAGTGGTGAGAGTGTTTTTGTTGCGGGTGTATTGTAGAGATGCAGTGGCCTCGGACGAATGATATCCTAGTAACAGCAGAGATTAAATTCATTGGTCAGTGTTCATCTGCTGGGCAACCAGTGGTGACTGGTGGCTTCAAGATCTATTAGGGTAGGTGCCTATATCAATGTCATAAGTGCACTTATTATACCCTTATTACATGTACAAGAATGTAGTGATTAATAAGGGCTTAATCTTGTGATGCACATTTATTCATTCTGGAAGGTACAGTTCCAGAACATGCCCATAACAACCTGGGATAGTTATGCAAAACCCAGGATTATGTTCAATGACAAATGCCAATGTCTTGGCAAAACTTTGCATATGGGATATAAAATATGGCAGCTAGGCTATGGTTAAGGTTAAGAAAAGATTGTGGTAATGGTAAATTAACTGTGACTAAAATAATTCAAAGACCTCTATGACACGGACTTTTCAGCAGATGAGCACCTCGCTTGGTATGGGGACACTGGGGCCCCCTCCTGGAGCTAGACCCAGGGGTAGAGCTTGCCAGCGAGCATCTGGTGGCCGGGCCATAGGCCATGGGGCCTAGTCGGGCTCAGCCCGAACAGATAACATGGAGCAATCACCCTGTGGGCCCACCATCCGCAGGGACAGAAATCGGGGTAGGGTGCATTGTGTGCTGGGCGGCAGGTAGGGGTGGGGCCCCTGGCGTGCTGATCCCTGGCATCGCGGACTGGCTTTGGGAACATGGAATGTCACCTCTCTGATGGGGAAGCAGCTGGGGCTGGTGTGGGAGGTGGAGCGGTACCGACTAGATATAGTTGGGCATTACACACAGTGGTTCTGGAACCAAACTCCTGGATAGGGGCTGGACTCTTGCTTTTCCCAGAGTTGCTCAGGGTGAGAGGTGCCGGGTGGGTATAGGGATACTCACAAGCCCCCAGCTGAGCGCCGCCGTGTTGGGGTTCTCCCCGGAGACCGAGAGGGTTGCTTAGAAGTGACTGCAGGTCGCAAAGAGAAGATGACTGTTGACTTTTACACACTAAACAGCAGTGCAGAGTACCCGGCCATCTTGGAGTCTCTTGGCAGTGTCCCTCAAGGGATGCCGGCTGGGGACTCCATAGTTTGGGAGGAACGGCCTGCCTGATCTGAACCTGAGTGGTGTTTTGTTATTGGACTTCTGTGTGAGTCATGGACTGGCCATAACACAACACCATGTTCAAGCACAGGGAGGGTCATAAGTGTACCTGGTACCAGAACTCCCTAAGCCAAAGATCAATGATCAACCTTGTGGTTGTATCATCAGATCTGTGGCCATGTGTCTTGGACACTTGGGTGAAGAGAGGAGTAGAGCTGTCAACTGATCACCACCCGGTGGTGAGTTGGATCAGATGGTGGGGAAGGCTGCCGGACAGACCTGGTAAACCCAAACGTGTAATGAGGGTGAACTGGGAACATCTGACTGAGGCCCCTGTCCGTGGGGTCTTCAACTTCCACCTCTGGAAGAATTTCTCGTGTGTCCTAGGGGAGGCTGGGGACATGAAGTCTGAGTGGTCCATGTTCAAAGCCTCCATTGTGGAGACGGCTGCTAGGGGCTGTGGTCAGAAGGTTCTTGCTGCCTGTCATGGCGGCAACCGAAGAACCCGCTAGTGGACACCAGTGGTGAGGGAGGCCATTAGGCTGAAGAAGGAGGCCTTTCAGGTCTGGCTGGCCCAGGGGTCTCCTGAAGCAGCGGACGGGCACCTGTTGGCAAGAAGGGCTGCAGCTTTAGTGGTCACTGAAGCAAAAACCCGGGTGTGGGAGGAGTTCAGGGTGGCTATGGAGAAGGACTTTTGGTTGGCCTCAAAGAAGTTCTGGAAAACCGACACAGGAAGGGAAAGCAGGGGTTGTCTCAGCCTGTGCTCAGCAGAGAGAGAGAACTGCTGACTCGCACTGGGGATATCGTTGTGTGGTGGAAAGAGCACTTTGAGGACCTTTTAAACCCCGCCATCACATCCACTGTAAACAAGGTAGAGCCTGACAACTCGAGGGGAACTCTCGCCCAAATTGCCCATCCCTGGCAGAGGTTGCTGAGGTAGTTAAAAAGCTCCCCAGTAGCAAGACGCCGGGTGTGGATGAGATTCATCCTGAATTGCTGTAGGTTCTGGACACTGTTGGGCTGTCTTGGTTGACATGCCTTTTCAGTGTCGCGTGGAGGTCAAGTACGGTGCCTGCAGAGTGGCAGACTGGGGTGGTGGTCCCCATCTTCAAAAAAGGGGACTGGAGGGTGTGCTCCAACTATCGGGGTATCACACTGCTCAGCTTACCGGGTAAAGTTTACTCCAGAGTGCTGGAAAGGAGGCTCTGACAAATTGTATATTGTCGAACCTCAGATTCAGGAGGAGCAATGTAGATTCCATCCTGGCCGTGGAACAGTGGACCAGCTCTTTACTCTTGCGAGGCTTCTGGAGGGGCCGTGGGAGTTTGGAGAAGGCTTACAACCGCGTCCCTCGGGGGTTCTTGTGGGGGGTACTGTGGGAGTACGGGGTGCCGGGCTCACTGCTACGAGCCATCCAGTCCTTGTATGACCGAAGTGAGAGCTGTGTCCGCATACTTGGTGTAAAGTCAAACATGTTCTCGGTGGGTGTTGGCCTCCACCAAGGTTGTCCCTTGTCACCAATCCTGTTTGTGATTTGCATGGACAGGATCTCGAGGCGCAGCTGGGGGGAGTAAAGGATCCGGTTTGGGGACCTCAGAATTGCATCTCTGCTTTTCGGAGATGATGTGGCTCTGCTGGATTCATCACACTGGGACCTCCAGCATGCACTGGGGAGGTTTGCAGCCGAGTGTGAAGCAGTGGGAAAAGAGTCAGCACCTCCAAGTCTGAGGCCATGGTTCTCTGCCGGAAACAGGTGGATTGCCCTCTCAGGGTTGGGGGAGAGTTACTGCCTTAAGCGAGGGAGTTCAATTATCTCGGGGTCTTGTTCACGAGTGAGGGTAGAATGGAGCATGAGATGGATGGTGCGGTGCGGCTTCTGCAGTGATGCTTGTGCTGCGCCGGAACATTGTGGTGAAGAAGGAGCTGAGCCGGAAGGCTAAGCTTTCGATTTACTGAAATGAGTTTCCTCCGTGGGGTGGCTGGACTCAGCCTTAGAGATAGGGTAAGGAGCTAGGACAACCGGAGGGAGCCCAGAGTAGAGCCACTGCTTCTTCGTGTCGAAAGGGGTCGGTTGAGGTGGTTCGGGCATCTGACCAGGATGCCTCCTGGGCGCCTCCTGCTGAAGGTGTTCTGGGCACATCCCACTGGTAGGAGGCCCGGGGGTAGACCCAGAACGCGCTGGAGGGATTACATATCTTGTCTGGCCTGGGAACGCCTTGGGGCCCCCCAGGAGGAGCTGGAAAACATTGCTGGGGAGAGGGATGTCTGGGGTGCTTTGCTCGGCCTGCTGCCCCCGCGACCCGGCCCTGGATAACTGGATGAAAATGGATGGATGGATGGATGGATGGATAAAATGATTATGTTTTCATAATGTTAACAAGGGTATTAGTTGCCTAATTGTAGTTGTTCTTAATAAAAATAAAAACATTATTTGCAGTTCTGTCATAAAACATAAACACTTGCATGAAAGTATGACAGGCTGCATGCCAATCCATCACCCCAAACTCAACAACCTTATTGTCCACCTTGCCAGATAAAAGACACACTATGTCCTGTTTTGGCACTCAACATTGGCACTGGATGTCAATCAGGAGGTGTGGCATTGTCCTGTATGGATGTAATTGTTAGGGATAGTGGGCTGGCCCCATACATGTGCACAAACACACAAACACAGACACATTGTCTTATAACAATACCTTCTGCCTTCAGGGTAAGCTTCATATGATGACCTTTTTTACCGTCTCTGACTGTTTCATCAGTGATAGTGACAGTATACTCTGAAACGTCCCCTGTTGGCTTGATTTCAACTGCAAACCTGAGAAAACAACACAAGTTCTATTGTCTTAGCTTTCTCTTTATGTCTGTTTACTATTCGGTTAGTTATAATCATAGAGTACCGCATTAGGGCAATTAAAATATTGATCAATTACAGTAACTGATTAGCTACCCGAAGAGAAACTACTTAAACTGAAAAAAGAAAATGCTTTCTTAACTTACCTGCTTTCTCCAGTCAGGGGGTAATATGGGGCCTGGTCCATGGAGGTAGCATTGGAGTATTGCACAATTGTGCACAATTTCAGACCAATGAAAAGGTGATGGCAGTCAGCTGAGTCAGTCCTGTCCTTAACCAGGGATGGCACTAATGTTGTTTGACCAGAGGACACTGACAGCAGCTTGTTGCTGGATTTCAAAATGAAAGAGAAGTGGTGAGTGAAAACAACATGACGCTAGCAACCACTAAAGGTGTTTTAATGCTGTCACTGACCTAATGCTGAACAACTGAATGTTTGACACAGGAGCACTGATGGACAGTTGCATCTGGTTTCTGCTCATGGTGACCTTAGCATTGAGGGAACTCTCATGATACAAATTAGTGTCCATCTCAAGCCAGGCCTCCACATAGTCTGGAATGTGCACACCCATTTTGGTGATAATCTCTAGTCCAACTGAAGGTATGAAGGACAAGTCAGTCTGCAAACAGAAGGATGCAACTTAATAGCTGTGCATATCAATTCACAGTGGGACATTTAGTAAAATTATGCCTTTATTTTACATATAAACTAAGATGAAGAGAAACTATGATGGTAAATATGTTGCAAAATGCAAGAGCTTGTAGACTTGTAAACAAATATCTGAACTTGTATGTTTAAATTTTCACTAAAATATTCACATATCTGTAGTGGTTTATAATACATAATCATAATCACATAATTTGGCAGACAGTGAGAGTGTGTGTAATCTGTGGAATTTGATGCTTGTGTGTGTGATGCTTGATTCGACCACTGAATGTTACCTTATTAGCAAGTAATGTCCCCACTGAAGATAGGGGATAGGAGATCAAACTGGGTTATAAGAGACACAGGCAGAGACTGGTCTAGGTCCTTCTTTGTTTTCTCTTGGTCTGCTCTTGATCTTCTCATCAGATCATCTAACCCTGTTGCTCTATTCCTCAAACCTGCACGTAATATGTACTTTGTTGCAACTATGTTCCAATCATTGAATACATAATAAATGCACCAGTGAAGTGTATTCATTGGTCTGTCATTATTATTTGCCACCACAGAATTTTGGTATCACAATTCGGTAGGACTGGGACTGGGTTGGCCCGGCAGGAGAGAGTGCTGTTGAAAACACTTTTCTGTTTCTGCGGTTGGCTTTGTGCTGTCTGGTGATTGGACTTTTTTCCTAACTTGTGTTCATATATACCCAATATCAAACATAATCTTTTTCACTATAAAAGAAAAAAAGACGATATATATGCACCGATCAGCCAATACATTAAAACCACTAAAAGGTGAAGGCTTGCAGTGCTGCAGTGATAGGAAAACTCTTTGTTGCACAATTTGCACACCGGGCTGGAGTGTGTGCACCAGTGTTACCTGTGTGCCAGAAACTGAGAAAGGTGCGATTAAATGCGTTATTATTTTTTAACACGTTATTTTTTTCTGTAATTAATTAATCGCAATAATGCGTTAAAGTCCCAGCCCTAATATATATGAATATACGTATATATGCACACACACACATATACATACCTATCTAGCAGTGATTCTGCAGTTATTTTGCAGTTATTCATTTATTCTGCTTCTGCTCATTTGGCATTCAGCAATACAATACTGACGAATATACACCTATATTGAGTATTTGTGTTTACTTTGTTGAAGTAATTAGTTGGTTATTTTGCACTCCATTTGCATTTTGCATCATTTGGCATTTAATAGTATACTACATTTGACGTCCTGGTGACGTTAGTGATGTGACGTGCTACGTGCTGACGTACTGCAGTAAGCGTGTTGTGTCATTTCCGGTGTTTCTGTGTCGGTGTCTCTCTGCTGCTGCAGCATTCTCTCACCAGGTACTTTTCTGCTTTTTCACCTCACTTTAGCCATTAAACATCCACTTCACTTCTTAAACCACACTAGTTGTAGTGTTAATCACTCCGCTTCTTTAAACGACTGTCTTATTCATCTTTGCTTGCTCACACACTCTCAGCCTTGTTAGCTACCTTAGCTTAGCACCTAGCGATGGCTTCCTCTCCTGCACTCTCTTGCTCGGTGTGCCAGATGTTTAGTTACTCCTCTGCCTCCTTTAGCGATAATGGTACATGTGAAAAATGTAGCTTATTTTCTGCGTTGGAGGCGAGGCTTAGTCAATTACAAGCTCGGCTCCGCACCATGGAGAGTCAAACTGTAGCTGCGGTAGTTAGCCAGTCCCCTGTAGCCAGCGCGGAGCCACTTAGCATAGCCTCTGTTAACGGTCCTCCGGTAACTCCTGTGCAGCCGGGAGACTGGGTGACTGTCCGAGGGAAGCGTAGTACCAGGCCGAAGCCCACGGCTCACCACCAGCCCGTTCACGTTTCTAACTGTTTTTCCCCACTCAGCGACACACCCGCTGAGGAGACAACTCTGGTAATTGGCAGCTCTATTTTGAGAAACGTGAAGTTAGCGACACCAGCGACCATAGTCAAATGTATCCCTGGAGCCAGAGCGGGCGACATTGAATCAAATTTAAAACTGCTGGCTAAGGCTAAGCGTAGATTCAGTAAGATTGTTATTCACGTCGGCGTTAATGACACCCGGTTACACCAATCGGAGGTCACTAAAATTAATGTTGCCTCGGTGTGTCAGTACGCTAAAACTATGTCGGACTCCGTAGTTTTCTCTCGACCCCTGCCAAATCTGACCACTGATGATATGTTTAGCCGCATGTCATCATTCAATCACTGGCTGTCTAGGTGGTGTCCAGCAAACGATGTGGGCTTCGTTAATAGTTGGAAAACCTTTTGGGGAAAACCTGGTCTGATTAGGAGAGATGGCATTCATCCCACTTTGGATGGAGCTGCTCTCATATCTAGAAACCTGGACAAGTTTATTAGTGATCTAAAACCGTGACAACCCAGAGTTGAGACCAGGAATCAGAGTCACAGTGTAAAACGCTTCTCTGAGCTTCTAGAGCAGTCACCCACCCATAATGTCATACAAACGGTGTCTGTCCCCCGACCTCCTAAATTATTTAAGTATTAAGTCAAACAAAGAGGAGTTGTACATAACAACCTGCTAAAAATTAAAACCTCTTCTGTGACATAAAGACAAAACAGGAGAATTAAATGTGGATTGTTAAACGTCAGATCGTTATCTTCCAAAGCAGTGTTAGTAAACGAATTAATATCAGATAATCATATTGATTTACTCAGCCTCACCGAAACCTGGCTGTGTCAAGATGAATATGTTAGTCTAAATGAATCCACTCCTCCCAGTCATAATAATACCCACGTTCCTCGAGGCAGCGGCCGAGGAGGGGGAGTTGCAGCCATTTTTAACTCTAGTCTATTAATCAGCGCTAAACCTAAACTAGATTACCATAAAATACCATGCCACATTTATTTATATAGCACATTTAAAACAACAGAGTTGAGACCAAAGTGCTGTACAGATCAGGAAAAAACAAACATACAGATCAACAAAAGATAACATAAAAACAACACATGGTGTCACAAGCCGAAAGGACAGTTACTCCTGCTGAGATTCAAAAGCCAAGGAATAAAAATGTGCCTTTAAGCGTGATTTAAAAATTTGCAGAGTGGGGGCTTGCCTGACATGCAGGGGCAGCTTGTTCCACAGCTTTGGGGCCACTGCTGTAAAGGCCCGGTCTCCCCTGAGCTTCATCCTGGACTTAGGGACAGCCAGGAGAAGCTGATCGGAGGACCTGAGGGACCTCGCGGGAACATAGGGTTCCAGCAGGTCAGAGAGGTAGGTGGGTGCAAGTCCATTTAGCCACTTAAACGCAAACAATAAAATTTTAAAATCAATCCTAAAATGCACAGGAAGCCAGTGAAGGGACGCTAGAACAGGGGTGATGTGCTCATGCTTCCGTATACCTGTTAAGAGACGAGCAGCAGCATTCTGTACCAACTGTAGGCGGGAGATAAAGGCCTGACTAACACCAGTATACAAAGCATTGCAGTAGTCAAGGCGAGATGTCATAAAAGCATGAATCACAGTTACGAATCCTTTGAAAACCTTGTCCTTAGTCTTTTACATCCGACCTGGAAAACCTCACAGCCTCTTCTATTTGTTATAGTGTACCGTGCTCCTGGCCCGTATTCAGAATTCTTATCTGAATTCTCAGAGTTTTTATCCAGTTTAGTCCTGAAATCAGATAAAGTTATTATTGTAGGCGATTTCAATATCCACGTGGACGTTGATAATGACTCCCCCGCTACTGCGTTTATCACATTATTAGACTCCATTGGCTTCACTCAAAGTGTACATAAGCCCACTCACCGTTTTAACCACACCCTCGATCTAGTTCTGGCGTATGGAATTGAGATTAATAACTTAATGGTCTTTCCAGAGAATCCCTCTCTATCAGATCGTTACTTAATAACTTTTGATTTCTGTCTACTTGACTACGCGCCACTCAGTAACAGCTACTATACTAGGTGTTTATCAGATAGTGCGGTAGCAAAATTTAAGGAAGTGATTCCATCGGCATTAAATTTAATACCCTCTGTAAGTGAGGTTTCCCGTACTGACTTTAAAGTCTCCCAAATTGATCGTCTCGTCGATAGCGCTGCAGGCTCGCTGCGAACAACTCTCGACTCTGTAGCACCTCTTAAAAAGAAGTCCACAAAGCAAAGAAAGTTTGCTCCCTGGTATAACTCCCAAACCAGAAAATTAAAGCAAATGTCGTGCAAATTTTAAAGGAATTGCTCCGCAATGCCAGAGCAAACTATTACTCATCATTAATAGAAGAAAATAAGAACAACCCCAGGTTTCTTTTCAGCACTGTAGCCAGGCTGACAGAGAGTCACAGCTCTATTGAGCCTTGTATTCCTTTAGCCCTTAGCAGTAATGATTTTATGAGCTTTTTTAATGACAAAATCGTAAATATTAGAGACAAAATTCATGACCTCCTGCCCTCTAACAGTACTAATCTGCCTTCAAACACAGCTATAAGTGCTGATACATATCTAGATTGCTTCTCCTTGATTTCTATTCAACAATTGACCTCAATGATTTCTTCATCCAAGTCATCAACGTGTCTCTTGGACCCCATCCCAACTAGGCTACTTAAGGAAGTCTTACCTTTAGTTAACACTTGCATACTAGACATGATCAATATATCTTTATTAACAGGCTATGTACCACAGTCTTTTAAGGTAGCTGTAATTAAACCTCTGTTAAAAAAGCCCACATTGGATCCAGAGGTGTTAGCCAATTACAGACCTATATCCAACCTTCCCTTTCTCTCAAAGATCCTTGAGAAAGTAGTCGCAGACCAGCTGTGTGACTTTCTCCATGATAATAATTTATTTGAGGAATTTCAGTCAGGATTTAGGGCCCATCATAGTACCGAGACAGCACTAGTTAAAATTACAAATGATCTCCTGATTGCTTCAGACCATGGACTCGTCTCTGTACTTGTTTTACTAGATCTTAGTGCCGCATTTGACACAATTGACCATCAAATTCTGCTACAGAGACTGGAACATTCAATTGGCCTTAAAGGTTCTGCGCTAAGCTGGTTTAATCGTACTTATCCGATCGTTTTCAGTTTGTTCATGTTCATAATGAATCATCTTCACATACTTACGTTTGTTTTGGAGTACCTCAAGGTTCAGTGCTCGGACCAATTCTATTCACGCTATATATGCTTCCCTTAGGTAACATCATCAGAAATCACTCTATAAATTTCCATTGCTATGCGGATGATACACAGTTGTATTTATCGATAAAACCGGAAGAAACAGATCAATTAACTAAACTTCAGAAATGCCTTAAAGATATAAAAACCTGGATGAGCACCAATTTCCTGATGTTAAATTCAGACAAAACTGAAGTTATTGTTCTTGGCCCCAAACAGCTCAGAAACTCTTTATCTGATGATATAGTTTCTCTGGATGGCATTGCTCTGGCCTCTAGCACCACCTTAAGAAACCTCGGCGTAATATTTGATCAAGATTTGTCTTTTAACTCCCATTTAAAACAAACGTCTCGGACTGCATTTTTTCATCTGCGTAATATTGCGAAAATTAGGCCTATCCTGTCACTAAAAGATGCTGAAAAATTGGTCCACGCATTTGTTACCTCGACGCTGGATTACTGTAATTCTCTATTATCAGGTAGCTCTAATAAGTGCCTGAAAACTCTCCAGCTAACCCAGAACACGGCGGCACATGTACTGACAGGAACTGAGAAACGAGATCATATTTCTCCTGTTTTAGCTTCTCTGCACTGGCTCCCTGTAAAATCCAGAATTGAATTTAAAATCCTTCTCCTAACCTACAAAGCTCTACATAATCAGGCTCCATCATATCTTAGAGAGCTCATAGTACCCTATTATCCCACCAGAACACTGCGCTCTGAGAATGCAGGGTTACTCGTGGTCCCTAAAGTCTCCAAAAGTAGAACAGGAGCCAGAGCCTTCAGCTATCAGGCTCCTCTTTTGTGGAGTCACCTTCCTGTTTTGGTCCGGTAGGCAGACACCGTCTCCACTTTTAAGACTAGACTTAAGACTTTCCTTTTTGATAAAGCTTATAGTTAGGGCTGGCTCAGGCTTGTCTTGGACCAGCCCCTAGTTAGGCTGACATAGGCCTAGTCTGCCGGGGGGACCTCCTATAATACACAGAGCCCCTTCTCTCCTTCTCACTCTCTCTCTCCCTTGCTAGTATTCATGTCCTGTTAATGCATCTCTCTAACCCGGGTCTACTGCATGTCACTAACTCGGCTTGTTTTCCGGAGCCTTTGTGCTCCACTGTCTCTCAGGTTAACTCGTGTCACAGCTGTGCCTGGATGGTGTGTGGTGTTGTGCTGCTGCTGTGGTCCTGCCTGATGCCTCCCACTGCTGCTGTTACTATTAGTCATACCTGGACTATTATACACATATCATTATTGTCACATACATATATAATCATCTTATTAATGTAATATCTGTTTCTCCTTATGTCTCATTGTGTCATATGGATTACTGTTAATTCATTATATTGATCTGTTCTGTACAACATCTATTGCTCGTCTGTCCGTCCTGGAAGAGGGATCCCTCCTTCAGTTGCTCTTCCTGAGGTTTCTACCATTTTTTCCTCCCCGTTAAAAGGTTTTTTGGGGGAGTTTTTCCTTATCCGCTGTGAGGGTCCAAAGGACAGAGGGATGTTGTATGCTGTAAAGCCCTCTGAGGCAAATTGTGATTTGTGATATTGGGCTTTATAAATAAAAATTGATTGATTGATTGATTGATTGATTGATATACACACATACTGATAAGACATAGTGCATCATGGGGTCTGAAATTAAGGATTTGTCTCCAGAAGCAATACTTGGGAAAAAGAATCTGCTTGTAGCGGAAGAAATAAAGAGACTGTCACAGAAGTGAAGTGTAAGGACACGGAAAAGTCCGTCTCCATGGCCATCAGAGGGAAAATTTGATGCGGCACAGTGTGATGATAGTTTTGGTCAAAAACTATAAAGTTAAGGATAAATCTCCTCGCAAACGCAAATGAGAGTTTGCGGTGTAACATTTGTTCTCAGAGATTGCTAAAGTACTTTAGGAGAAAATCAAAGAGTATGTTAGAAAACAGCTGGAACAAAGAAAGGCAGCTGTTGCAGAAAACACAGCGGAGGGGGAGAAAGGGCGACCACCCCCTTATTCAACAGAAATGCCTGTGCGTGAATTAAAGTTTATGGGAGACTACATAATGAAATCTGGCCAAACGTCACTTTATCAAGACTTGGCAAAAGCTGCAGAACAAGAACAGGAGGAAGATAGGTTATCAGATTTACCTGAAGTTTATTTTAAGTCAATAAAGCTCACAGGCAGAAATCCTAGATGGATAAGCGGAAAACATGATCGAATTGTGAAATTCTTTCAAAAGGCTGAAATGACACAGCAGGAGATGTGTGGTGAGATTGATTGGATGGACGGGAGGAGGAAGGAAAAAAGGCTGAAGCAGCAGGTGGAGAAAAAGGTTCAGAGCTTTCTATTTTACGGGTGGATTACAATGAGCTGTCCTGGCACGGTGTCTACTCCCATACCAGCCAAAAAACAACAGGAAAGGAGGGGATGATACCAAGGCCTCCTTGGCCTCACAGTAGCACCCCTCCTCTTACCGCTAATTGGAAAATGAAACAGAGTGAGAAGGTGGAGCACTTCACTCAAACAAGACCAGGAGGAGTAGAGAGGGGTGTGGAAGATGGGGCAGGCTGATCAGACTCCAATAAACTTGCTTGGACAAGGCGCTTTGTGTTAATTGAATGGTGCCATCTTATGTACCCCGGATGGGGTAATTGTTGACGCAAAACACTGTCAAATGACTGTGAGGCGAGAAGAGTAGATGGTGTATTGGCTTGGGGACTTGAGTGATACCTTTCTGGACCCAGCCAGGAGGTAGATGGACTTCATCAAAGCCAATCTTTCTGATGCATCTCTCCCTGCATGTCCGTCTCACTGCACACTCCAATTTTTTAAGAATGGCTCTGAATCACAGCCTGATATTTGGCTTAAAGAACAGCCTGAAAAAGTCCAAATATGGTCCTTTGTCATTGTGTTGGGTAGACAGGGAGCTGGAAAGGTACAGATGCAGCCACCATCCGTGACAGGTCCCTGTCGTCACCCTGGCCAGGCTCGTAGATCCCCCGCAATGACATAGAGAATATGAGGCCGGCTGGTAACGCCCCTAAGTTTAATTTGTAGAAACCAGTTGCAATGGTCTGTCTATCCATCAGGAGGAGCAATGAGTGTGGAAGCTGAAGCGGTTTACTGCATATCCAATTGTGGGAGAGAGCTTCCCACACAGAGCATATTTAATGATTATCAGGCACCCATATCACAGGTCATAAATAATGTGCTTCAGCGTTTTGTTATTCAAAAGAATTGAACGAAAATTAAAGTGATATGGCTGGGAACCAAGCGATAGTACAGCGAGAACAAAACTGTGTTTGAATCATTAGTCTTAGTGGCTGAGTTTATCTGCAGTGGTAATGATAATAAAGTCATATAGTAATATATATATATATATATATGTGTATATGTATATGTATATATATGTATATGTGTATGTATGTATGTATATATATATATATATATATATATATATATATATATATATATATATATATATACAGTACAGGCCAAAAGTTTGGACACACCTTCTCATTCAATGCGTTTTCTTTATTTTCATGACTATTTACATTGTAGATTCTCACTGAAGGCATCAAAACTACGAATGAACACATGTGGAGTTATGTACTTAACAAAAAAAGGTGAAATAACTGAAAACATGTTTTATATTCTAGTTTCTTCAAAATAGCCACCCTTTGCTCTGATTACTGCTTTGCACACTCTTGGCATTCTCTCGATGAACTTCAAGAGGTAGTCACCTGAAATGGTTTTCACTTCATAGGTGTGCCTTATCAGGGTTAATTAGTGGAATTTCTTGCTTTATCAATGGGGTTGGGACCATCAGTTGTGTTGTGCAGAAGTCAGGTTAATACACAGCCGACAGCCCTATTGGACAACTGTTAAAATTCATATTATGGCAAGAACCAATCAGCTAACTAAAGAAAAACGAGTGGCCATCATTACTTTAAGAAATGAAGGTCAGTCAGTCCGGAAAATTGCAAAACTGTAAATGTGTCCCTAAGTGGAGTCGCAAAAACCATCAAGCGCTACAACAAAACTGGCACACATGAGGACCGACCCAGGAAAGGAAGACCAAGAGTCACCTCTGCTTCTGAGAATAAGTTCATCCGAGTCACCAGCCTCAGAAATCGCAAGTTAACAGCAGCTCAGATCAGAGACCAGATGAATGCCACACAGAGTTCTAGCAGCAGACCCATCTCTAGAACAACTGTTAAGAGGAGACTGCGCGAATCAGGCCTTAATGGTCAAATAGCTGCTAGGAAACCACTGCTAAGGAGAGGCAACAAGCAGAAGAGATTTGTTTGGGCCAAGAAACACAAGGAATGGACATTAGACCAGTGGAAATCTGTGCTTTGGTCTGATGAGTCCAAATTTGAGATCTTTGGTTCCAACCGCCGTGTCTTTGTGAGACGCAGAAAAGGTGAACGGATGGATTCCACATGCCTGGTTCCCACTGTGAAGCATGGAGGAGGAGGTGTGATGGTGTGGGGGTGTTTTGCTGGTGACACTGTTGGGGATTTATTCAAAATTGAAGGCACACTGAACCAGCATGGCTACCACAGCATCCTGCAGCAACATTCCATCCCATCCGGTTTGCGTTTAGTTGGACGATCATTTATTTTTCAACAGGACAATGACCCCAAACACACCTCCAGGCTGTGTAAGGGCTATTTGACCAAGAAGGAGAGTGATGGAGTGCTGCGGCAGATGACCTGGCCTCCACAGTCACCGGACCTGAACCCAATCGAGATGGTTTGGGGTGAGCTGGACCGCAGAGTGAAGGCAAAGGGGCCAACAAGTGCTAAACACCTCTGGGAACTCCTTCAAGACTGTTGGCCTGTACTGTAAATATTCAGATTGAAGCCCATTCAAATCAGTATTTTTGATCCTGCTCGAATACAAAGTATAAAACATGCATCCTCTCTTTTCTCGGCTTCATTTGAAGCCCGTGGCTTGTAAGGGTGTGCCCGAGGGATTTCCTTCCCAATTACGTCATGTTTACCATATTTGCCATATGACAATATGAGTCTCTCCTTATTCTGAGAGATTTACCCAATACTCTGAGACGAGGAGACCTGGTCCAGGACATGATTTTTAAAAAAAGAATATCTAAAAGAAAATGTGTTTGTTGTAAATTCTTAATATTAATTATGAATTTGTCACAGGCTGTTTCTCGTAACTTACTAACTCAAAGGGAGCGCACATGAAATAAAGTGGTGCTGTTTATCTCTGAAAGTGAGGTAGCCTCCACACATCATTTACATTACCATGAACCTTTTTGTTCTTACTGAATGTGTGAATATGCGATCTGAACAGCTTTCCTACCCCCCCACTGTCACCAGTGGTGGACAGTAACGAAGTAAATTTACTTGAGTACTGTACTTAAGTACATTTTTTGAGTATCTGTACTTTACTTGAGTATTGTTTTGGGGGGGATACTTTTACTTTTACTCCACTACATTTGAAGGACAAATATTGTACTTTTTACTCCACTACATTTCTATTGATGCTCTCGTTACTCGCTACTTTTGCTTTCACATCAGCTGATGATTTTTTAATTTTTTTTGATAAATTCTGTTACCAAAGAAAATAAACTGATTCTGCTGAGTTGCGTATGGTTTGTCTTAGCCGCATTGCCGTACCTGTACTACGTCATGCTTAAAATTAAACTTTGGCAGTTCACATCCACATCATGTGATAGCGGTGTCATGGTTCCAGCAGCGATAACTCCCCCTGGCCAAGAGCATCCGTGGCCGTATCTCAAGCACATGTTCGAGGTTTTTGATACGAAGAATGATTCGTATTGGTTCAAGTGTTTGCTGTGGTTACCGCGAACAAATTATATCACGGCCTACAAAAACTCGCCTTCCAACCTGAAAAAGCACGTCACGGTATGTAACTTAGCTACTAGCTAGCTTAATGTTTGTTTAATTGTAGATGAACATTTTAAACGTTATTGTCTGTGCTTGTAGCGTCATAGGTATATGTGTGTGTGTGTGTGTGTTTGTGTGTGTGTGTGTGCGCGCATTAGTGAGGTGGGGGCTGTCTTTCTATCCGGCTCATTTTTGGCAATGATGCATGACATAAGTAAAATAAACTAGCCAATAAGTTATTTATCTGTAAATGTCAATATAAGTTATTGTAGGGCCTGTTTTACTGAAGATATAAGCTTTTTTTTAAAAATCTTTTTTATGCAGAGAAAGCAAAAATATTCTGAACTGACTGCAGCCGCCTGCAAAAGAAAGAGTGAGGCTGGTACAACTTCCTCAAACCTCAAACAGCAAAGCTGTTAGTAGAAATATTTGCCAGTGGAGCAAGTTTTTTTTTCTTATTACAAGCAAAAAAAAAAAATCTTGCTCCACTGGCAGATTTTTTCACTTGTTTCAAGTGAAAATTTGCGTAAAACAAATGAAAATTAGCTTGAAACAAGTGAAAATTGACTAAAAACAAGTTACTTTTTAGGTGATTGATCTTATTTTAAGTGTATTGAGATTTGTTTTGACTAGGAATGAGACATTTTGACTAGAAATAAGACAAATACTCTTGGTAAGATTTTGAGTTTTTGCATGATCTGTACAAATGTAGCTACAAGAAAAGGAAATTTGGGTTTTTGTGAGAAAAATACTGTTGGGGATGAAATTTGTTTTCTTGGCAATATGAAGCAATTTCATTTGTTGATGAATGCAGCTGAGTTTGTGTTCTGAGGCGTCTTGCCTTTATTTGTTTATTTTTGAGCTGTAAACATTTCTATAGCAGAATCACGTCTGAATAACAATAACGCTACTTTCCTTTCCTGTATTTGGTGAGATTTTTTTAAAAAGTACTTTTACTTAAGTAATTTTTTAAGCAAATACTTAAGTACTTTTACTTAAGTAATATTTTGACTAAGCTACTTTTACTTGTATTGGAGTAATATTTGACAAGGAGTATCTGTACTTTTACTCAAGTAGTGAAGTTGTGTACTCTGTCCACCTCTGACTGTCACACACATCATCACACTGACTGAGTCTCTTACTGAACAACTTTTTCAAAATGATTTAAGTAATTATTTTCAGGCACCAAGTTATTTTCAGAACATTTGTCATTATTCTGAGTGACTACCTAAGTATTTTCAGATAGGGGAGACCAGGGCCAAATGTAACAAAATTTTAGGTTTTCCTTAATAACTAGTGTGTTTATAACAGTGATGCTGCAGCAGATAAAGGTGGTCATTTTAACAACTTAAATACTGCTGGGTGGCTTATTGTAACCTATAATAATATAACCTAGCAACAAACTTATATTATTGTACAAAAGAACTGTAAGTTATAGGCCAAACTAAATCTTTAAAATAAAAATAGTGCAATAAAAGTGTGATATTTGCATCTGAGAGAGTGGAGTAGCTTAGTAATGTAGCATAGAAAGGAAATACTACTAGGTAAATTACAAGCACCTCTTAATCTTTAGTTTTTGTGTTTCTGTGAGGGAAGCGCCATCTAATGGTGACACCTTGTAATTGAATAAATGGGCGTGTCACAGTGGAATCCAGGCACACCCCCAGAAAGGGGGCGAATGGAATTTGGCTGGAAACTGGCAGCCTTCGACTGGCTTTCGGAAGGCCTGGGAAATTTGAAGTGGCTGTATTTGTAATTGAGAGGGGCCTGTATCTGGACCTGGAGTTCAAAATCAAAGACAGTTTCCCACATGTAGTAAATTCACACCAACTGATAACAAAGACATTTTGTTGAGTGAAGATTGATCTTTCATCAAGATATCTGTCTCTGCTACTGGCTGGGCGTGTCCACAGGCTGTCAGGCTTCCATACCTATCTGCATTTTGTCATCAGCATTTTGATCTTGAAAAAGAGATGTTGGCTACAGTACCAACAAATTTATGGTCAAAACACAAGACTGATGTGGGTTTTATTAAGTCGGCACAACCAGTGGAGGTGAAATTAAAGGTAGGATGCAAACCTCCATGGAAACCATAATATCCACTAAAGCCTGAGGCTGAGGCCGGTATTGAGCAGACAATACAGGGCCTGTTGGAGGCAGGAGTGTTGGTGGTTGAACCAAATCCATGTAGTAACACCCCAACCCGGTAAAGAAGGCAGATAAAAGTAAGTACCGGCTGGTACACAATCTGCGTGCTTTAAATGAGGCAGTAGAGGACTTTCAGTCAGAATTTCCAAATCCTCACACACTGTTGTCCAGTGTTCCACCCAATGCAAAGTGGTTCACTCTGATTGATCTGTGCTCCGCATTCTTTAGTGTGCCTCTCAGTGAGACTAGTAGGTACCTTTTTTGCATTTAAAATATAAGTCATTATTCCTTACGTATATAATTCTAGCCCAATGTTTCACGCATTCTCCACATATTTTCAACAAAGTCTTGAAAGAAGATCTTAAGGACGTGGTCAGCAAGCTCTTGAGCACTGTCATTCAGTATGTGGATGATCTCATTCTGTGTGCACCGGACTTGGAAACGTGTCATAAGGATTCTATGGCCTTGTTGATGATTTTAGCTGAGCAAGGTCACAAGGTTTTCTTAAAAAAGCTGCAATACTGCAAGGATCAGATAGAGTATTTGGGCAGACTGATTAAAGAAGGAACACGAGCGATGTCACCTTCTCAGTTGGAGGCCGTCACTGAGGCCCCCAGGCCGACCACAGAAAAAGAAACATTTTTGGGGGTGACTGGATACAGTGCAGAGTGGATTGATGGATACACCACCATTGTTCAACGTTTGAGGGACATGGTAAAAGCAGAAGGTCCCGGAAATCTAAGAGCAAAACTGACATGGACCCCTGGAGGTCACGTAACGTTTGAAACAGTACAAACTTTGTTGCAGCAGGCACCAACATTGGCACTCCCTGACTATGAGAAAGCCTTTCAATTGCCTGTAGAATGATAGCTCAGAAGACAGGTGTTGGTTTATATGCACAGCCTATAGCGTATTACTCTGTGACATTAACAGAGATCTTGTCTCACCACAAGTTGGTAAATCTGATCGAAAGAGGCAAATTTGTGTTAACTGCACAGCGCCTCACTGGAGATTTTACTCCACTGCCATTTGAAGGAGAGCCACATGATTGCATAGCTGAAGCAGAAAGGTATGCTAAACTGCGCTCTGATTTGAGTGCTACTGCCTTGAAAGCCACTGACATGACATTGTTCATGGACGGCTCCTGTTATAGAGATGGAGATGCTGTTAAAGCAGGGTTTGCTGTAGTGGAGGAAAAAGATGGAGGTATGGTGATAGTGTGTGGGCAGGAGTGTCCCCAGCCATGTTCAGCACAGCTAGCTGAGTTGAAAGCTTTAACTTACGCATGTGAGTTTGCCGAGTGCAAGCAAGTCAATGTGTACATGATTCTGCGTATGCGCATGGTGTGTGTCCTCTCTTTGGCACTGCATGGAAAGGGAGAGGATTCAAGGAAGCAGATGGCTCTCCCATTCTGCATGGTGAACAAATTAAGAAACTATTCATGGCAATGATGAAGCCAAGAGCTCTTGCTATCATTAAGTGTGCAACACATCAAAAGGATGATTTAGTAGTCACACAAGGAAATGCAGCTGCCAATAGAGCAGCAAAAAGTGATGGCTCTGCAGGGGAAAAAAAATATCATGATTGTTCATGCTGCTGAAGCAGAAGAACAAATAAAGATTTGTTGCTGCTGCAAGCCCAGGCACCAGAAGTCAAACATCAGTCATGGATTCAGAGAGGGGCATCACAAGACAGTGAGGGATTGTGGAGAAACCATAAAGGGCTGTTGGTAGCACCGAGTGGTTTGCTGTCATTGCTGATTAATGAAGCACATGGGTTGGGTCATGAGTCAAGAGGTGAAGTGTTGAGAGGAATAAGAGAATTTCAACAGCATGTGGATGACGTGTTGAGTTGGTGTGAAATATTCCTCAAATGTAACATCCGCAAAGGGAGTGGTACCCCCTGCAGGACATCTTCCAATTCCAGATGGCCCATTCATGAATTTGACTATGGATTTTGTAGTTATGGTAAGAACGGTGAGATACATGCTACAAAAACTAGGAATCACGCAATGACTCGGGGCAATGTACAGTCCAATTTCGCAGTCTGATGTTGAGAGATACAACATAATTCTGAAAAATAAACTGTTAAAAATCTGTATGAGCACAGGACTGAACTGGGTAGATGCTTTACCACTCACCGCAACGGCATGCAGAGCAAGCGCCCACAGGACAACGCCGCATGAGGCTCTAACTGGCAGGCCAATGTCATGTTATAGGGCTGTTAAGGGTCCCTCACTAGATCTACTAACAAGTGACATGAGATCCTATGTCAAACAAATGACTAATATACACAGGAGTTTTTCCTGCTGTGTTGCTTCTTTCCAGGCTAGAGAGGTCCAGAAGGATTAAGAACCCAATGTAAAAACCAAGAGACTTGGTGTATGTTAAAGTGTTCAGGAGAAAGTGGGACCTCCCTAGGAGAGAAGGACCTTACGAGGTAGTCAGAGCTACCTCAAGAGCAGTACAAGTGGAAATCTCCTACATGGTACCATTTAAATCCCTGTGTAAAGGTTTCAGAGCACACAGACGAGCCAGGGGTCAAGGTAGTCAAAAAGGATGGGGATGTGGAGCAAGAACAGAGTCTCCAGGAACAGGAGAGTGATAATGATGATACTCTGTCCGCTGACCTTGATGATCCTGCTGTACCCTGTCCCTGAGTGGATCAGAATCGGGATGGAGGAAGCTGACAAAGAACACGATGAACAAGAGCAAGCCATCCTTGAGTGAGCTGGCCAATGCCAGGCCAGAAAAGGGTCTTTCACACTACATTTGCACTCATAGTTACAGAATGTAGGTAACCACATGTTCATACACTATGCAGTTTTTTTTTTTAATTTTCTTTAATTTATTTGAATTTTATATACTTTTATTAATCCCGCAAGGGAAAATTCAATGCTTTCACTCTGTTGTCATTTACATATACACACAGGCCCGAAATACACACACATGCACAAACAAGACCTATACATGCATTAAATGGAGAGATGTCAGATAGTAGTGAGGGGCCTGCCCCGAGCGGTTGGGGAATTCAGTGCCTTGCTCAAGGGCAAGTGCCCAGGAGGTGAACTGGCACCTCTCCAGTTACCAATCCATGCTCCATATTTTTGGTCTGGGAAGGGACTTGTACCGATGACCGCCTGATTCCCAAGCCAAGTCCCACACAACCATACAACCATACACAACCACATGTGTGATCATGTCAGCATTAATTTTGGTACAGCTTAGTTATCCATCCATCCATTTCCTAACCGCTTATCCTCTTTCTTAATGCCCCACAGCCTGTCTGCTTGGAAGCATCCACTGAAATGTGCAATAACTTCCTGCACTTTTTTATTGATAAGGTTGTTATCACAAGGGCTCTCATCTCAGCTCCTGCCGCTGACCCCTCTGCTTCTGTCCGTTGCCCGGCAGTGTTCGATAAGTTTGAGCCTGTGACTTTGTCATTTTTAAAAGATGTGGTTGGCCATATGAAGCCATCAGGTTCCCGTCATGATGCTGTCCCTCCTCACTTTTTAAAAGAGGTTTTTCCCAGTATCGGTCAGTCTGTTCTGGCCATTATTAACAGCAGTCTGTCTTCTGGTGTCGTCCCCATTAGTTTTAAACATGCAGTAGTGCAACCACTGCTTAAGAAACCTGGCCTTGATAAAACTGTATTGGCTAACTTTAGGCCCGTCTCTAAGTTGCCTTTTATTTCTAAAGTCCTGGAGAAAGTTGTTTATGCTCAACTGAAGTCTTTTTTGGATGAGCATGATATTCTGGAGGTCTTCCAGTCAGGTTTTAAGACTCTGCATAGCACAGAGTCAGCATTGCTATGGGTCTTCAATGACATCCTCCTGGCTAACGACTCTGGAGATTATGTGATTCTTGTCCTGCTGGACCTAACTGCTGCCTTTGATACAGTGGACCACAATATTTTATTATCCCGGTTGCAGCACCTAGTGGGCATTTGTGGCAGTGCTCTGCAATGGTTTAGGTCCTATCTGACAGACAGAACTATGTGTGTAAGCCTTGCTGGTTCTGAATCCTCCCCCGCTCCTCTGTCATTTGGGGTGCCACAGGGCTCAATTTTAGGGCCTCTCCTTTTTTCATTGTATTTACTTCCTCTGGGCTCCATTCTCAGAAAGCATGGTATCTCGTTTCACTGTTATGCTGATGACAGTCAGATATATGTGCCACTAAATAAGAAGGATGCTTTCTCAATCAAACCACTTCTGTTATGTCTTGATGACATTAAAGCCTGGATGGCCCTAAACTTTTTAAATTTTAACGAAAAGAAAACTGAAGTGATGGTGTTTGGTCCCAGTGGCTCCTGTGAACCTCCCCCTGTTGACTTGGGCCCCTTGGCACTGTATGTGAAGCCAACTGTTTCTAACTTGGGTTTTAAGATGGACAATGATTTTAAACTAGATCGTCAAATAGGTGCAATAGTGAAGTCCAGCTTCTTTCATCTGAGGCAGTTGGCAAAAGTGAAGCCCATTCTTGCATGTGAGCACTTTGAGACTGTGATTCATGCCTTCATCATGTCTCGGCTTGATTACTGCAATGCACTTTATTTTGGAGTCAGCCAGTCTTCCCTCTCACGTCTCCAGTTGGTACAAAATGCGGCTGCTTGTCTTTTAACTGGAGCACGTAAGAGGGAGCACATAATGCCCGTTCTGGCCTCCCTCCACTGGCTGCCTGTGCACTTCAGGGTTTCGTTTTAAGATTATTTTATTTGTTTTTAAATCTTTAAATGGTCTCGCCCCTCCTTACCTCTCTGAGCCGCTTCACCCTCACGCCCCTGCTCGGTGCCTCAGGTCAGCTGATCAGCTGCTCCTGGAGGTACCGAGGTCTAAGCGGAAGCTCAGAGGGGATAGAGCCTTTTCTGTTGCTGCTCCCAAACTATGGAACGATCTGCCTTTGCACATCAGACAGGCTTCTTCATTGTCCATTTTTAAAACTAATCTTAAAACCCATTTTTATTCCTTGGCTTTCGACCCAGCATGAGACTTTGCTCCTGTTTTATTATTTTTATTGTATTTAACTGTTTTTATGGTTTATTTTATGTCTTATGGTTATTTATGTACAGCACTTTGTTTTCAGCTGTAGTTGTTTTTAAAGTGCTTTATAAATAAAGTTGAGTTGAGTTGAGTTGAGTTGAGGGTCGCGGAGGGGCTGGAGCCTATCCCAGCTGACATTGGGCGAGAGGCAGGGTACACCCTGGACAGGTCGCCAGACTATCACAGGGCTGACACATAGAGACAGACAACCATTCACGCTCACATTCACACCTACGGGCAATTTAGAGTAATCAATTAACCTATCCCCAACTTGCATGTCTTTGGACTGTGGGAGGAAGCCGGAGTACCCGGAGAGAACCCACGCTGACACGGGGAGAACATGCAAACTCCGCACAGATGGGCTCCCGCGGGATCGAACCAGGAACCCTCTTGCTGTGAGGCGACAGTGCTAACCACCACACCACCGTGCCGCCCTTAGCTTTTTTATAGTAAAGTTAATTTCATAAGGTAATAGTGCCAAAGGAAATGTGCAGCAGCTTACAGTCACAATCACTGTTCTTAATAATATTCATATATGGTTTAGGTTTTTGTAATTTAGTTGTCATAAAAATGATTCATAACTCCGATGAGAATTTTCAATTTTTCCCTTCAAAATTTGAGATTTTTATATGATATGTTTTATATGTTTCCTTTAATGTTTGAATTGGAATTTAATTTGGCTTAATTGGGTTTCATAATGTTGTTTGTTTGTTCTTTATGATGTCTCTAATGTCTGTGTTCTGTTTTACAGCCAGGTTCACTGCAAGCCGAGTGTGGTGATCGATCACATGGAGACCACAGAAGTGTTCTTCCCCTCTATTGCCATCGCTGGGGTTTTTTCACCTCTGGGCTCTATGGGCTGGTCATTCAGGATTTTTTTCCCTGATACACGGTTTTTCGCCTGAATTTGCAGTGTAACTTCCTTGAGTGATACCTTCTTGAGTAAAATAAAAGTGACTATAAGGTGCATTGAATCTAATTGTTTTACAGTATGGACGTTTGTAAATCATAAAATTTGACTGATCGAGAAGTTTGCTGAAAGTATTCTATGAATACAGTGTGATTATTACATAGTATGAGATTATGATTAAGATTTTGTTGCTATAATTGATCATAGGGATTATGAAGTGTATATAATATTGATTTCCCCTTCTGCGAAGCCGTAAGTTTAAATAGGTTTGAATGTCTGTGTGAAGCATTTTTATATGTGTTTATGACAGTTACTGACTTGGTGTGAAGGATGTCTGCCCGAAGGCCTGTACGGTCCAGGAACAGGTCCCTGCTCTGAGTCTTTTTTTTTTTTTTATAAGTGTTATTGTGTTTAGTGGAAGTAAAAGTAAGAATAAGTGTTTGTTTTTCTTTGTTTTGAGATTTCTCCTTTCAACTATAGAAGGGGGGATCTGTAGTGGTTTAGAATACAAAATCATGCATATGTTATATTACTTTAATACTTTGAATTTGAAGTCACAAAAAAAACACAAGAGCTTGTTTTTTTTTTTTTTAAGTGAGCTTGTAAGAAGAAAATTTCAATCAGACAATATTCACACTGTGTGGTCCAGTTTGTGAAATTAGTATATGCATGTGTTAATGTGTGTATGTCCCCAGCTAATCTTGCAAACTGGTCAAATTGATGTAATATTTATGTTCATATTTATGACTGTATGCTGAAGGCGAAAGCGATGCTGTGGGATCACACTGATTTGAATGCGGGGTCATTTGTGTTTTTTCCAGTCCACTGCGTGAGACGCGCCTGGAAGGAGGAAGGGCTTATCCCCATAAATATCAAGGAAGTTTCTCTCAACCATTTCCTTCTGTCATTAACAATGTCTGACATCACTGCTTTGCTGCTTTGCACCTATTGTGGTAGTCCCAAACACATAGGAAAAACGAATGCCATCGTGTGTGGCTCCATAACATCTTCTGGAAGCGCAAACAGCTTGGTGAATTTTACCGCCTTCTCCAGGAGCTCTGTCTGGATGACTGGTGCTTCCAGCACTACCTGAGGCTAACCAGTGCTCAGTTCGATGACCTGGTAGCTAAGATTGGTGCCAGGATTTCCCGGTTGGACACCAGCTGCAGGCATTCCGTCCCAGCTGCGGAGTGGCAGGTCCATAATTGGTGCTTCAAAATCAATAAATATTCACTGTATCTAGTAAGCCACATTGGGTGGTATGAATCCAAAATAAACATATTTTGTTGCGATTGAATTGCAATAAATGTCACAATAGAATGCCAAAATAACTCCATCATGATGTTGATTTGTAAAAATAATAAGAATTCATGCTTTGTCAAGCCTGTCCGCACGACGGACAGAGTCCCAAAAGAGTGTTAAAGTAATGCACTAGCATCAGAATCAGGCAGAAACTGATTGAGGTCTAATCAGCTAATTAAAATCACCTATGTTTCTGTCTAAAAATCCTCCCCAGAGAAGATGACACAAAACCGGTCATCTGGCAAAGCTCAACAGCGGCTGTACTTTCTGAGGAGGCTGAGGAAGAAATCCTCAGCAGCTTCTACAGTTGCATTGTGGAGGGCATCCTAACCAGCTGCATCACTGTGTGGTAAGGCAGCACTGCTGCTATGGACCGCAAACGCCTGGAGAGAGTGGTGAAAACTGCTGGGAAGATCGCCAGGTCTCCACTGCCCTCTCTACAGAGCATCTACCATTGCAGAGTCCACAGGAGAGCTGCCTCCATGGGACCCCACCCACCCCCAGCATGGACTGTTCACACTTCTACCCTCAGGCTGGAGGTACAGAAATGTGACATGCAAGACCACTAGACTGAAAAACTCTTCCTTTCCCACTGCCATCAGACTCAGCCAACAGGAGTCATAACTACCATCACTACCTCAGACCATGTTTACACATCAGTCTGCACAGTCTTTTGTATATATATATATATATATATATGTGTATATTCCCTTTTGTATATATTCCTTCCTTTCATATTTTTCATCTATATTGTTTACTTTTTTATCTATTCATAATTGAGTGTGGATTTAGTTGATATCTTTTTTCTGGCAGTCAGCAAAGGAAGAATTTCATTGTACAGGGAAACGTGCTTCCTCACTGTGCATATGACAATAAACACTTTGAATCTTGAATCTTGAATCTGGCAGAGCTTCATTGGCTCTCCTGGGCTGTTGCTTGAATTACAGACAGTACTTCCACATTTTTTAATTGCTTGCCACACTGCTGCCACTGTGGACACAAAGAGTATAGAAGCAGATCAAAAGACGAACCCAACCCTCTCCCTCTCTCTCAAACTCAGACCAAACCTGGCAGTAATGATTGATTAGAAATCAAAATTATCTTTCTGCACTGCCTATTTCTCCCCTAAAATGTTTTTCATAAACGTATTTTTGTACCCTGTTTGGCTGTACTGTAAAGCTGAACTGCATTGCCTCAAGAAATAATAAATTATACTGTCAAAGGTGGAAGTTTAATTTAATTAACCTCCTGGGGATTTTGATAAATATATTGTAGTTAACATGACAAAAATTTTGACGGAAACATGTAATTTACACATTAGAGTATGTCCACAGCCAAATAATATGAGATTTTAAAATAATGTGATTTAGATAGAACACACAACTTTTTATATTACCCAATCACACCAAAGTTAGCGCGTGAAGTATACACCCTCCCCTCCACCCCTACACACAGTAACAACATGATAGTTGCTTTCACTCTTTCACTTTCGATTGGTTTATTTTTTGGTAAAGCACAGTGAGAACGCTCACAGTCAACGTCATAAAATGTCCTGCAGGTTGAAATCACATGTTTTGAGGTAAACATTTTTCAGAAGATGGCACTGCATAATAATGTAGTATAAGTGGTGATTTCAATAAATGCCACATAAGGACTTTTTTCAATTGTTGTCTTTACTACACACTGAAAGGGGATTAGGGTGTGTGTGTAGAGACACACACACTCATAGAGATGTGTGGTTGGGGTGCTGTTTACCTGGCCTTACCTGTAAACAGTGTCTTTTGCATATTCAGTGTTAAAACAGATTACCCCTCCCACTGCCAACTCTTCAGCCCAAAACATGGGACTTACTAAATTGTATAGATCAGTGAAGCTGATGAAAGTGTTTTACGCTTCATACATTCCTAAGATTTAAGAGAATCACCTACACTGACCCATACAGTTCATCACAATGGCTGAGGTAATGTTGTTTTACACATTCCAAAAGTTTCATTCACCCCCCCTGATATTTTTGAAAAGTATAATCATTAAATGAATTTCTACACAGATATTACTGTAGCTGAACTTGTGTTGAATACAAAAAAAATCACATGACTTTGGATATACTGCTTACATTTGTTCAAATTTTACAACAACATCAGAGTATGCCAAAATTATAAATGTACCCCCATTATAAATGTAGACCTCAGAGTCCCCAGAAGGTTGAGGTAAAACTGATAAAAGAAAATGCATCTGCTTTGGTTGACTAACGAAGGGACACATGAGGAAACTTGTAAAAGAAGAATACCCTTACTATCAAGGAAAGCATCCTTGCATGCTGCACATTGATTAAGCAGCAGAGAATGAATCAAATGATAAAATGACTAATTAGACAAAAAACATGTTAGTGGAACTCTTATCTCACTGGAAGAGGACAAGTACATTGGGGCTGGAAAAGATTACAAGTTATCAATAGCAGCAGTGCAAATAAAATATTCCAAAGGCAGCAAAACAGTCCTAACCCTTGCATTTCTTGACTGTGGCAGAACAGCATATTTTGTACAGAGAATCTTAAAACAGTCAATAATTATGGAATAACTAGGCTACAACTGAGTTGTTTGACAGGAATTTTTCTCTAGAAATGACCCCAGTAGGTGGCCTTACCTGAAGAAGATACAACTACAGAGCTGGAGGAAGGATTAACAGAGCAGCTATGCAAGTAAATATTAAGAATCCCATAATCTTAGCCAAAAAAATCCCACAATTCAGAAATTATTTTAGGATACATACACACCCGAGTTGGTCATTCTGACAAAACTAGGACAAAAGTACTGGATGTCCTCTGCAAACTCTTCAGCATGAAGGATTATTAGAAACTCTGTTCTCTGTAGATGAATGCATTTTAAAGAAGAAGAACAAAGATGGCAGATCTACAAGACCGTGTGATGCCAGATATGCCACCTTTCACTTCAGGCGGCATGGACTGGTTTTGACCTGAGATGAAGCAAGGTCAGACCAACATGAAACAGTGGGGTATCATTTTCACTTGCCTTACTAGCAATGCAGTCCATCTTGAGGTGGGTAGTAGTTTGGACATTAACTCGTGCATCAATGCATATGTTGGAGAGGTACTACAAAAGCCATCACATCAGGTACAAATTTTACGGTGCACAAAAGGAGCTTGGGCGGTCATCATTTGACAAATCCAAAGGAATCTACTCCGAGAAGAAAAAAAGTGGATATTTTACCAGAGGCATATGTGAGAGACTCATTAAGTCACTCATAAAACTTCTGTGTTCTGTGGTAAGGGAACAAGTTTTGGATGATCAGGCCTCCTAAACAGCCTTATGTGAGGTGGAAACAGTAATGAACGATACAGCCATTGATAATGACTTGAATGATGTGGAACCTATAGTACCTAGTCATTGTCTCTTCTCAAAAGTAACCCTGTCATGCCTTTTGTTGTTCAAGAAGGACAACCAATCTTGCAACAGCAAAATGAATGGCATTAAATTAAAAATAACTTTCTACCTGTAGACCTTGTTGTTATTGTGGATGATTTATCTCCCAGAAATTCCTGAGCTGTGGGACAGATTCTAAAGACCCTGCAAGGGAGAAAAGGACTCGTCCACATTGTCCTGCAGTGTGTATATATATATATATATATATATATATATATATATATATGTATATATATATTAGTGGTGGGACGCGATCAAAAAAAATAAATTTCATTAATTCCAGGCTTTGTAATTAATTAATCGCGATTAATCACATTTTTATCAAATAGCAATATTGACACAGTAAGCACTGTTTTTCAATTCAGATAAATTCAGACAGCAAAAATGTTTATTTTTCACTTTTAATTTTTCAAGAGTTTGATCATTTGTCAGACGTAGACTTACTTATTTTGGCTCTGAACCTCGTCATCTGGTCTATTGTGGGCCAGAGTGTGGATAACAAATCAGAAATTTTGCTTGGGTTTGGCCCACTTGACATGCTGCTCTGTTGTGCTATGGCCTATTCAAGTGCTGGAATTTGTTATTTACATGACAACGCCTCCAACTAAGTGTGCGTGCTGTGCTGTGCTGCGCTGCTGTGCTGCGCTGCTGTGTGCGGCGTGTTTGATTGTGAGTAACAGCAGCCTTTTGATGGTCATTTACACACTGTCCACGTGTGATCATGGTAAACAGGCAAGCTCCAACCATGGTAACAATAACTATGTCAGGTCGGGTTCGCACTTAAAAATCAGAAAGGCTGTGGGGTTTGGGCCGGGCTCGGTTATAACTTTCTCGGACTCTGGTTGGGTTCGGTCAGGAAAATGCAGCCCGAGCATTTGCCTGTACCAGGACTGTCGTAGCTAACGTTAGCTCTGGTGTCCGTGCTCGCAGCACCATGTTTTGCATTGAGCTGATACTGTAGGCTTGAAATGTGTGCATCAGTATTAGCAGTGTGCCAGAAATTAGGGAACTGAGAAAGGTACGATTAAATGCGTGATTTTTTTAACGCATTACTTTTCCCATAATTAATTAATCGAAATTAACGCATTAAAGTCCCAGCCCTAATATATATATATAAATATATATATATATATATATATACACATATATATATATATATGGGGTGGGCTGGGGTGGTGTTTTCCATTTTCAACCAGTGGACTAGCTTTTTACCCTTGTGAGGCTGCAGGAGGGGTCGTGGGAGTTTGCCCATCCAGTCTACATGTGTTTTGTGGACTTGGAGAGGGCTTATGAGCGCGTCCCTCGGGGGGGGTCTTGTGGGGGTTACTGTGAGAGTACAGTTTGTGATGTTCATGGAAAAGATCTCGAGGCGCAGCTGGGGGGAGGAAGGGGTCCGGTTTTGGGACCTCAGAATTGCATCTCTGCTTTTTGCAGATGATGTGCTTCTATTGGATTCATCACACTGTGACCTCCAACTGCACGATTTACTGGTCCATCTACGTCCCAGCCCTCAGCTTTGGTCATGAGCTCTGGGTAGTGACCGAAAGAATGAGACTGCGGATACAAGCAACCAAAATGAGTTTCTATCGTGGGGTGGCTGGGTTCAGCCTTTGAGATAGGGTGAAGAGCTTCGACATTCAGAGGGAACTCAGAGAGGAGGGCGGGGGAACTGTGCACTTTCCATCCCAAACAGGAGCTTGTGGACTTGTGTGTCACACTTCCTGAAGTACACTTCCACACTGAAGTACATGGCTAAATTTGAGACGTGCAAATTGGACCACATTTGAACAGAAAGCTAAAGAAAACACATCACTCAGAGGCAGATGTTCCAAGGCTCATCTGATGCCCCAGGTTGGGGTGTAGAATATCTCTTGTTTCAAGCTGGATGGACACAGGTTCTTTTTTTCACAGTATCGTGTTTGTGCATTTTGTTTTAGCTTCTCTGCACTGGCTCCCTGTAAAATCCAGAATTGAATTTAAAATCTTTCTTCTAACCTACAAAGCTCTAAATAATCAGGCTCCATCATATCTCGGAGAGCTCATAGTGCCCTATTATCCCACCAGAACACTGCGCTCTGAGAATGCAGGGTTACTCATGGTCCCTAAAGTCTCCAAAAGTAGAACAGGAGCCAGAGCCTTCAGCTATCAGGCTCCTCTTTTGTGGAATCACCTTCCTGTTTCGGTCCAGGAGGCAGACACCATCTCCACTTTTAAGACTAGACTTAAGACTTTCCTATTTGATAAAGCTTATAGTTAGGGCTGGCTCAGGCTTGTCTTGGACCAGCCCCTAGTTAGGCTGACATAGGCCTAGTCTGCCAGGGGACCTCCTATAATACACCGAGCCCCTTCTCTCCTCCTCTCTGTCTCTCTCTCCCTTGCTAGTATTCATGTCCTGTTAATGCATCTCTCTAACCCGGGCCTACTGCATGTTACTAACTAGGCTTGTTCTCCGGAGCCTTTGTGCTCCACTGTCTCGCAGGTTAACTCGTACCGCAGCTGTGCCTGGATGGTGTGTCGTGGTTGTGCTGCTGCCGTGGTCCTGCCTGATGCCTCCCACTGCTGCTGTTACTATTAGTCATACCTGTACTATTATACACATATCATTATTGTCCCATACATATATAATCATATTATTAATGTAATATCTGTTTCTCCTTGTGTCTCATTGTGTCATATGGATTACTGTTAATTCATTATATTGATTTGTTCTGTACAACATCTATTGCTCGTCTGTCCGTCCTGGAAGAGGGATCCCTCCTTCAGTTGCTCTTCCTGAGGTTTCTACCATTTTTTTCTCCCCGTTAAAGGGGTCTTTTGGGGAGTTTTTCCTTATCCGCTGTGAGGGTCCTAAGGACAGAAGGATGCTGTATGCTGTAAAGCCCTCTGAGGCAAATTGTGATTTGTGATATTGGGCTTTATAAATAAAATTGATTGAATGATTGATTGATTTGCTATTTCTGCTGCAAGCTTTAACTTTTAATCAACTGTTAATTATTTTATTTTATTTTTTTAGTTTTCCCTTGTCTTTCTTCCAATATATTAATATTCATGTAATTAATTATAGTGTAGCCCACTGGGTAACAATAAAATAAAGCAATGACATATATATCACATATATTGGGATTAAATAGACCACAATTGATTTGTCATTTGTTAAAATCCAAACTGGACATATGAAGGCTTTTTCTCTGGGTCTTGTCATCTGAGATTGTGACTAAGACTGCGTGTTCTTTGTTCTTCAAACAAAGGACCACCATTGCCAAAGGATGCCTCAGTGTCACACCTAAGTGAGAGACCAGTCTTCAAACCTGATTGGGGACTACTCACACAGTGACATGACACTGTGTGATGTTACCAAGCAAGCTTAAGGAGAAACTTCTTCTCTCTTCTTGCTTTTGCCCGTGAACGTACAACTCTCTAACTGTTACCGATATGCATTTCAGTCAGTTCATGTTGTAATTTTTGTAAGCAAACTTACTGTTGTAAATTTGCATTTACCTCTTGACCCCAGCCTTTTGTGCAAACTTGTGTTGTAGCTGCCCCGCCTTCACAGGAAGCTACCCCCCCACAGTGAAGGTCAGCACATTCTTTTGTTTGGTAAGTGTACCTCACAAGTTACGCTTAAAGGTGTCCGCCAAGCAACACCATAGCCAACCACATATTTGCTTTTCATACTGAGACAACCTGTTTTAGCCTCACCCTCCTTTCCAGAACCAACAATGGAGAGCCCCTGTGTAGAACAGTTTATCTCATCTCTTGCACAGAGCCTAAACCCTGGCTGTTATGAACTCATCAGCAGGTTGAGTCTCAGTGAGTGCAGTAAAGAGATAAACTCTCTATTCAGTGACAGGTGTGATGCCAAGACTGCATCCATTAGTTAACTGTTGAAATGTTTGCTCTTGATTTTTCACAGGCAAACCAGCCTTACCTTTAAGAGCAAATTGGCACTAGAAAAAGAGGTAGAAACCCTAAGAGCACAAAATGCTTGTCCCCGTCATGAAATGCACATGACTAATAAGAAAGCTATGCACTATTTAGAAATGTTGCATGCAGCAGAGCTAGACCTCTGCTCACATAAGGAAGAAATGTTCAGGCTTAGATTAGAACATCTTGCCTCAGTATAGTCTCTCAGCCAATGTGACTCCGGCTTTTTTGATTCACACTCCATCCTTAGTGAGAAATTAACACCTTCTCCACTCAGAAGATAGAAACTTTTCCTGCCTGACCTTAAGTCTTTGGGAATCAAGTCTGCTCCCCAACCACCACCAAGAGAAAGAGGTAACAGTGACCTGACTTCCCATGTCTCAGACACAGTAGTTTATTGTACTTGGGAAACTGCTGTCACGTCCAAAGCCAAGGGGATACTAAGTGAGTCTGCCCAGTTCAAACTCTGCAGTGACTCACAGGTTTCCTTCCCAAAAACACCACCCTCACAACAGCTCCGGGGGGGGGGCATAGCAGCTATGTCCCCCAGCGCAGCATCTCTGACGTTTCTGACCACAGTTCAGAATATGGTCAAAAACTTTCAGACAGTGACAGTACCTCTGAATGCCTCTCTGCCTCTGGCTACCTAGAGCGCTACAGCCCTGAGCCACAAGCTGAACACTGGAGCTCCAGAGTTCGCTCCTCATGTCATTTACCACTGTACTGACAGGAAGACACATGCTAACCCAAAGTACCTTGCATTTCTTGCAGTTAGCCAAATTTGAGTTATTAGCAACAGCAGCAAACTCAGTCATTCTGCACACAGTAATAGCCAGACACCCTGCTATTAATTTTGAAAGTGTAAATTCTATTTGGACATAGACACCACTGTCCAACTTTTTGGACAACTTTTTGTCAGCTACACCCCTAGTTTCAAAACACTACGACACCACATTATGATGTTACAGACACAGTCATACATATAATGTTGTCATTATAGGTGCCACTCTCTGCATCTCACCCCAATTAATTTACATAACGAACATTCCTGTTCTCACTAGCACGTACTGAGAAACACAGGTTAGTTATTTTAAACCATGCCAGTGTCAGTGTTGCTTATTTGGATTTGGATTTGTAAGCTGAAGGTTTTGTTTTGTACTTGAAGACTATTCTTGCTTAGCAAGATAGATAGTGTCAACAAAAGCCCAGTTGGTTAACAAACTGCCTAGATGTTACAGTGTGAATGAAGTGACAAATGAACTTTTCAACTGTGGGCTGAGCATGTTGTGCTCTCACAGATGATTTATCATTTGTTAAAATCTAAAATCTTAACTGGACATATAAAGGCTTTTCCTCTGGGTCTTGTCATCTGAGATTGTGACTGAGACCACATGTTCTTTGTTCTTCAAACAAAGGACAACCATCTCCACAGGATGCCTCACACAAACATATATATATATATATATATATAAATATATATAGTCTTCAGTAACTGCAGTATTTTTGATATGGGCAATTATTAACTTATTATTATTATGATAAGGCAGGGATTTACCCAAGCCTTTGTTATAATGGCCCACGGTGACCAAAAGTGACAGATCTATCAATCAATGATGAGTGACTTTTTTGCTTTTTAAAAGAAGTGGTTTCATCAATGCTGTAACAAGGGAGGTTCTGGCCACGTGGTTTCACTGCTATTTAGATGCTATTTAGAGTCATCAGAGATGACACCGAACCCCCCAACCACCTGGGGTGCCTGTCCATGGGCAGCCCCCTCAACTCAACTCAACTTTATTTATATAGCACTTTAAAAACAACCACAGCTGAAACAAAGTGCTGTACATAAATAGGCAAAACAACACAGACATCTCTCCATTTAATGCATGTACAGGTCCCGTTTGTGCATGTGTGTGTATTTCGGACCTGTGTGTATATGTAAAATGACAACAGAGTGAAAACATTAAATTTCCCCTTGCGGGATTAATAACTTAACTTAAATTAAATTAAATTAAATTAAATTAAATTAAATTAAATTAAATTAAATTGCTCCTTCACAGCTCTGCCACTTTGCGTTGCTCCTGTCTGAGTGTCATGTTATGGAATTGCCCTTTTGCCACTTTAGGAAACCATCTGCACTGATTCTGTTGATCCTAGTGCCATCAGGCAGCTCCATGCTGTATGTCTCAGCCTGGAACTTGTTGTCAGACTTCTTAAACTTTGCTATTTCTGGGACAATATGCAAAGTTGCCCTCATATCCACCATCAGACCTCTCTCCTTCATGCCACGCCCTGGCTGGTTCTCCACATAACTGTCACTAATCTGAAATGCATTCTCCTGGCCGCTTGCCTGTTCAGAAACTTTCCACGTTGTCCTGCCACAGATGTTGTCTGCAGGCTGCATTCCGGTGATTTGCTCTCTTACACTGACTACACCACCGCTTACATTGATATGTTCTGGCTTTGTGTCTTCTCAGGCCATATTTGAAGCACACTAAGTCTGCACTCTGCACTCTCGTTCACTTATACTTGCCAAAGCAGGTCTCACACTCATGTGCACTACCACCTTCCATTGTCATGAGATGTTGTTGCATGCATTTTCTCACTGTTCTTGTAGCTTTGTAGTTTCTGTCCAATGTCTACCACTTCTCGCATTACCAGCAATAAACTTTAATCATCTAGGAATTTGATTAGCTCTGCATATACATGGGAATTTTGCTCCCCATCTTCTGATAGTTCTCCCTCATCGTTGGTAGGCTCTTTTAAAATAGTGTTATTTCGTGCTTGCAACCACAGGTTAAAAAATGTGATCACCCACAGTTCATAATCCTTTTCATCGTCATCAGACAAACCATGACCATCGACTACTCAACTCAACGAGCCATACATACTTCTGACTGAATGTTGAATTAAAAGTTTGTAGCTGTCATTTTATCTACATAAATATCAATCTACAAATTTGTGAAGATATTTTACTGTGACATTACAGTCAGAACACGGGCATGTGAATATTTTATACAAGTGAAAATTTAAACATACAAGTTCAGATCTTCATTGTAGAAGTTCTCACCCGTGTCTACAAGATCTCACATTTTGCAACATATTTACCTCACAAGAGGCTAACTTACCAGTGAGTTAGAAGGTGAGTAAGTCAGGCCTCCTTTGACGCCAGGTGCAAACACACCAGCCAGTGAGAACTTCAAAGGGAAGCCAGAGGCAGTGGGTAAAGAGAAGGCATTCTCCATGAAGATATAGTGGGCAAAGACTTCATTTTCAGTGCTTGATGTCCATGCCAAAAAGGCCTGTTGAAAAGAAAACAAAAATGGTTGCATGAATATATCACCTGCAGTTGAGCTGCAAATCTCTTCAAAGCATGGCTTGTGACATAATGGAAGTTTGCTATCGAATAGGCCTTTTTCACAGAAGGCATTGTTGGTGTTGTTAGTAACACCTGTGCTTTTCCCTTCCTGACAAGTACAAATTTTGCCTTTAAGAAAGGCCTAGTTTGGCTTTTGTAAATAGATGTAAAATCAGGCCAAGAGGAAGAGCTATCATACAAAAGATTGTTGTGGGCCAAACCCACTCTAAATCCACAACACTGAGTTGTGGCTTTATATAACTTTGTTAACCTGACCAAATAACTAACATATGGTAATGTAATCTTGCACTAGCTACATATGAACTGGAGCTTCTTTCCAAAGCAATTAGATGTGATAAAAGAAGACTCAGAATTATGGTTTATTTAGATTAGATTTGTTAGGCTTTTTATCCCAAAAGAAGTAGAAAGCTTTGCTCAATAAAAATGCATGGCTGTTTGTTTTTGATCTCACCTTGAAAGGAAGCACCCTGATGAAAACATCATAATACGTGAACAGAGTCTCAGCCATGTTTCTCAAGTCGCTGGTCTTTATGTATCCCATCTCAGCTCCCAAAAGCCGAAGATAGGCAATGACTTCAGGGGTTGGACAGAAACGCACATCATTCATGAGCTTCTGGACACTGTTTACGATGTCTTTCATGAGATCCTGTGGAACCTGGATTGATATTACAAGTGTTTGTGTTAGATCTTAGCTATGCATGCACAATGATGCTTCCATATCAAATAAACTGTAGTAAGGAAGGCAGGGTTTTATCTGGTGGTAGTGTAGACAAGCACAATATGTATGATCTGTCAAAAAATAATTTCACCTGTCTCTTCATTCTGTATCTTTGAGGGGCAGTTCTATCCAAAACCTCTCTGAGCATCTTGGCTTTGTCATCTGCCCAGTACATGACTTTGGAGATGGAATCAGGAAAGAAACCATTTTCTCCGAAGAGAGCATCAATTGTTGGTTCAAATCCTGTTCCGTCAACATTGACCTTGAAAGGGGTTATTTTGAATGTTAAAAAATCTTAGAAAGCTCTTTTTTTTTTCACCACATATAAGAGATGTTCTATTAAAAACATACCTCAAATATGTCATAGTTGTAGTCAAAAACTTTAAGAGTGGTCTCAAGCATCACTTCCTTAGGTAAGGTGTTTGTGGCATCAAAGATGATGTTACTCTGCACTGAACCCAAGGGAGAGTCTTTTTTGTAGTTGCGTGACATGCCATCAAATATCTTGTTTGTGGGTGATAGCTGGTCTTTCAAGGCCAACTCAATGTACTCCTTAAGTCTTGAGTAAGGAGAATAAATAAGGTTGTAGTGAGATAACACATTGCCAAAACAATATTTCTATTTTCTCTCTCCGATCAAGCGGGCTGTAAGAAAAAGGCTTTTGTCACTTAAAGTTTTCCATGCCTTATGATTGTTTCATGCCACTATACACACTGGCTTCAGTTTTAATCCCTAATATTCAAGGGTTATTTTAAAGTCTGCATCAACTGATTTTTGGCCACCTGAGGGCAGAAGAAGCCCACAACACTAACATTTTATCAACTTACAGAATTGTTACGGCTAACCTGCTACAAAGAAATTAGCCATTTCCAACGGAAACATAGCAACTTAAGCATTCACTTGTCTTTGTGGCTATCTAATGGTTGTAGGACCAATATTCCAATACAGAATTAGAAAAAATAGGTGGCTCTTTAGCTGCTGGTTGTTTGAATTTCTTTACCAATTAGCTGTTAAGTGCTAGCTTTGTCTGTCTGTGGTTTTAAGCTATATGGGTAGCATACAGCGATACTTTGTGTATATAATACATCTGTTTGTTTATACATCTGTGATGCATGTTTTATTATTTTGTTTTGCAATAGTGGAGATTTGCATGTACTAAGAAGCTATAAATATTATTGTAGTCCTACAGATAATTAACTAGCCAACATTGCTGGCCAGATACTCACTCATGCGTTTGTGGCTCATGGAAGTCGCAGATGTTTTTGAGATGGGAGACCACAAAGCTCTTGAGCTGCTCATCCCTCACATTCTCCAAACTGCTTAGAATGTCCCTAAGCAGGGCTTGGTCTGGGTTCTTCATGAGAATCAGGTAGGCTGCTACACGTTTTTCTACAGGGCTTTGAGCATCCTGGTACACTTCCAAGAAATGTTTTCTGACCTGTGGTTGACCAAATGGTAAATTACAATGTACATACTGCACATTTGTAAATAAGTTAAATCCCATAACATATCATGTGGTTATCATTACGCTACAATGACAGTAAGTAATAAATCTGTTTTTGTGAAGCAATTGTACCTCATCATTAATTTCCATCATCCTAAAGGCCTGTATAGCTGCCTTTTGGTTTGATAATGGAATGTCTGTTCTCTTCGCACACTGCAAAATGGACGAAATCAGGCTGGGACTGACAGCTTGCATGGCTTTACCCATGACACCAACAACCTGGGGATTAGGTAAAAAGTAAATTGTGGGGGAATAAACCCCTGAGACAAATTCCCTGACATGAGCTGACTCATCACAGAATCCAGAAATACAGTCATTAAGATTTTTGAATCAGTACCCTCAGTACAAGAAAGGACATCTCAGAGTCATTATCAAGAATCCCTCCCAAGCAGTCATTTAGGAGTGTTTCAATGAACACTGACACATCTGTGACCACTGGCGTAACTTCTGCTTTATGGAACCTGTGGGTCAGAGACAGAGAAGATATAGTTTGATACTCTGGTTTGAATGAAGGTTATGTTTACAAGTGTTCCCATCTAGTGGTCATTTTGTAGCGGATATAAAGTTGTAAAAAAAATAGAACATTAAAGAGACCCCACTTTACTTCATTACAATTTAACAGGATATATTTAAAATAGGGCTGTCAGTGTTAACATATTAATCATGATTCGAGTAAGGTCTGAGCATAACGTGTTTTTTAACCGCATTAGTTGGGTGCTGCTATTGTGTCCTTTTAATGTAACTTCACTTACAGTAATGTTCCCGCGGTAGCTTACTGCTGCCGCAGTGATGAACGGCAATGATTGATTCAAATAGCAGTAATCATGAAATCTTAACCTCCAAAACCCTGAGACGGAGCCAGTGAAGTGTTACACAAGTTCAATCTGCCCACCAATAGTTGCTTGCATGAATTAACTGTAAGAACTTTCACAATGATCCCTCAACATAGGAAATACAGCTGCTCTGCTGAAGTGTAACACCAAACTCACTAATAAAACATGAACTTACACATAATTGACAATGACCAACTTAAACCCTCATGTTTTAAACAGGTACATTGTTAATGCAACAGTAATAATATGAGATAAACTCTTGCTAGCCGCTAGGCTAATTTATGCTATGTAAAATGCCATAGGCTTGTGGTAATAACATTAGCTTGTTATATTAGTGTGGAAAATGTGTCCAGTAAAAGGCATGTGTTTTGTCTGTTAATCTTGTGAATTATAATGACGCTGATTTATGTACTTGTGTTTGGTGTCTCTATAAAGCCATGTTTATTATGTGTTTTGAATCAATCAAACTTTAGAGCACTTCACAGAAACCACACTGCCAACTAGTTATTTGGAGGTTTAACTGCAGAGTGACACAGACACACCATCACACAAGTATATTATGTATTTAGGGGACATCCTCAGTTTGGCAAGTTGCGACCAGTCACTTGTCTTCCTGTCATGGAGAACAAACGTTTCCCGCACACAGGACCTGTATGAATTAGACAAAGCAACTAAACTGGAACTCTTGAAAGCTCCAAATACGGTCGCATTAACAGGGATTATTGTGTGTCAGTGAGTTATCAAAATTATATTAGACTAACTGCATTTACTCGTTGTGGAACAGTGTAATCCTTTCAAAAAAACAAACAAACAAACAAAAAACACCCACTGTATTTGACAGAATAAGCATTAGAAGTTGTCTCCTACCTCTAAGTCATGGTTTCAGACCACACTGTTGTAGCAGTGCAACACTGACTTGACAGAAATCAGTCTAAATTTCTTTGCATTTTGTTTGATTCCCAATCAAGAAACTCTGGTAAGAATTGCTTCACCTTGTAAATACGGACTTCAAAATTGTTTCAAAATGCACAGTAATGGAATTTTAAACATGTGAATAAATATGTGATTAATCACGATTAACTACTGAAACTCTGTGATTAATCACGTTATAAAAAATATGAAGTGTTTGACAGCCCCGATTTTAAATATATATAAATAAATACATATATATATTTTTTTTAAATAGTAGTAATAAGTAAGTAACTTTTTATTTACTTCTTGACTGTGTTGGCTAGAGCATACATGATTGGTCTGCTCTGTTTATACTGAGCCATGCTGAGCATATCTCTCACACGTAAGGCATCAGGGTTAGCCTGTAGACTCAGCCCATAAACTAGAGCATCCACCTCTACTGACAACCCATCAATGGTCCTGATAGCCTCGAAGATGGCGCTGGTGCACTCTGTGGTTCCACACTGGAACAGAGCCTGCCAGGTGAGCCAACCTGACACATCCATCATTTCGGTGACCACCTGGCTCAGGGTTTCATTCCTCAGGACACGAAGGCTGGACACAAGCTTATGAAAAAGGCTGGTCCTCTTCTGACCCTGGTCTGTGCCTGCCAAAGCTGAAAGATCCTGTAGGGTACTCAGAACAGTGTCTTTCATCTGGGCCAGAGCTTTATCTTCAGGGTCTTCAAAGTGGAGGGGCTTGCTCTGGCTGGGGTTCACTACTGTGTAAATAAATATTTAGCATTAACATTACATTTCCCAATAAGAGATGTGAACCAATACTATACACATCAGTCATGGTAGACAAGTTTGAAATGATCACTTACCAAATACTTTGTTGTTTATCCTTTTGAAGCCTTGAAAGCTGAGATCCTGGGTTACCACGGATGATATTCCATTGTCCCTGCCAGGCAGATGAGAAAGTGATGCAAAATATAAACCAGTATTATATGTACACATTAATCTGCACTCAGAGGATGACTTACTTGTGGGAAAATGGCAGGTAAATGTATTTTTCTGTGCACAGGGCTGCAGTAATGTGCTTTCCCTTGTTATCAAACTGGTAATTGCAGTCTTGAGTGCTTGTTATCAGCTTAGACATGGGGCGATGCTGGAAACAAAATAGAATGTATGTTTTTATGTCACAAGAAAATTTTGACTTAATTTTGGGCAACTTTTGCATCGATATTCAGATATTTTTGATCAACGGAGGAAAGTAATTTTTTGCATAATGTAAAGTTAACTCTGCTCTGCTTTACTGCCATTACTGTACAACAAAGGTTGTGAGGAACTTGCAATAGTGAGCATAAAGAGGAGGACAGAAAGGAAAACATTCAACACAGCATACTAATATTTAAATCAAACATAGAGAAAATACCATAAAGAAGAAGCTTTATTAAATATATTATATTTATTATATATATTATAAGCCAAAAACAAAAGCCAGTGGTTCATAATTCAAGAGTCTAGTCACCTAAACATCTTAAAATTTGCAAAACACCAGAAATAATTATTAGGAAACAAACCGAAACAAACTCTAATCAAGAAAGCAACCATGCCCTCCACAGCTGTAACTCCTAACATTTGTAGTTAGCTCATCAGAGATCATACTTTTTGTTGAAAATAAAAGTATCCTTTCTGATGAGCCAGCTTTTTTTTTTTTTTTGCCTGCATTTATTCTTATCATATAACACCACAAATGGGGTGTCAACTTTTTATGAGATTGATGCATATTTTAGTCTTGCAACAAAATATATTGATACTTTGTGGGTGAGATAAGACAAATGGGAGAGGGGAAAGACAAGCAGTGCTATTAGGATGCAAGAGTGTAGGCTGCTGTGTTGTACCCAACAACCAATATCCCAGCTAAAACCACGAACAAAGAATCGAAATTGAAGACCAGAATTGTGGGAGTCCTGATAGTAAAGAGTAGGCTGCCAGAGGATATGAGTGAGGGAGGAATGCATAGAGGGCGTGGTTTAAGTGAGAAGTCGGAAAAGTGACTCAGCACATTCTGGCGGGTTCCCACATCGCTCAACAGTGGGACTCGACAGGAGCTGGCAAGCCCTGAACAAACATGCATGTGCGATGGACAACGGAGCCCAGAGCAGCCACAATGACCCAGCAGGGTCAGGCTGGCCAAGCGCCCCACCACAGGACGTGGGAGCCCCAGGAGGCATCCCCCAGAGAGCCACAAGGGCCACGGACAGACACACAGACCCAGAGGCCAAGAGGGGGCGGCCATCGACGACCTCAGGGCGCCCCGGACCAGCCCAGGAGGCACGGGGCAGGAGGGCACACCCGCCACCCAACATCCAGCCCCCACCGCCCCAGGACCCTAGTTGTCGTGTCCATATATATGCCTAAGATTAACTACTGTGAGGTGTGAGATGTGTGACGAATCCCACATAGATAAGACATGGGACCCTCAAAACAACAGCATTCATCCCATCCAATGAGAGCCCATCCACACACGGACCACCACCGCTGCACATCCCGACAAACCACTGTGAAGGCGCCAACGAGCAAACAACAGATGAGGCCCACGACCCCAAGACAGAAAAGCCCAGACCAGGAAAAGGAGCGGCTCCAAATGTCGACATCCATCCATAGAATGCAGGCCAAAACGCGCCAGCAGCCCGACACCCCCCCACCCCAGATGATGAGCCAGCTTTAAGAGTTTCCGAACATTGCTTTCCCATTTAAGGTTAGCAGAGATTAGTGCCTGTTAATGTAAAATCTTTAATATTTGGATGTGAATGCTGAAAGCAATTCAATTGCTTCCACATTTTTCAATGTAGAAACTAAAACTTCATCTCAGTCAGGACATTACTGAATTTTTAATAATATATTTTAATTTAACACAAATTCATGCATTTTCAACTTTTAACTTCTCATTCATACATTTACGTAAAAGCTCCATTAAACTTTAAATTGTTCCACATCTTTCTTGCATTATGGGTGTTATTCAACTTTCAATTGCATTAAAACATTTTCAAATATTCAGCCTTCCTTAAGTAAAAATGCCCTTGTCAGATTATTACATGATTGTGTGTCGGATGGAATGTTTAAAGTTAAGGTGCATTCTTATCATGCCAACATGTCTCCTCATTCATGTCAAAGGTCCTGTTTACAACAATTTCAACCGAAAAGGGTTAACTTTAGTTGCATTTTGGCTGATCGTTTACAAAACAGCGGCATTTTAGGTGCTTGAAAACGCAATGTTTTGAAAACAGGTTCCAGAGCGCAATTTTTTGGAAACAGCACCGTTTCCATTGTCATGTAAATTTGCAATATACAGTTCCTCTTCAGTTAGCAGCTACACATTGAGAAGGACTTACACCTGAACTGAACTTTTGAGCCTGAAACAACACTGGACCTCCTGGCCCCCCCCCCCCCCCAGAAGGGTTCGACTCGTTCCCGGAGAGGATACGCCGGCGGGAACAGACAGACAGGAGGCGACGGCAGCGCTGCGAAAGGCGCTGGAAACGAGGCAAATGAGCCGGCATCAGAGCTAGGCTAACCGTGACTCCACATAAACCAACGGTTCCAAGCGTCTTTCTCGCCAACGTCCGCTCCCCGGTTAAGAAGATGGACAAGATGAAACTACGGGACGTTAACAACCAGATAGACAGCTGTATCATGGTGATAACAGAGACCTGGCTGCAAAAAAACATCACGGACCTAGCCGTGGAGCTAGCAGGACGCACAATCTTCTGGGCGGACTGCACATCGAACTCCGGTAAGAGGAGAGGAGGAGGTGTGTGCGTCTATATTAACAACAGTTGGTGCACGGACACTGCCGTTATTGAGAAACACTGCTGTCCAGACCTGGAGTTTCTAATGTTGAAGTGCAGACCTTTTTATTTGCCCAGGGAAATAACCCAAGTGTTTGTAACTGCCGTGTATATCCACCCGCGAGCTAATGCTAACATAGCTATGAGAAGGCTGCATGACAGCGTCACCAAGCAACAGAACAAATAACCAGAGGGCTTCTTCATCGTGGCTGGAGACTTTAATCACACCAATTTAAAGACTGTGCTCCCCAGATTTTACAAGAATGTTGACATTCAAACAAGGAAGGGCAGAACACTACACCAGGTCTACACCAACATCTCTGGAGCCTACAGAGGCCACCACTCCCCCCACCTCGGACACTCAGACCATCTTTCCCTGTTCCTGACACCAGCTTACAAGCCCCTCATCTGCAGGTCTAAGCCACAGTACAAGTCAGTGCAGTGCTGGACTGAGGAGGCCACACTATCCTTGCAGGACTGTTTTGAGGACACCATATGGGAGCTCTTTGAAGACCCAGACATTGAACTCCACACCTCCTCTGTACTATCATACATCAGTTTCTGCATGGATAATGTAACATCAAGGAAACAGGTGAAAACATTTCCCAACCAAAAACCCTGGTTTAATGCCAATATCAGAGCACTACTCCAGGCCAGGGATTCAGCACTGAGGTCAAGGGACAGGGAAGCCTACGGGAAGGCTAGAGCGGACCTGAACAGAGGCATCAAGGCTGCTAAAACAAAGTGCAGAGAGCAGATAGAGGCAAACTTCAGGGAGAACAACCCCCGCTCCATGTGGAAAGGCATATAGAATATAACTGATTACAAACAATGCCACAACACCCCCCCCCCCCACGACACTTCTCTCCCAGACCAGCTTAACACCTTTTTCTCCCGCTTTGAAGAGGACACACAGCTGACATCCAGCCCCCCACCATCCAACAACATCAGGTACTGCGAGTCCTACGTGGCATCGACACCAGTAAAGCACCAGGACCGGATGGAGTACCAGGGAGGGTGCTGAAATCATGTGCTCATCAGCTTGCTGCAGTATTCACTAGCATCTTTAACCGTTCACTGCAGCAAGCCACAGTTCCCACCTCCCTGAAAACTGCCACCATAATCCCTGTGCCCAAATCCTCTGCCATCACAGGGTTGAATGATTACCGGCCTGTGGCCCTGACACTGGTGATCATGAAATGTATGGAGGGACTGGTGGTACAGCATGTCAAGGCCCACATCCCACCTGGCTTTGATCAACATCAGTTCGCCTACAGGTCCAACAGATCCACAGACAACGCCATCTCCATCGCCCTCCACACCACTCTCAGCCACATTGAAAGCCCCAACACATATATCAGGATGCTGTTTGTTGACTTCAGCTCGGCATTTAACTCCATCAGCTCCAGCAGACTCATCAACAAACTGCAGACACTACAACTTGGAACCTCCCTCTGTCTGTGGATCAAGGACTTCCTGACTAACAGACCCCAGCATGTCAGAATGGGCACCTCCACATCCTCCACATCCTCCACCATCGTCCTCAGTACTGGTGTTCCTCAGGGCTGTGTGCTGAGTCCAGTCTTGTACACACTGTACACTTATGACTGTGTCGCTACTCACGGCTCCAACACCCTCATCAAATTTGTGGATGATACAACCGGTTATGAGACACCATACAGGGAGGAGGTCCAAGCACTGGCAGCCTGGCGCAGTGACCACCTCAACCTCAGCACCAAGAAGACAAAAGAAGTCATTATGGACTTCCGGAAGTCGAGGACCACACTGCACTCAGGCCTGAGCATCAATGGGGAGGAAGTGGAACGGGTCACCAGCTTTAAGTTTCTTGGCCTGCACATCTCGGAGAACCTGGGCTGGACTGTAAACACCACCCACATCATCAAAAAGGCCCAGCAACGTCTCTTCTTTCTGAGAACACTGAGGAGGAACAAACTCCCTCCACCTCTGCTGAAAAACTTCTACCACTGCACAATAGAGAGTGTCCTCACCTATGGCTGCACTGCATCTGAAAAGAAACAACTGCAGCTGGTCATCAAGACGGCTCAGTGGATCATCGGCTGCCCACTTCCATGCCTAGAGGAGATCTATTCCAGCCGTCTCCTTCCGACAGGCCACAAAGATTCGGGATGACCCCGCCCACCCAGGACACTCTATTCACCAGCCTTCCCTCTGGCAGACTCAGAGTCATGAGAGCCCGCACCAACAAACTGAGACACAGCTTCTTCCCCATGGCTGTGAACACACACACACACACCCACTACTATCTCCCAGTCCAATAAATGGACTACTGACTGCTTTGCACTCTTGATACAGACTATTACAATCTGTATCTGCTGTAAATATTCTAAACTGCACCTTATTATAGTATTTATTACATTATATTTTATGACAAGGACATTGTAGCTGCTACAAGAGACGTGCCAAAAGGAGTTTCATTGTACCTGTTACAATGACAATAAAGCTTCTTATCTTATCTTATCTCTGAAAACTGAGACTTTTCGGACATGCACATTTCAGTTCCAGTCACTAGGCATGCTTGAGAAAGTCAACCATCACAACAATTATGGCAGACTCCTGAGCTCTGTTTGTGGTGCTTACCCTATTGAATTTATCAATGCATCTCCAGCAAAGTGTAGATTTACTATAGCAACTCCACCTTGTCCAGACAAAAGTTCGTGCGGTTGCCATTTTATTTGTTTATACATGTCTGTAGAGCATGTGCGCAGGAGCGTGTTATTTCATTACAAAGTCACACCACCAACTACTGGCCTGGCATGTATACTACAGCTTTTTAGGTCATTTTTGTGGATCCGTGCGCACGGTGATTATTATCAAAATCGTCTGAATGCGGAACTCATTTTCAAAATGAGAAATGTGTAAACATGGTCTAAGTCTCACCCATGTGAGTGCAGGAGGCGAGGGAGCATTGCTGGGATGGAGGAACAGAAGCTACAAAATTAGAAATCCTTGGTTTCATAGTATCAGTCTTTCTTGACATCACTAATATATGACTTGCTGCACTGCTTTGTCACCGGTCAAACCGACTGGTACAAATGTCCACAGAAACACTTACAGAACAGAAAACAGAACCTTACAGTATCTATTTATAGATAAAATTGTAACAAAACCAATAATCAGTACTATTATTGCTGTTCTCGATTTTAATCATCATTTAATATCCCTTCTAAATATTCTAATTTATTTACGGATCAGTGTTATTTGTTCTGATCACTTGTATGCATGTATGTCTATTGTAGTTTAAAATGAAAACAAAGAAAAGTGCTGTGCTTGAAGCCTTCCACCTAAGGATTAATAACACATAGCCACTAAACCAGATAATCGCAGTGGGCTCTTTATCAGAGCCTATGTGTGAAAGTGCCAGAACCTGCTAACAGCTAGCATTAGCTTTTTGCTAACTTGCTACAACAACTTAGCCTGGCACTTTAGCTGTGTGTCCTGGCAGTTGTTTGCCCTTCACAGCATGCTCCCACTTACCACAGTGGAATCTGAGCCATCCAGTCTGAGATACAAACCCCATGCCATTGAGATAATGTCTTTCAGTGGCAATAATAGATCCTGTCCCAGCTGGATGCTCTGCAGCAGGATGTTAACTCCATCTCTAAGTGTCTGGTTCAAAGTCCCAATCTTGGCCCATCAGCAGTCCATCTATTTTTCTAGGTGACCATCATTAAGAACAGGAGGGTTTCTCTTCTTCTATTCTCACCAGATGGGGATGGACAGCCCTGTCCCAATCTCCAACTACTTTGCTCCACTTGAGATGCTAACTGAACCAGATTCTAACATCACACGTTTGCCTATTGCTACTACTCTGGAACCACCTTTCCCAGTATCTCATGGACAATGTGGCCAATGCCTTTCCACTCCAGTAATATCCAACTCTGAGAGCATTCCTTGTTGAGTCATCCTCTGCTGGCCCTGCCGCTACCCTAGGTATGGTAGCTAATTATAATCCACTTCCTCTTCCATCCATACTTGCCATCTTTAGTGGAGCCTGCAGGCACTATCACCTACTGCCTTCCTGGTAGTAAAGTTACAGACATTATGGAACTGTCACCGGTGCTCACAGACCTCCATCCCTCAGCCCACACATTAACTGTTCATGTCGATACCAATGAAGTCATAGATAAACAATCAACTGAACTCTCTATGCAACTAGACTTTCTAGACTTTCCACTCTTTTAAAACCTGAATGTTTTAGCCATATTTATAGTTTACATGAATGGTTAACAACCCTCTCCACTGCAACAGAGTAGGGCTTTATTAATTAACCCCTGTGGCTGCTTTTGGACTAGATATGACCTGTACAAATCTGATAGCCTGCACCCCAACACACAGCTTGTTAACAACCTCATACAGCATGTTTCTTTTAATTCTGACTGATACTTAATCCAGCATGACCCTGCTTCAGAATTCACTCCTTCCCATAATAATGAGAACCCCCCTTGGGTTCTGCTGTGCAGCACTCCAGCAACACTATACCTGTTAGGATCACATTAAACTGTCCCCCCTTTAGGCCTAGCTCCAATACAGAATCAAATACATCTCGGCTGTGGCTCAGAGGTAGAGTGGGTCATCCACCAATCGGAAGATCAGCAGTTTGATCCCCGGCTCCTCCAGTCCGCATGTCAAAGTATCCTTGCGCAAGACACTGAACCCCAAATTGCTCCCAAAGATGCTTCTACCTTCTATTTTAATGCTTCCATTAAAAACTGAGTAGCAGGTGGCACCTTGTATGGTAGCCTCGGCCACCAGTGTATGAATGTGTGTGCGAATGGGTAAATGTAACTCATAGTGCAAAAAGCGCTTTGAGTGGTCAGATGACTAGAAAGGCGCTATACAAATGCAGGTCCATTTACCATTTCAACTATATTGTCTGCTGATCCCAGCTCTGATCTGAATTGATGTTTTTTTTTTCTTCAACGACAAGCTTTGGCAACTATAGCACGTTGTTGGGTTTATGAAAAAAAGAATAGGGTTTGGCTTTTCAACCATATGGAAGCGAACACCAGCCTCCTGGGTGAAAGTTTGTGGTTATTGGACCCATCCATCACCTCTCCCGCCTGCCCTATTCAAACTTTCACCCCCTTAACTTATGTTGTTGTCCCACCGCATTTCCCCCTGACGCGTCTTTTTTAAAGACATTTAAAGGGCATCTTTTTTCGTTGGTGTCTTGTGCCAGAAGTCAATACCCAAGCACCAAATTCTTTTCATTATTTGACTTGCTGAAAGTTGTACAAACAAACCAGGGTTCCAACAACACTCAGGTGTTGAAGCAGCTCAAAATTAAACATTACTAAGAATTTAAGCCTGGTGACAAGGTTGCGGCATTGCTGCCAATCCTGGGCTTGTCTGCAGTGGCCCTTATTCGATGGTAAAAGATTGGTGATAGAGACATTGTAGCTGCTCCCAATTACCAACGTATATCATCTCTTTCATGGTAATATGTTAAAACTGTGAAAGGGAACAGGTGAAAACAGGTGAAAGTGATGTGACCTCTGTTGTGTGTCTGGTGCTGAAATTGTTGCACCGCATGTTAGTCTTGTAACAGGTAAAGTCTCGGGTGCGCTGTCCAGTGCTGAAGTCAGTGACCAGGTGTTGTCTGAGCTTTAACCCGAGAAAAGCTGTCAAACTGAAGCCTTGTTAAATCTCCCAACTCATTAGTGTCATCTTTCTGAGCCACAATGCTCAGATTTTATGAGTTAATTGAGTCTAATAAAGCACTGTTCACTTATGTTCCCTCACAGACTCATCTGTCAAAGCATGGTATTGATGTGAGTGACTTACAGCCTATTAAGCAGCATCCATATCATGTAAATCCAGACAAACACCACCATTTTAAGAAACAGATGGAGTTTATGGTACAACTTGCTAAATAATTAAAGACAACCCTTCATTTAAAATAAAATGATGAAAAGTCCTTGTCTCGAATGGTAAAGATTGTTTCTACACAGACTTCAGAAAAGTAACCAGTGTAACTACAGCCAACTGTTATCCTTTTCCTCAGATGGAGGATTGTTTGGATTGTGTTAAAGGGGCCAGATTTGTTACAAAGTTAGACTTACTGAAGATAGACTGGGTTCTGTTGACTGAGGGGGCAAAGGAGATCTCTGCTTTCGCCATGCGTGACGACTTTCTTCATTATACAGTCATGACATTTGGCATGCTTAAATGTGCCAGTCACTTTTCAGCATTTGATGAATGTTGCTCTCTCTGGCCTGCCCTTCTGTGAAGCATATCTTGATGATCATTTCTGTTCTGAGTTATGGGTTGAACAAGGTTTATCTGTGAACTTGCCTAACTGTATTTGTTTTGGGCAGGTGACAGTAACCTATCTTAGGAAGGAGGTGGCGGCACTATAGAGGGAAGTGACACCGGCGTAGGCACAGTTTTTTTTACACAAGGGTTCTGATGGGGCCAAGTATCTAATTTCCAAAAAGCTTAACAGCAAACAAACAAAAAACGCTGGCACTAGTGTGGGAATTATCCAGGAATCTTTATTGGGGGGCAAGTTCTCTATATCTTGAGGTAATGACCTTGCATTTGGTAGGGGGAAGTTTCCTGTATTGAAAAATCAGTTTTATGGGGAGCACTCTCCTTTACAAGTGCAGCTGGTGTGTACAATCTGGGGTCAAAACTTCAGTTTGGTATAAAAGTCTGTACATTCTAGGTTCAAGGTTCAAGGAGTCTTTATTGTCCCCGTGGGGCAAATCGCTCTACAGCCAGCAGTAACAAAAACAGTCAGTAACAATCACAGAGTAGCAACATATAGCACAGAATAACAATAAATAGTAATAAATAAACAATAAACAAAACAATTCAATAAACAAATTAATAAATCACTTATTAAGAAGACCTATGGCAGCAGGGACAAAAGAATACTTAAGTCTATTTGTCCTACATCTTGGCAGGATGTACCTGTACCTACGACCTGATGGGAACAACACAAACTCACCAACCAAGGGGTGGCTCTGGTCAGTGAGGAGTGAGCGGGCCTTACTTAGGGTTCTGAGCTTGTACACGTCAGAAAGATCATTAAGGTTAATGCCAGCAATTTTGCTGCACACTCTCACTATACCCTGCAATCTGTTTTTGTTTTTGAGGGAAAGTAGGCCGTACCAGCAAATAAAAGAAAAGGTCAGAACAGACTCAATAAAACAAGAATAAAACATTTTCATAACAGTGCTGTCAACATTAAAACTCTCAGTTTCCTAAAAAAATACATATGTGGGTGTGCCTTCTTGCAAACAGCATCAACATGGAAATCAAAAGACAGCTTGTCATCAATGTTAGTGCCAAGATATTTATAATTATTGACCAGCTCGACGGCTTGATCCTCAATGATGAGAGGAGGGGTGACTGACAGATGTTTGCGAAAGTCTATCAACATTTCTTTAGTCTTTGACACATTGATGCACATAAAGGATGAGGAACACCAGTCTGTGAATTCTTTCACTACAAGGCCATGGTCAGGGTTGTCACTGCTCAGCAAGGACACGATTACTGAGTCATCTGCAAATTTCAAGATGTGACGCCCCGCATGTTGGCTACGGCACTCGTTCGTGTACAGAACAAACAGTAAAGGTGAAAGGACGCAGCCCTGAGGTGATCCAGTGGAGGAGACGAGAGTGTCTGACAAAACACCATTGACCCTCACATGTTGTGGTCTTTCTGTTAAAAAGTCCATTAGCCAGGCTATTAGACCGGGATTGATGCTGTGGAAGTCCCTTAATCTTTCTGCTAAAATGTGTGGCTGTATGCAGTTAAAAGCAGATGAAAAGTCAATAAATAAAAGACGGGCAAAAGTCTTGGCTCCCTCAAGATGAGTCAAGACAAGATTTAGAAGGGTGGCTAGTGCATCATCGACACCTCTACCTGACCTGTAAGCGAACTGCAATGGGTCCAGGTTATCTTGAACACAGGTCAGAAGTGTTTCCTTGACAATTTTCTCAAATGACTTCATAACTAAAGAAGTTAATGCCACAGGTCTAAAATCATTTATTCTGAAGGTTCTCAGAGAACACTTGGGTCTTCTCTACATGCTGCATGCATTAATGAGACTTGAGTCCATCACTTCGTCAGAGAGGAGAATTTCTCCCACATTTTAGTAGCAGAGGATGGTTGAACATTCCGCTGATCGACACTTGAACCTTGACTGAGGATTAATTTGCCGGTAGGAGTCTCTTGAAGACTCAGGGAAAGTTCTGCTGCGACAAATGGTGGACAGGATCCTGCCTGATGTCAGGAATGGGTGGCGGACAGCAGACACTCTATCTACTTTTAAGTAAGTACGGTGTTATTAATCGTTTTCTCTGTAATTATTTTGTAGTAAGGTACCTGTTTCCACGTGAATCCTTGGAGTGTGAGGTTGGCACTTAGGGAAAGCAAAAAGAAGATAAAGGAAAAAAAAGGAGTTTGAAAAAGGTTGGAGGAGATCTAGATGATCCTCATAGAATAAGTATTTCTTGCAGAACAAATCCTAGGATATAATACTATATTGTTACATAAGAAGTGAATTTAGTACATTATTGTACACCATAATAAAATGGTCGTTTGCATGAAAAATATTTGAAATAAGTATATAAAGAATAAACTTTGTGGTGGATCATTCAGTGTCTAGTATACGTACTTGTGTACTATAGGGGTGCATTGCTCGGAATGAATGAACCACCTGGCTTAATGAGTTGCTCAAAGGTAGTGTAAGCCTTATAAGATCCGACCATACTTGTATGGGATGATCAGTGAGACTGTGGATTTTGTGTGAATGATAAGCCCATTGAAGGTGTAAGCACATCTGTCCAGGTAAGTCAATTCAAACATGGGGAACAAAGTGGGGAAATTAAAACCTTTACCTGACCCACTTCCAGGTCCTGTTAAATTAAAGGTAGATAAATGGGGAAAAACTGTGGTTGAGGATGTTCCACTTTGGCAGTAATGGGTACATTGAGTACAGATTGTTTAGGAAGATGCAAAGTATTGTTAGAGGAAAATGGGCAGGGAAAGAAAGTAGGGTCCGATGCAGTGCGCACGCGTGGCGTCTGTAAGCTCCTCGCCAGCTCGTCTCTTTTAAAACCTTGCTTTTATCCAGTTTCTCACCATTTTTTTTGGTCAAATCTCTTCAAACATTTGTTATTCATAAGCATGGTACAACTGGACGGAAGATCCTAGTCATCCTGTTTGTGATTTTAACATAATTTTGACAAATCATGCAATGACAGCGTGGGAAAACCCTTCCGCTGTCACTGAGAGGGACAACCAGCCTCGCTGCCTCCCTGCTTTTACCACCGGCTTGTTTTAATCGTAAAACTCATCTGCTGAGGATTTTAACCGTGGATTTTACTGGGTCTCAAGTTGCTGCCTTTACACCGAAGCCCAATCTCCGCAGCAGGCTCACTTCTGGGCCCGTGCCGATAAGTCCCGCTACTTGACGCTGTGCTCTGACACTCTTTCTGTGGATAACAGCTAACACCACTTCAACGTTGTGGGCTCCGTTTTGGGGAGCCCCTGCGTGTAAGTGCCCGTGCCCTCTCTGTTAGCGGCTACTACGCTCAAAACCTTGAATGATCATAAAATTGTGCACCTTTAGCCCGTGTACTGGCCCTCTCTCTTTCCTTCTCCCCCAGGTACCACAGACACACACACACATCATGGCTCCTCTTACCTCTCCCTCTGGCTGTACCAGCTGCTCCCTTCTCGCCGAGAAGATCACAGAGCTGGAGGGACGCATTTCCACTCTGTATCAAATCCGTGAAGCCGAGTTGTTGATCGACACCATCACCTTCAATCCTCCACAAACTGACTCCCTCTGTGCTTCTGGCTCCGTTGCTAAGAACTAAGAAACATGATCATATTTCTCCTGTTTTAGCTTCTCTGCACTGGTTCCCTGTAAAATCCAGAATTGAATTTAAAATCCTTCTCCTAACCTACAAAGCTCTAAATAATCAGGCTCCATCATATCTCAGAGAGCTCATAGTGCCCTATTATCCCACCAGAACACTGCGCTCTGAGAATGCAGGGTTACTCGTGGTCCCTAAAGTCTCCAAAAGTAGAACAGGAGCCAGAGCCTTCAGCTATCAGGCTCCTCTTTTGTGGAATCACCTTCCTGTTTCGTCCAGGAGGCAGACACCATCTCCACATTTAAGACTAGACTTAAGGCTTTCCCTTTTGGTAAATCTTATAGTTAGGACTGACTCAGGCTTGTCTTAGACCAGCCCCTATCAGAATGACACAGGCCTAGTCTGCCGGGGGACCTCCTATAATACACCGAGTCCCTTCTCTCCTCCTCTCTGTCTCTCTCTCCCTTGCTAGTATTCATGTCCTGTTAATGCATCTCTCTAACCCGGGTCTACTGCATGTCACTAACTCGGCTTGTTCTCCGGAGCCTTTGTGCTCCACTGTCTCGCAGGTTAACTCGTACCGCAGCTGTGCCTGGATGGTGTGTCGTGGTTGTGCTGCTGCCATGGTCCTGCCTGATGCCTCCCACTGCTGCTGTTACTATTAGTCATACCTGTACTATTATACACATATCATTATTGTCACATACATATATAATCATATTATTAATATAATATCTGTTTCTCCTTATGTCTCATTGTGTCATATGGATTACTGTTAATTCATTATATTGATCTGTTCTGTACAACATCTATTGCTCGTCTGTCCGTCCTGGAAGAGGGATCCCTCCTTCAGTTGCTCTTCCTGAGGTTTCTACCATTTTTTTCCCAGTTAAAGGGGTTTTTTGGAGAGTTTTTCCTTATCCGCTGTGAGGGTCCAAAGGACAGAAGGATGTTGTATGCTGTAAAGCCCTCTGAGGCAAATTGTGATTTGTGATATTGGGCTTTATAAATAAAAATTGATTGATTGATTGATTGTTGCTACCTCCGATGCAGCTGCCTCCAGTCTTGCTGCTGCTGCCAAGGTCGCTGAAGCTCCTGCTCCTCCTCCAATGCCTGCCGCCGCCGCCGCTGACCCCCCGCCCGACACCGTCTCTGATGACACCTGGATTCATCAGGGGGCCAAGCCCAGGACCCTGACCAGCTCCACTCCATCGGGCCCTGAGCCCTGGTGCCTGGTCCCTGCTCCCGGCAACAGAGTAAAGTGCTTCTCCCACACTCCTCATCACAACATCCAGCTGGTGAATAAGTTTGCACCCCTCGCTTTCCCTCACTTTGATGAGGACCCCCAGGGCTCTCCTCTTCCTTCTCCACCACCGCCGAGGTCTTCTACAGCCATATCTGAGCGCTCCTCTCTCCGCAAGACTCTCCGCCCCTCTCTCTGTCCGTTCCTCTCCAGCCACTTCGTCTCCTCCACCGACTGCTCCCCCCACCTCATCCAGCCCTGAGAGCCCACAGTCAGCATCTCCTCGCCCACTTTTTCCTCCAACTACTTTGATAATCGGGGACTCAACAACCAGACACATCCGCTTTTTTAATGCCATAACACATTGTTTCCCCGGTGCCACAGTCCCAGTTATCCTGAAAAAACCCCCACATCTGCTGAACACACTGCCCTCCTCCATCCACAGGATTATTATTCAAATTGGAATTAATGACTTGTCTTTTCGCCAGTCTGAGGTGACCAAATCAGATTTCAGAAAACTTCTACAGCTTCTAACCAACTCCGGGAAATCCATCTTCATCGGTGGACCACTTTCTCCTCACGGCTGCGGGTTGGAAAAGTTCACCACAATCCTCCAGCTCCACACCTGGCTTCAGTCAACCTGCAGGGCACTCAGTTTAGGCTTCATAGATAATTTCAATCTGTTCTGGAATTGTCTATCCTTTTTCAAACCTGACGGTATCCATCCAAACAAACTTGGCAATCACATGTTAAAATCCAACCTGCAGTACACTATTCAATCATACCCACGTGCCTGTCTGTTTATTTTCCGCTCTCACTCACACACACAGGTCCCTCCCTCTTCCTCTATTGTACCCTCTCAGTGTACCACCGCCACCAACCCCCCCTACAGGCCCCTGCTGTCATTACACCCTTCTGCCGTAGGTATCCCCATTCAGACCATTGTAACTGTCAGATCCCTCCGTCATCATGTCACTTTCAAAGCAGTAAATAAAAATAACCTATCTCACATAAAACTGAGTGCCCCTGCTTCCTCATCTCACAAGCATGTTAACACCAGTGTCAAATTTGGTCAGCTCAACATCCTCTCCCTCACAAGCAAAGGACATTTAATACAGGATCCTCTCACCGACCATAAGTTTGATTTTCTTTGTTTAACTGAAACTTGGTAACAAACTAATGATTTCACCTCACTTAATGAATCCACTCCTCCCGGTTTTATTTACAGCTGTCGACCACGTGACTGTGGCAGGGGAGGAGGTCTCGCAATGCTCTATCGTGAGAAATGGAAAGTCCTGCCGGTGTCTACCCCTGCCTATCACACATTTGAATTCATCACCTCACAGTTATCTGGCCCCATACCCACCATCATTGCCACCGTGTACCATCCTCCTAAATCAAATAAGGAGTTTTTAAATGACTTTAATTCATTCCTGACTCATCTTTTCACACTCTCTCCAAACATCTTACTCCTGGGAGACCTCAACATCCACATGGACAATACCAACAACACTCTCACCAGAAATTTTACATCTTGCATTGACAGTTTTGGACTACAGCAATACATCAACTTTCCCACACATTCAAAAGGACATACTTTGGACTTAATATGCTGTTCTGGCCTTTCTCCTGTCAACTGTAACACAACTGCCCTCCCCTTCTCTGATCACATGCTGGTATCCTTCAAAGCCAACCTTATACTCTCCAAAATCAATCTCCCATGTACTATTTCTTTCTGTAACATTAAGTATATTAATATTAATCTGGACACTCTTTCTTCTGGCATGAACTCTCTCCCCAACGCAGACAGTTTTTCCACTCCAGATGTACTTGTACTCCACTACAACAACAGTCTTCATAATCTTCTGGACAATCTTGCCCCACTTAAAACCAGATCTGTCACTTTTACCCGCTCCTCACCATGGTTCACTCCAGCTCTCAGACAACTTAAATCCAAAGGACGCCAACTGGAACGCCTCTACAATAAGACTCGTCTTACTGTACACAAGGAAATATATCGCAACCACATTCACTACAAGGACTGTATTTCTCAAGCTAAATCCACTTATTACTCTGGTTTAATCAACTCAAATGAGGGAAATTCAAAGACTCTGTTCTCACTTCTCTGCAATATTACTCAACCTCCCGACTCACTCCCTCCCACTGCATGAAAAGAGGGATTTCCGTCAGTATGCGGCACTGTAAATTGCCGTGGAATTTCAGGTTTACGGCTGCGCGCGGCAATTTACAGGCAACACAGAAAACTGCCGGAAACTGTCGTAAATTGTCGTGGGCCTTGCTTGGCAGTTGTCCCCCCTTCCCCTAATTCTAGGGGAGGCTTTAACATGTAAATGAACATGCTGTGAGCTATAGAAATGCAAACCAGGGGAGCAGGGGGAGTTTCACTCCCCACACAGAGGTGACATTTCTCTAAAAGGTATTAGCTTCATTCATCTCTGGTATAAATAGATGAGGCTTGGTATAGTCTAATTATAGACTCTTAAATTTTAGTTTGAATTGATTTATTTCATGAAAGTATGCTAGACTAATTACTGTGTATGGTCATTAGCAATGGTCAATGTTCAATAAAAAAGATACACAAAACAGTTTATTTCAACAATTAGTTTTAACCAGGCTTTGCCACAAAGGTCAAATGTGCACTCCATGCAAACAACATCACAGTCTCCTAGAGCTCAACCACTGTGCATAGTGGCATGACTACAGTGACCTCTTCCGTAAACAATGATCATGTGATTGGAGGAGCCCGACGAGCCGTCTAGCCCTCGTCCAATCACGTGCGAGCTCGGCATGATTCAAACGGAAGACCTCGCAAGACGAGCATATCAACAGTCCCGTTTTTACTCCTGTATATTCAGACAGTCTCCTTCGTTTCGCGTGTTTTTCGCTGCTTTGCTGTTTCGTGAACTACAATGTCTGGACAGCATCTCTCCTTCAACACCCGGAAACTCCTCAGCATGGACGAAGACACAGCTGAACGCTATCAGTGGGCTGTCTGCCAGCTTGCTGTGTTTGCTGCCGATATGACTCAGCAGTTCACCGCAGTAAACTCGTGTGGAGGAGACTAACTAACAAGAGGAGACGGTGCACAATCCCCAAACGGCGGTAAGAATATATTCAGTGACTGCTAGCTAAGCTAAAAGTAAAAGAACAAATGAAGAAGCAGAGCCAGTCTAAGTTTGGTTATTAAAGTGTATTTTTTGGTCTTGTAATTTACAGGAAGCAGTACGCCGTCTCCACAACTCGGAGACAAATTGTTTGCATTATGAACCGGAGCGAGGGTAAGTTTAAAGAATATGCTTTCATTCTGCTGTATGAGGAAACATTCAGACACGTTACTGACCGATCTTAACCGTCCATTTTGTTTTTCACAGACTGACCTCGCCCCACAACGAGGCCGTGACCTGCTATTTACTGAGAGCTCTGTCTGCAAGTCCGGATTCACTTGATGCGGATAATGACGCCATTGTGTGTAAGTGACTTTTACTGAGTCTTTTTTACTTTTTACTGTGACTTTTAGATCAGACTCGTTGTTGGTCAGTGTGACTATTTTTCGGGTGCATTAATAGATGTGTTGTGTCAATATGCAGTGCACTGCGCAGTACTTATTGTTTTTACTGATTGTTTTTACAGCTGCTGGAAGCGAGACAGTGTCCTGGCAGAAGACGAGGTGGACCTATGGAATTGCGCCACCGTAGACATGATGTCTGATGAGGAAGACGGCACACTTGACGGGGTGTCTGGGTGGATTGTGCGACCTCCGTCGTTCCGCAGCAGGAGCTGACTGAACTCTGTGCAACGCTGCAGTCAGATTGGAGGCGAACCCGAACTACAGGGCAGCACCACAGACGTCTGCAAGATGGAGCTCATGCAGACAGATCGCCGTCAGATGCCTACAGCTCCGAGGCGGCGAATAATAGACAGTTGATGGCGCTGTATGATTTTGATTTGTTGTTGAAATCTCCTGTTTGTACTTGTACATAGTTGTGTGTTATAAATAAAGCTCTTTATTTGAATAAACATGTTCCTCGCTAATGTTCCTTTACTCAATAAATTCATTCATGTTCTTGATGGTAATAATAGTGTAGCCCATAGGATAACAATGACATGAATATACCACATAATAATAATGTTATTTTAATTTTTAATAATAATTATACATTTATTATAATTATTATAAGTATTATTTTTTAAATTATTTTTATATTTTATTATTGTAGGGGAGGGGTTTACATTTATAATGACCCAGAGTGACCAATAGCGACAGATCTGCCGACCAATCACGAGTGATATTTCTTGTTTCAAAGTAGTGGTTTCATCCAATCCTGGAGTGAGGAATTTCAAGCCAGACGCGGCTCCGCTGCTATTCATATGCTAATTAGAGCCATTAGCACCTCCATGGGTCCGTATTCGACAATTTGCGGGACCCGTAAATGAGTGAGATTTCCGGGCGTTTACGGGGACGAAAATCCCACTTTTCATCCAGTGTCCACAGATGTATTCTACTGCCTTTTGTAACAAACTTTTATCCTTTTTTACTGCTAAAATTCACAATATCCACCAGCAACTTGCTCCCAGCCCCTCTCACAATTCACCTCCCGTACTTCCCTCTGTGTCCCCTTCCCAGTCATTCTCAGCATTTGTCTTGCCTTCTGTTCTAGACACCACTGATCTGATTAAAAAATCCAAACCATCAACCTGTCAGTTAGATCCTCTCCCAACTGCTCTTGTCAAAGCCACCGTTCCCTCTCTGGCCCCTCTCATCACGCACATAATCCATTCTTCCCTCACCACTGGTATTGTTCCCTAACCCCTCAAAACAGCTGCTGTCACTCCAATACTCAAGAAACCCGGCACAGATCCCAATTACCTCAATAACCTCTGTCTCATCTCCAATCTACCATTTCTCTCCAAGATTCTTGAAAAAATCATCGCCTCTCAGCTCCATTCCCACCTCTCCCGCAATAATCTCTTTGAACAATTCCAGTCCGGTTTCCACCCTCTCCACAGTACTGAAACGGCACTTCTCAAAATTACCAATGATCTCCTCCTAGTAGCTGATTCCGGTCTCTTATCCATCCTCATCCTGCTTGATCTGAGTTCAGCCTTCGACACCATTTCACACACCACCCTCCAGGACAGACTCCTTTCTGTTGGCATCACTCACACACCCCTCAACTGGTTTAAATCCTACCTCTCCGACCGCTCTCAGTTCATTCAACTTAAATCTTTCACATCACAACCATTCCCAGTCACCACAGGTGTGCCCCAGGGCTCTGTCCCGGGGCCCCTGCTATTCATCATTTACCTACTCCCTCTTGGCCACATCTTCCGGAAACATCACATCCACCTCCACTGCTACGCGGATGACACCCAGCTCCATATTTCCACCAAACCTGACTCCACCCTCCCACCCTCCTCCCTCACCGACTGCCTCCTCGAAATAAAATCCTGGTTTTCATCCAACTTCCTCAAGTTAAACAGTGACAAAACTGAAATTATACTCATTGGCACCCAATTCACCCTGTCCAAATCCCCCAGTTTCACTTTACCCATAGACAACTGTTCCATTTCTCCTTCCCCACAAGTCAAGAGCCTGGGTGTCATCCTCGACAGCACACTTTCCTACACATCCCATATCAATAACATAACCCAGTCAGCTTACTTCCATCTCCGCAACATCAATCGCCTCCGCCCCTCTCTAACACCTCACACAGCTGCCATTCTGGTCCACAGTCTTGTCACCTCCTGGCTCGATTATTGCAACTCCCTCCTGTTTGGCCTTCCACAAATACTCTCCATAAACTACAACTGGTACAGAACTCAGCAGCTCATGTCACCACAAGGACCCCATTCACCCATCACATCACACCCATCCTCCAGCAGCTCCACTGGCTCCCCATCACTCACCGTATCCAATATAAGATTTTACTGCTCACCTTCAAGGCCATTCACAACCTCGCCCCTCCATACCTGTCTGCCCTCCTCCAACATTGCCACACCAGCCCGCACACTCAGATCCTCTTCCTCCATCCACCTCTCCGTTCCCCCTGTCCGCCTGGCTACCATGGGGAGCAGAGCATTCAGCCGCTCTGCTCCCCAGCTCTGGAATTCACTCCCCCCTGACCTCTGCAACATCACATCTGTCAATCTGTTCAAATCCAAACTCAAAACTCATCTGTTCAGACCACTCCATCTGATCCAGTGCACTGTGTTTTTGTTGTTTTGCCCACCGTTTTTATTGTATTTTGTATGAATGTATTTTTATGCTGTGTTTTCTTCTGTGTGCTGTATTTGTATTAACTTTTACTGTAAGGTGACCTTGAGTGCCGTGAAAGGCGCCCTAAAAAATAAAATGCATTATTATTATTATTATTAAGAAACAGAAGATGGATTGGCAAACTTTCCAAAAGTGGGAAAGGGAAGCTGAAGTAAGGGAAGCTAAATCCTTGGCAGGCTTGATGTTAAAACAAGAGAAGGCTGCAGCCCCTCCTTCTCAAGACACACATGGCCCTGATGCTGAGCAACTTCAAAAAGACTCTGAAAGGGAGGGGGAAGGGGCATCATTGTACCCTGACCTTTCTGCTCTCCATCTGACCCCCAAGGAAACAAAGACTAGCCTCACTCCTTCCAGAAAGTGTGTTTCTCCACTAGCACCATCTTTTAACTATTGGTTGTGGAGCCAAGGGGGAAAAGGGGGCGTCCAACAAATGCTCATGATGGTCTTTCCCAACCCCTAGCCTCGACCAACATGGGACCAAGCACATAGCCAGTGGGATCCAGAAGTGCTTGTGTATATATGGAGCTATATTAGGGCCAAAAGTTTTGTACTTCAAAAAATAAAATTTGAAACTGAAAATTCAAGTTTTGATGTTGAATTTTGAAAAATACATCAGTGTATTCAAAATAAAAATAAGTACACAATTTTTTTTTCAGGTTAAATATAATTATGATTCACTCTGGTAATTATTTTGAATAAATTATTTATTTTCATTTTTCACTTTCATATATTTTGATATTTGAGATTCTGTTTTTTTTCATTTGCATGTTTTATCTTTTCAGATTCAAATATTTTTTTTACAGTTTCAAATTTTTTTTTTCAGTTTCAGATCTTTCTTTTTCAGTTTCAAATCTCTCTTTTTCAGTTTCAGATCTGTCTTTTTCAGTTTCAGACTTTTGGCCCGGATTTCGCGTGGGGGGCGTGGTATCAACTCAGAGGGGTGTGGAATCATGACAGAGAGCTTAACAAAAAGGCTAGGGACCTTCCCCTATCACGTTGCCTTCAGGGAACGTAGGAACTAAAACAATTCAACTCAACACTTTATGTACACTACACCATGCGATTGGCGGTGAAAAAACTGATGTCAGTGACAAACTTCCATTTTCACGGCATGCACGAATATCCTGCACGACTAAATCTGTTTTAATTTCCTTTATAAGGCTAAAGCTGCTAATATGTTGCTTTATATACTTTATATATATATTTATATATATAGCTTTTTTAGACAGTATTGAGCACCAATTGCAGAAGCGGAGCGATAAATTATGCCAGATTGTGCACTTCAACAGCAACACTTTAAGGCGATAATTTTATCCGACTGCTATTATTTCTCCTCGCTTTGCACCGGGCATCATTGGTTGCCATAACGACGGCGGCCGGCGGAGACTCGTTTCCCGAGTCAAAATCCTTGAGGCCAGCTGGCCGTGATGAGTTCTGTATTTTAACTGCTACACTACTCAGCCTTTATAAGCAATGTAAACTGTAATGTGACAATCTAATCTAGATTAGATTAGATAACAATCTAGACACCAAACTGATGAAGACCTTCTACCACTCTTGTATCGAGAGCCTTCTGTCATATTGCATCACAGTATGGTATGGGACCTGCACTGAGGCCAACAGGAAGAGGCAATCAAAGCTGCACAGAAGATTGTTGGGTAGCCTTGCCCCTCCCTGTCAGCCTTTTGCACCTCCCACTGCCTCAGCAGGGCACAGAATATCATCTAGGACAGACAGATCACATCCAGGTTCTGAAATGTTTGACCTGTTGCCCTCTGGCAGGTGCTGCAGGTGCATGAAAGCACTCACAAACACACTTAAAAACAGTTTCTTCCCCAGAGCTATAATCACCGTCAACTCCAATATGCACTGACACACACATGCAATATATTGAACTGTGAATGCTGCTAAAATGATGTCTGAGTGAGGTTTATTGCTTTGTATTTGTGTTTTTGCACTTTAAAACCTCCAGAAATGCATAAGTAATACATTCATAGAATTAAGCTTTATACTGAAAATATGAACTTATCAAATAAGAAATTGGAAATACTGACCTAATAGTTTTGTGTCATGTACATTTATATTTCTAGATGTGGTGGTTTATGCATTAATTGCAAATCAAACTTGTCTCATGATCTTTATACATACAGTTTATAAAGGTTATTCTATTGTCATCTATCTATCAAACAAATAATAATAATAATAATAATAATAATAATAATAATTAATATTCCTTATTAATTAAAGATTCCTCAGTGTTTATTCTTGTTGGTAGACATATTTTGTTGAATTAAATCAACATGGTTTTTCCACTCCTCGTGGTCACAGTCAGCACAGACAGTAGACTGACAACATGGTAACACAGGCGTTGTAGACACTCGGGGTGGCGCTGTTGTGTCCAGCGCTGGCGCCAGGGTATTGACATCATATGTATCCTATCGTATGATTGATAAATGAATGATTATAATTTAATACACACACGTCTAGAAGTTCTACTACATTTTCTTTGAACCAGCATCAGTCAACCGCGTCATATAAAGATGCCAGGGTAAAATTAATGAGTTTATAGTTGCCACTAGTGGTGGCTGTCCGTCGGTGAAATAGGTCCGGGCTGTACATTTTTGGAATACACGTTTACTGTCAGTTAAATTGAGGTCACATTACAGTTTACATTGCTTATAAAGGCTGAGTAGTGTAGCAGTTAAAATACAGAACTCATCACGGCCAGCCGGCCGCCGTCGTTATGGCAACCAATGACGCCCGGTGCAAAGCGAGGAGAAATAATAGCAGTCGGATAAAATTATCGCCAAAGGACTAATAAAACACAATTTGTATTCCTTGCAGCTCTCCATTGAATCGACCTCCACACACCTCTCGGTTGAAATGAAATGATCGCAGGTCATTTTAGTGTAGAAAGAGAGCGATAGGCTGTAATATAAGAAGTTAGCAGTTAGCACGCTAAAGTTTTATTTTGAAGTTGTACACGTAACTTCCGCTTGAAAATGGAAGTTTGTCACTGACATCAGTTTTTTCACCGCCAATCGCATGGTGTAGCGTACATAAAGTGTTGAGTTGAATTGTTTTAGTTCCTACGTTCCCTGAAGGCAACGTGATAGGGGAAGGTCCCTAGCCTTTTTGTTAAGCTCTCTGTCATGATTCCACACCACTCTCAGTTGATACCACGCCCCCCACGCGAAATCCGGGCCAAAAGTCTGAAACTGAAAAAGACAGATCTGAAACTGAAAAAGAGAGATTTGAAACTGAAAAAGAAAGATCTGAAACTGAAAAAAAAAAATTTGAAACTGTAAAAAATAATATTTGAATCTGAAAAGATGAAACATGCAAATGAAAAAAACAGAATCTCAAATATCAAAATATATGAAAGTGAAAAATGAAAATAAATAATTTATTCAAAATAATTACCAGAGTGAATCATAATTATATTTAACCTGAAAAAAAAATGTGTACTGATTTTTATTTTGAATACACTGATGTATTTTTCAAAATTCAACATCAAAACTTGAATTTTCAGTTTCAAATTTTTTTTTTTCAAGTACAAAACTTTTGGCCCTAATATAGCTCCATTTGTATAGGCCATGGCAGCCAGAAGAGCTGAAGGTGGTTGCAGGGGAGCTGCCTGATCCACAAAAGACTGAAGGTGAGAAATGGGTCACAGCCATGCAACAATTATTGGCCATGTATAATCCAACCCTGCAGGAAGAGGAGGCTGTCTGTTGCAAATGTTTCAAGCTCCGATGGGCCAACATTCGACCTGCCAACTGGTCCACCAGCCCAGCAGCTGGATCAAGGGATTTCACCACAATGATGGACAGGTTGTATGATGCAGTGTGCACCGCTCTTCCCTTGAGGGTCTGCTGGCCTGAAATCCACAGCACCAAGCAGAAGGAAGGTGAATCAGTGGATGATTATCATACATGTATGCAAACTGTCTTTGCAGCTCACTCTGGCATTGACTCATAAAATGAGGCATTCAGTGACCACATTATCTTGGCCATACTATCACTCTGGAGGGTTGTAAATTGGGTCCGGACCTCATCCAGGAGATCTTGGATGTTTTAAAACTGTGTTTAAAAAAAAAGAAACAACAACCTTTGTGGGCTTAGTAGACTATTGCCATCCATGGATTTGTGTTTTTGTGGAGCTCTCCCAACCCGTGTATGACATCACTCAGGGGGAAGACATTTGGCCATGACTGACATATTGACTTTGACTTCTACAGACAAAAACTGCTCACCTGACTCTAGCAAAGCTACTACACTGGCAATTGTAGTATTAACCATGTCAACTGTTCCCTTGAAACGATGAAATTTCTTTAACTAATCAACATAACTCCCCACTGCTGAAGATGGATAACCACATCCCTGTCTGGAAATGGTTGACATGGCATCAAATCCACATGATACATTGTTTAATACTGTTGTGCAATTAACCTTGTTTTGAAGTTCATCTTCTCTAAGGTCAAAGCTGCCTCCCTGAGCCACAGTGATACAACTCCACAACTTCCAGTCGGTAGACTGGGTGGTAATCAAAGATTTCAAAAGACAACACTGGCGGCAGCCATGGTGGATCGGACCACACCAGGTGCTGCTGATGACTGCATTCGGATAGTTGAGAGAGACACCTGGATCCATGCATCCCAGTGTCTGGTCTGCAGCTGAGAAGTAATGTGACAGACATTTTGGCAGAGTTAAAGCCTGACAATGACTGGACTCAAAACATCTTCACATATTTACACCTGAGCTATTAAAGATGTTTGGAAATGAACTGATACCAGCAAGAGTGCAAGAAGACACAGAGGGGAGATGTGGCATCGGAATGCCACCAACACAGAGTCAAGAGACCCCAAGAGAAGACAGTATCAGAACTTCTCTGAAAGGAAAGATGATCAGAATCATAAGAGAATAAAGTGAGCAGAATGACTGGAAACTTTTAGGGTTTGATGATGGTGACTCAATCATAGACAAACTATACAATTTTGCCTTCTGACTTCAAATTTAGTGTATTATGCAAAATGTTTTTTTTTTTCCTGAAACTTTGATGGTGTGTTGATGCTTTATGTCAAGAGGAGGGAATGTGGGAATTATCTAGGAATCTTTACTGGGGGGCAATTCTCTATGTCTTGAGGTCATGACCTTACATTTTGTAGGGGGACGTTCCCTGTATTGATGAACCTGTGTTATGGGGAGCCCTATCCTTTACAAGTACAGCTCATGGGTGCAACCTGGGGTCAGAGCTTCCATCTGGTATAAAAGTCTGTACATTCTGAAGGCTGTCAGAGCGCACTTCTCTCCATGCTGCATGCTGCATTAAAGAGACTTGATTCCTCACACTGAGTCTGTCACTTTTTCAGAGAGGAGAATTTCCCCCACACTAGTCATGGCTTTCGGAACATTTTGAACTTGTTGTGTGTTCTGGTAATTGTCTACAAGGACCATAATCTTTTTGTTTCTCTGAATAGAATTCATAATAAAAATAGATAGTTGATAAGCTGGAGTTTGTGTATCAAAGGCTTCAATGTGGATGTCAAATGTCTGAGTCAGGGATAATGTTCTGGCTGACACACTGTTGTGTGAGCTGACAGTGCCATGGGAGGAGGGCATTGTGGAGGCCCATGAGAGGAAGGCCTGGAAATACCAGCCTCTGATCCAAGAGTGCAAAGACAGAGGATGGCAGGCATGGCTGTTCCCAGTAGAGGTAGGGTGCAGAGGCTTCCGGCCAAATCACTGTGGCAGTTGCTATCAGCTCTGGCCCTCGATGAGAGGAGCAAGAAACAAGCTGCTTGAAGGATGGTGGAGGAGGCTGAACGAGCCTCTTGTTGGATTTGGAGCAGGAGAGAGGAGGAAAGCTGGAAGCCAGGAGCGGATAGGCAGTGATTTGGCCACCACTGCCAACTGACCAACTGGAAAGTGTTGCGGTTGGGGTTGAAACACTCAGTAAAGGTTGGGCACCACCTGACGACATCCGCTCCTGGCTGAAAGCACCAGTGAGGTGTATTCTGCAACTGCCTGTGAGCAGCTATTTCTCTTAACACTGTATATCGACAAGAGTATCTCCTCATGTTAACCTCGTTCTCTTTTTCAGTGTAGATTGTTGAGTAACTTGGGGTGGGGGTGTTAAATTCTCCTCCAATATGCTTTTGGCTGATCTGTGTGTATTTTTTTTTTTTCACTCCTGGGTACAGATGACTCCAATGAAGGGCCCATGAAAAGGTCTATGGTTGACCCTTATATCATTGACAATACAAGTTATATATATTTACATGATGAATACATTTATTTTTATCATTAAACACATTTCAACATGCCATTAATCTTTATTTGTTTTCATCTATGTTTTTACTGTTTTTATATTGGTGGTGTATACTATCTTATCCTGTTCTGTAAAGCACTTTGTAAGTGTATTTTATAAAAGTTACAAATAAAGCGTATTATTATTATTATTATTATTATTATTATTATTACTGACTTTTGAGGTACATAAATGAAAGCAAAAAGAATGATCAGCAGAGCTCTACAAAGAAAATATTATACTTAATTGGTTTGGTAAAGTCATACTGTCTCTATACAATTTTTCTCAAAGCAACACCTTTTTTATGAGCAGGCATCATATTTTACCAGAGCCTTCATCACACAATATAATGTTATTAAAGACAATATCCAGTTAGAGACTACAGAGGCAGGTATTAATATCTCACCAGCTTTTGCAGCAGGGCCAGGGGGCTGTTTACTAGTTCTCTGCTGTAGAACCGGTCGCACTGGGACAGATCTCTTGACAGTTTCACATCTGTGGCGATATCCTTCCTGTCATTCACTATGTAGTCTGTGAAACACTGGCCATACACTGTACTCTGAAGAAAAGAAAACAAATAGCAAATGGTGGCTTTATCTTGGGAGTATTAGCTTTAAAAAACAAAAGACTGTAGAACTGGTCGCACCGGGACAGATCTTTGGACAGTGTCACATCTGCGGCGATATCCTTCCTGTCATTCACTATGTAGACTGTTAAACACTGGCTATACACTGTGCTTTGAAGAAAACAAAAAAAACATAAAAAAATAAAAATAAACAGCAAATGGAGGATTTTCTCAGGAGTATTAGCTTTAAAACAAAAAAGACAATGCCTCATGTTAACTGCTCATATTCCTTTATTTTTTCTGTAATTTTATTTTCTTGTACTTTAACTTCTCCTTTCACTTCTCATGTTATCTTGCGTGTTCTTCATCTGCTTTATTAAGAATAATGTATACATAATGTATTCAATTTATATATAATGTAATGTGTATTCATCTACAGGCCTTCAGGCTATAGTTGTGCCTTTTCTGTTCAATTTTTTGAAAAGTCACTTTGGGTTGTGAGAAGATACCCACCATGAGGCTGTTCTGTTCATTCTCCATGACTGGCACCACAAGAGCTGAAATGATTCCTCTCTTTATGTTAAGTATGTTGACTGGCTCGTCTGTCTCGGGGTACAGTTGCACACTGGTGACTTCCTTCACAGTAAACTTCAGAGGGTTCCTGGGGGAACAATAGACAGAGTAAGTAAACCATAAGTATAGGCTCACACTGTGAGCATCCAGGAGGATTAATGTCAGCCTCTACTGGTTTCACAGCAAAGGTTGAATGTCAACATTGGTGGGGACACACATTAAGTGGGGGATCCCTTGAAAATTTTGAGTTTCAAATACTTAATTTCCTGCATTCTGGTGAAGTTTTATGCACCCATGTATTGTGGAAATGTCTAAAGTAAAACACAAATTCAGGTGCCATGAAGTCGTTAACGACTCTGAAACTAAGAGCTCACATGTGACCCTAACGACTCTGCCTGGGTTCCCACCCACACAGAGTTTAAAAGCCTGCAATAACGACTCTGAAACTAAGAGCTCACATGTGACCCTAACAACTCTGCCTGGGTTCCCATCCACACAGAGTTTAAAAGCCTGCAACTCTGTACCAGTCGGTTAGAACTGAAGAAGCTTCTTGGATGAGAGGTGAAACGTCTTCAAGAAACACAAGCAAGTCCAGTTGCCTACGATATAGCACTTAGGATCAGTTTCATACATTACCAAACATATACCAAAGGTGGGACTGAGCCATGATTTTGCAAGTCTCAAGTCTGTCAATTCCAAAGTCATGCTACCAAGTTTCAAGTTGAGTCCCAAGTTCTAAGTCCTTAACAAGTCATTGGGCGTTCTTCTCAAAATTCAAATGTAATGCCATTTGTACAACATAACATAACAAGAATGCTCTTAAAGTGTGACTAAACGTAATCATTAAAAAGTACTGCAGGCATGAGCGTCTCAACCATTACTCTGGAGGGGGACGTGCCCCCCCCCCCACACACACACACACACTTTTGAAAATCGTTCGTTTGGATGCCCCCACATTTTCCTCGAAATGTGAAGCTGACCGTAGGCTAATCATCTCTATGCTATCACTCAGTGCTCTTTCCATTGCTATGAAATCCATTCGACTTCCTCAACATGAGAATGCCATATCCATGGAAATACGCTCCATGTTTTCAATGTATTTTAGGCTACTCCTCAAAGCGGATTTATGGTTGTGTGTAGACCCTACACATGTCACCCACGCCATTGTGAGCATTTCTACTAGTTGGTGGCAGGGGTTTCTGTGAAGCCCTATAAAGCTTGATTCAAAACACACCCAAAACATACATTACAGACATTAAACACGGCTTAATAGAGATGATTTCAAACACAAGTACACAAATCAGCTTCCCTATAACTCGCAGCATTCACAGACAAACACTTGTTGTTAATCTGGACACATTTTCCTCACAAATACAACATGCTTACATTATTAGCACAAGCCTTTGGCATTTTACATTGTATAAATTAGCCTAGCAGCTACCAATTTTGTCCTCTTCTCATATAAAACCAGGGACAACAGCGACATTAAACAAAGGTAACGGCACACAGTTTTGCTCCATTACAATGCTCCATCCAATGCTTCCTATGCTAGCGTCATTAGCACAAACCTATGGCATTTTACATTGTATTGATTAGCATAGCACCCGGTGATCTTTTCCTCTTTTCATATGAAGCCAGGGACAACAGCAACATTTAACAAAGGTAACGGCACACAATTTGGCTCCATTATATCTCATTAAATTCACCAACAAAACAACTGTCATACTAAACATGTTTTCCAAACAAATACAAAATGCTAATGTTATTAGCACAAGCCTATGACATTTTACATTATATAAATTAGCCTAGCAATAAGCAGAGATTTCCTCTTCTCATATGAAACCTGAATGAATCCCTAGTATAAATCCCTTAAGGATAAATCACACACAATTTCCCCACTGTGGGACTAATAAAGGATATCTTATCTTATCTTATCTTATCTTATCTTATCTTATCTTATCTTATCTTATCTTAAATACTATTAGTGGAGGCTTTACTGTCTTCACAATTTGTAGTTTCTTATCTGTGAAATAAGAGTAAATATAAGCTTTGTTTCCACTGAGGGAAATCGTTTCAGTATACAGAAAGAGACAGGAGGTCTGCGTCACTGCGACACATAGTTACAATTCTGGGGAGGTGCACGTCAGGAGCCTACGCCATACTAATGGCATCAATTCAATGACTCAAATTGCGTGTCACAGCTCGTGTGCACACACTCACTCACTAGGCCAACCAGTCTTCCATACTTGCCTGATTTCATCAAGTCATCTGTTCTTGTGTAAGAACATGAGACTTGTTTACTTTTTTCTGATTTTACAGCTAATAGTACTAATTAGGTGATGTGCATAGACTTATACTAATACTAGTACAGATAACATTTTGAGTTCCAAAATAATCCTGTTTTAATGTGTTATGTATCTATTTATGTTAGGTTTACTCAAAACAAAATTACAAAATTTAGTTCAGTGCTTGAACACGATTTAGTCCCCTTACCGACAAGCTAGGCCAATATAGTTATTCGTGGCTACCTTAGATTATCTATTTAACAAGATACTGCTACCTTTGTGGTAGCTTAAAAAAATGAGCACACCACAGTCTCTTAAAGGTAATGCCTGCCTCGAGTTATTTTCTCCAGTCTGGGGGTAAGGAGGTGTATCAGGAGGATTAGTAACCGAGCAACATTATGATTCATTTGAATCATGTTTCTATCCACCTGGCTAACTCAAGTCCAATATTCACTCTCCCTCCTTGTGAAGGTAAAATTGGGCTCCCTAGCTGCTAAATTCTCCACTGTGTTCTCCTGCTGGTTTCTCTCTCTCTTTGTCTAGTGTTTGTTGATGAGCAGTTAGTGTACAGTGGGTTTTTAAAGTTTTTTTTGCTGAAAATAGCTGCTTGCTGCGATTAAAATGGTGCTATGAGGGTGATGAGATAAACCAAACAGTAAAGTTGAGGATCAGTGGGACGACTAAACAAAGAGAGGAGGTGTAGTTTTAGGCGATAATTCTGTGCAGATTAATTTCTACTTTCACATTGTCAGATTGTTTTCACATTGTCATTTGATAGATTGTGCTGAGCTGCCTCTGATTCGACTTGTCAGATGCTTGGTTGATGTCGCTGTGTGCAGATCGCGGTTGTCGCTGGCACCCTTTGGGTCTGTGCTCCTCTCGCTCCTCTCCCTCTTGGGTGATCTCTCACGTGGCCTGATCGGAATGTGTGTCTCATGACAAGCCTGTACTTTCACTCTCTGCTCCTCCAAAATTAATTAGTGTTTATTGTATTTGTGACAGGGGCTGTGTGGTCCAGGTGTCTCCCTGGGGAACTCCAGCAGTGCTAAAATTAATGTAAAGAAATCACAGCTTTGACGCTGCTCTGCTCCTGTTTTGCCTCGACCTGTGCTGCTTCTCTCGCTGCTTGCTTAGCTGCATTGCGGCTACCTTGCCTCGGTTATCCTGTTTCTGTTCCTGCGGCTTCCTGTCTCTGCTCCTCTGCGGCTGTAAAGCTTCTGGTGCTCTGCCGCTGCTTTGCTGGTTCTCGGGTGTCCCTGCTCTGACAGTGTGGAGCCGGTCGCCGCATAGAAGGACGTGAGCCGAGAATAAACTGTACTAGGTCTGCACGCAGGCTGGACTGGACCTTTTCATTTAGTTAATGGTGTGCTGACGTCATCAGCCTGATTTTAAAGGACTGGTTTAATGAGTGACAGAGTTAACTGTGGGGTTACTTTTATTTCTTAGTTCATTTTTTTGTTTTCTTTATCTCCTTGGGTTTTCTAGTTTTCCCTTATTTATACTGTTTACATTTTTTGTTTGTTTTGTTTGCTTTGAGTTCATGGGGCAACATCTTTTGGGTTAAATTTGTTTCCATGAATTACCTTTGAATCATTTCATATTTCTTTTACATCTTCATTTTCCCCTCTTTATTTAGTTAATTAGCCTCCTTTGTTTAATTTGTATTTTCCTGATTAGTTAAGGAACATATTCTTTTCTAATTTAAGTATTGGTTTTGGTTTACTCTATTTTGTTTTCCAAGGGTTTGGTTGTTTTGGCAGCATATGTTTGATTTGCTTAAGTTAATTGGTGGCTGCCACCCATATTGCCTTAGTATAATTTGCTATTATTTTGTGTTTGTATTTTTGGTTATTTTCTTTTTGAGTGTGACCCACTAATTCCCTTTTGTCCTTTTCAGTTGCTGAGAGCCGACGGTGGTGGTTCGTGGTGTCCTGGTGGTGGTTTCCCTCATATTGTGTGCCGTGTATCCCTGGTCTTTAGTTGTTTTCACCGAGTGAGTGTTCGTATGATTGCCACAAGTGATTGGGGTGCTTTTTCTTCCCTGGGATCCCCATATCCGGTTCCTCGATCCACTTCACTTTGGTAAGCCTCAGCACCTGAACAAGGTCTCCCCTCCCGTGTGGTATTTTTATTGACTATTTTTATAATGTTGAAATAAAAGAAATATTTGGTCAAACTTGGAACCATGTCTCCTACTCTCTAATCAAGTAAGCGAACCTGAGTGCCTTAAAATTGATTTCTGCCTAACTAATTCTTTGGGCGAAATTCCCAAAGTGGCGTTGATGGTTTCTTAATTATCTAACACACATTCTCTTTAAATCAAATCAAAATCTGCCCTATTCCAAGCTCGAGTTGCCACATATAGATTGTAGTGGCTTGAAAGTATAATGGTGTGAGTTTAAACTTTGCTGACAGTTTTTTCTTGGCAGTGTGTTCTGAGGCTGTCAGCATGATTTAAAAAGAAATAGTTTTGGAACAGCTAACAGCAACCTGCTCTCTTGGGCCACAGAGTCAAAATAAACTTGTAAACAGTTTAAAGTTTGTGTTTCTTTCTAATTTCTGAAAGAGACATCATGCTATTGCATGTCTATCAAGTCATGGTGAAGAATGTTTTGCACTAACTTTTCCATAGCAGTCTGGAAGGCCTTGGAGCCAGGTGCATGCCTGTGGACCAGCTGGCCCTGGGGATCCATGACAGACATCTCACTGAGAGCACAGTCCCTGGTGTGCATGATAAATCTGCATGTCTGCAGGACTTCGATCTCTACCTAAAGATATATAACAGCAGATTCAGGGTCAATAAAGAGACAGGGATGGAGCACAGATAAGAACATTGTGTTATCAAGTGACCTAACAAAGTGGAACACAAACAGGTATGTACCTGACAAGAGACTTTATGGCCGCTCTTTAGGTCAGCAGTGCCCACCACACCATTTCTGCTCTCTGTGGTGTACTGGTACATATATTTCTTAAAGGTCTTGAATCTGGATGCCACTGCAATAAGATAATGGTATTACAAGGTGATATTGACTCTCTAACGCCCAGTTCAGACTTAAGATTTGTGAGATGAGTTAAAAAATGCATCTACTTGTAATGTGCCAATCTGCAGCGTTGTAAAAACCTGCCAGTTCACACCAATGCAACTAGATGAGACGTGTCATCTCTGTGCAACAACTCTCTCTACTTCTGATCTGATTTCCAGCTTTCAGACTTATTTTGTGGCTGAATATAGTTTGTAGCTTCTTAAAATATGAATGAGGAAAGTGATAGTGAGATACTGGCTACAGTTGCATTTGTAGTAGTGATGAAATGGTGAAATACAGAAACAAAAGAGCAACAGATGGACTGTGTTATGTATTTGCAGTAGAGCACTTAAAAGGAAGCATGGGACAGAGGATAACGTTTCATGTTACTTTATTGAGCAGCATGTAACATACAACAACACTGCTAAGCTTTCTTCCTCTCTCTTCCTCACTAGCAGTATATCAACAGTTGCCTAGTGCCACCTATTGGCCTGGACAAGTATTAGCTTTCAGTACACAACACTGTGATCATAATACATATGCCACACTATTATAAATAACCAGCCCCAATTAATCAACCAGTGAGAATGTGTGTGTGGGGGAGGCCATAAGCACATACAGGGAGGAGCTGCAGCAACCCAATGTCCAACACTGACATACCGTGAGGACGGAAACAGGGGGCTCAGGAGGGACAGAGCACCTGCCGCAGCAGCAAATGAACACATCGTGTGTGGTCATTTTGACCTGACCAGTGGACTACACTACAAGCCGATTGGCTGTTTAAACAGGTGACGTGCTTCACATTCTAAAAACCCACCGCCAGTGATTTGACCAGCTGAGTTGCAGGTGACGCCATCAATCGGCTTGGGTCGAGCACAGATGATCAGTTTCATGCCCCGTTTACACGTACACGGGTATTTTTAGAAACGGAGACATATACCTTCGTTTGCACCTTTCGTTTACACGCAAACGGAGAATTCGCCTCTGAAAACGATGCTTTTTAAAAACTCCGGCCAGAGTGGAGATCTTGGAAAACTCCGGTTGCACGTTTGCATGTAAACTGAGCAAAACGGAGAAAACGCAGCAGGAGACGTCACAGTATGCGACAGAACTTGCACTCACCTCAAAAGTGCGACCTATGTTTACATGTTGCTATGGTGATCATGAACTGCTGTCTGGTGGGGGAACTTTGAAAATGAAGTGGTTGTCCCGGAGGAGTGGCGTGAAAATTTTAGGATGTCGCGGTCATCACTGCTGTCACTCTCGGAATTGCTGCGTCCCTACATCACTGCAGTCAAGCCAGTCGGCAGTTACGTTTCCGTGGTCAAGCCAGCCGGCACTCAATTTGGAGTGCGCACGTATTCTAATGCTTACGGTGAATGCATTGACATAGCTGAAGCTGACAGGGGGAGGAGCCTCTCGTGAAATGAATGTAATAAGAAAATAAAACAACTTTCCTGATATCAGTAGTCAAAGACACCTGTACTATTGGACAGAGTACTTCTTGGACAACATGTCCTATTACTATCAAGTGCTTTTACTGTGTTCTTTTGCAGTAATTCTATGTCAAAGTCTCCCATATCGACTATAAACATGCTTCATTCACCCCACTGTGATCTTTAATAAAAATCATATTTTCAATAAGTAGTCAACGACAACTGTACTATTGGACAGAGTACTTCTTGGACAACATGTGCAAATAATATGAAGTACTTTTACCGTGTGCTTTTGCAGTACCTTGGACTACTTATTGAAAATATGATTTTTATTAAAGATCAAAATGGGGTGAATGAAGCATATTTATAGTCGATATGAGAGACTTTGACACAAGATTACTGCAAAAGTACACAGTAAAAGTACTTCATATTATTTGTAAGAAAGTTGTTTTATTTCCTTATTACATTCATTCTACGAGAGGCTCTGCCTGTCACCTTACAGCGCCGTAGTAATTCATTTACCGTAAGCATTAGAATACGTGCGCACTCCAAATTGAGTGCCGGCTGGCTTGACCACGGAAACGCAACTGCGGGCTGGCTTGACTCCAGTCCTACATCGAGGGTGAGATGACCGTCATGCGGTCTCCTGTCAGTGTCATTAAAAAAGTTGCCTGCACCCTGTATTACCTGTCCAACGAGGGTAGACTGCGTAAGACGGCATACATACACGGGTTGGTGTAAACGCAAAGTTTTCTGAAAACGGACACGTGTGCACGCAATTATTTTTGAAAATGGAGAGGGTGAAATGTCCGTTTATGAAAATAGCCGGCTACGTGTAAACGTAGTGTCAGTCCAGTTCAGCAACTTGTCTCTACAGCTCTTGAAAATGGTTTTGTCTTGTTGCAAATCATTGGTGTGAACTGGGCTTAAGATCTTATATAAAAAGCTCTAAGTGTGTGAGTTTAAGCAAACACTGCTTTTAAAGATAAAAACATGTTCATCTAGGATTATTCTGTTCCCAGTTAAGGTTCCACATCACTACATGGCAGCAGATCTTTGGAAGCAGCTTAATAATGTTCCCAGTAGTAAACAACTGCTAGTAGTGAATCATAAATAGCACAGGAGCAAGAGTCCATTGGCTTCTGTTGCTATCACCAGAAAACGGGTCATGTGTTTATTAGTTCAGCACAGCCATCATTGATCTGTTAAACAGGTCAATGTGTCTGTTTGCAACTGCATACCAATCACTCCCTCCATCTACCCTATGCACAGACACACTTTTCCAGGAACACACTCTATCAAGCCCCTCAGAGGAACTGACAAAGTCCAGACTGTTGTAACTGCATCATTTTGGGGACTTACCAACCCTTTAAAAAGTGCAATATAGACTTTTTGCATTACTCTTATCACCAATCAATCAATCAATCAATCACCAAAATAGCACAGAACAGTAGTGAAAACAAGCTAATTACCATCTCCTCAGAAAAGGTTTGTAAGATTTTGTTGATGTGAATATAACTGATGTGTTACTGTTACTTGTATATGCTACTTACACAGACACATTGAAGTTTGTGGCTTATTGTCACTGCCGCCCTCTGGAAAACAAAGTGAAGTAATCTGTAATATGAAGTAATCTGGCAAACTGTTATAATAAAAACATTTTTGAACAATGTTCATTGTCATACAGTATGTCTGCCCATTTTAACCAAAGACTTAACATATGCAAGTAAAGACAATAGTAAACATTCATATTTAAGATATGATTATTAAAAAAATCAAGTCAAAAATATTTGTAATGAACTCAGGGCCTTGACATGCCATGGTAGAAAAAGCAAAGGTGCCACTAATAACATTTAATTTACTTGCTACAATAAACAATAAATAGTCTAATAAAAATTAGACTGTGGAACCATCACACCTACGACTCTTTCACAGAAGACATTAGGACATAAAAAGCACAGGTGTAAATAAAATGAACCAGGAAGAAGAGCCAGACAGAGCCACTATTAATCTTAATAGTAGCACCTGTGCTTTTCTTACAAGGAAAAGTCAACATTTCTGGTGATAAAAAAGCCTATTATCAAAAAAGCATCTAAGAATTTCTACAAATTTTATCGTAATCCAATTACTTTGAATCAGAAACGACTCCTACTTACGGGCCAGTGTGTAGCTGCTCAGCAGCAGCAACAAACACAGGCTGCTGTAACCCATCATGAGCTGTGCTCTTGAGTGCTCACAGTCTTGACTAATACAGCAACACTTTTCCCCAGATCATTTATAAAGTCCCTCTTCCTCGTCCCGTCATAAGCCAGCCCTGCACACTACCAGGGGTACACTGACTCAGCAAAGCCTGGGTGGTCGTTTCAAAGTTCAAACTTTGAATAGCATCAACAATTATTGTTGGGTAAATGGCAGCTTACAGACACAGGTGATCTTTTTCATGTCAATACAGAACTGCAAAATGAAATGCGGTTATAATCAATCAGCTAGACTGTGGTATTGTAACAATCAACTTTATTTTTTGGTAATTAACTCCTGGAATTTTTTTTTTTTTTTTAAGTAAAGTTGTGTACACGAGGGACGATCTGCTGGCTCTGAGAGGAACCATTTATGGAGTTTAACACCCGATACTGGCCAAGCTGAGGAAGTCATTTTGAGGCTGCAGAACAGGAGCGCAGCTAATGGCTGGGAGGTGGAGATACAAGCCTTTCCTGCTGTTGATGAAACTGTTGCTAGGATTCAGACCCAGCATCCTAGTACATTCATTGCAATAACGGGGGATTTTAACAACACTACTCTCTCCTCCCAACTCTCTGCGTTTGTTCAGCATGTGGACTGTCCCACCAGGGTGGATAAGACATGATCTATTTTATGGAAATGCCAAGGATGCCTACAGTGCCTCTGCCCTACCACCTCTTGGCAGATCAGATCATAATCTGTTCTCTCTCCAGCCCACATACAAACCGTGTGTATTAAAGTTGCCTGTTACCACCTCCTCAGTCAGAAAATGGTGCCTGGAGACCAATGAGTCTCTCAGGGACTGTTTTGAATGTACAGACTGGACTGTTCTACTGGAGCCACAGTACAGCAACATGGACATGGACAGGAGGGTGGACATTCTAACAGAATATATTAACTTCTGTAGGGACACTGTGATGCTAGTTGAGACTGTACGCGGCTTCCCCAATAAACCCTGGGTCAACAATAATATCAAACAGCTCCTCAACAAGAAAAAGCTGGCGTTCAAGAAAGGGGACAAGGAGAGGCTCAGGGAGGTTCAGCATGAGCTATTCAAAGAAGAATAGTCAGGTTATGGATGGTGATGCAGACAAAGCCAACAACTTCAGCCTGTTCTTTCACAGGTTTGATGGAAGGAGCAGTGTTCACCCTACCCCTGCATCCATCGCCCCTTCCACAGTGTCACCTGCTGCTCCTGCTAGACTGTCACCTGGAAGTAGTCCCTCCCCCTCTACTGCAGCTACAGCTACAACATCTACCACACACGGCCAACTACCACTGTCCTTTGCAGCAGACGAGGTGAGGGCGGAGCTCAGGAGACTGCATAAAGGGAGAGCTGCGGGCCAAGATGGTGTGTGTCCAAGGCTCCTGAAAGACTGTGCAGCCCAGCTAGTGGAGCCCCTTCAGTGGATCTTCAACAAGAGTCTTCAAACAGGCAAAGTACCGGTGCAGTGGAAAACATCTTGTCTTGTACCTGTGCCCAAAGTGGGGCGCCCGGACGAGTAAAATGACTACCGACCAGTAGCCTTAACATTACACGTTATGAAGACCCTGGAGTGTGTGGTCCTCCGTTTCCTGAAGTCAGAAGTCATTGATGCTGTGAAAACTCTCCAGCTAATCCAGAACACTGCAGCATGTGTACTGACAGGAACTAAGAAACGAGATCATATTTCTCATGTTTCTTTGCACTGGCTCCCTGTAAAATCCAGAATTGAATTTAAAATCTGTCTCCTAACTCCTAACTAAGCTCTAAATGGTCAGGCTCCATCATATGTTAGAGAGCTCATAGTACCATATTATCCCACTAGAACACTGCGCTCTGAGAATGCAGGGTTACTCGTGGTCCCTAAGGTCACCAAAAGTAGGACAGGAGCCAGAGCCTTCAGCTATTAGGCTCCTCTTCTGTGGAATCATCTTCCTGCCTCAGTCCGGGAGGCAGACACCATCTCCACATTTAAGACTAGACTTAAGGCTTTCCCTTTTGGTAAATCTTATAGTTAGGACTGACTCAGGCTTGTCTTAGACCAGCCCCTATCAGAATCAGAATCAGAATCAGCTTTCTTGGCCAAGTACATGTGTACATACAAGGAATTTGGCTCCGGTAGGCTTTGCTCTCAATGTACAATATTTACATAAGTACTAAAAATTAAACAACAAGTGGAATATACAAGATACGAATATACAAGAAAATTATACAAATATACATCAAATATAGAAATATAAAAATATACAATCTACAGGATGCAAGTGTTGTTTGTTCTGCCACTCTGTGACTGTTAGGAGTTCATCAGAGCGACAGCCTGGGGGAAGAAACTGTCTTTGTGACAGGTAGTTTTGGCGAACAGTGCTCTGTAGTGCCTACTGGATGGGAGGAGTTTAAACAGTTTGTGTCTGGGGTGTGAGGGGTCTGCAGAGATGTTCCCTGCCTGTTTCCTGACCCTTGACCGGTACAGGTCCTGGATGGAGGGAAGATCCATCCCAATTATCCGCTCTGCACATCTGATTGTCCATTCCAGTCTGTTCCTGTCCAGTCTAGTGGCGGATCCAAACCAGACAGTGATGGACGTGCAGAGAACAGATTGGATTATGACGGTGTAGAAGGTGATCAGCAGTTCCTGAGGCAGGTTCAACTTCCTGAGCTGTAGTACTCTGCTGGGCCTTTTTCCAGACAGTGTCTATGTGGGAGGTCCACTTCAGGTCCCGAGAGATTGTGGTACCCAGAAACTTGTGTTCACAGTTGACTGTGCTGTTGAGGATGGTGAGGGGGGGGCAGTGTCGGGGGGCTTCTCCTGAAGTCCACAGTCATCTCCACAGTCTTGAGCGGGTTCAGCTCCAGGTGGTTCACGGTCCGGGATTAGACTAATGACCGTGGTGTCGTCCGCAAACTTCACAGAAGGGTCCCCTGAGGTGCAGTCGTTGGTATACAGGGAGAAGAGCAGTGGGGCATCGTCCACTGGCCTGTTTGCTTGATAGGCAAACTGCAGGGGGTCTAGCAGGGGGCCTGTGATGTCCTTCAGGTGGTGCAACACCAGTCTTTCAAAGGATTTCATGACCACAGATGTCAGGGCGATGGGCCTGTAGTCATTCAATCCTGTGATGGAGGGCTTCTTGGGGACTGGGATGATGGTGGAGCGTTTGAAGAAGGAGGGTACTTCACACAGCTCTAGCGATTGGTTGAAGATACGAGTGAAGATGGGGGCCAACTGGTCAGAGCAGGCTCTCAGGCAGGAGGGAGACACACCATCAGGCCCCGGAGCCTTCCTGGTCTTCTGTCTCTGGAAGAGCCCACACACATCCTCTTCACAGACCTTTAGTGCTGGCGGGGGGTCAGAGAAGAGGGGGGAGGAGGTTGCTGGGGGTGCAGGTAATCCTTCTGTGTTGTTGAGGGGTGTGAAAAGGTTCTTTTCAAACCTGCAGTAGAGCTGTTCATGTCGTCTGCTCGTCGGAGGGTCTCCACAGGGTGGGGGGATGTTCTCCTGTAGTTGGTAATGTCCTGCAGGCCTCTCCAAACTGACGCAGGGTCGTTGGCTGAGAAGCTGTTTTTTAGCTTCTCACTGTAGCCCCTCTTGGCTACCGTGATCTCTTTTGTCAGCTTATTTGTGGCCTGCTTGTACAGGGCCCGATCCTTACTCCTGTAGGCTTCCTCCTTGGCCTGGCGCAGCCACCTGAGTTTGGGTGTGAACCAGGGTTTGTTGTTATTATATGTGCAGAAAGTCTTGGTCTGCACACACATGTCCTCACAAAAACTGATGTAAGATGTCATAGTGTCAGTGAGTTCATTGAAGTCTGTGGCTGCAGCTTCAAAAACAGCAGCTTCCAATCTGTGCAGTCAAAGCAGGCCTGTAGCTCCAGCTTTGACTCCTCAGTCCACTTCCTTACAGTCCTTACTACAGGCTTAGAAGTTTTTAATTTCTGCCTGTAGGTCGGGATGAGATGGAGCAGACAGTGATCAGAGAGCCCTAAAGCTGCATGGGGGACAGAGCGATAAGTGTCCTTTAAAACTGTGTAACAGTGGTACAATGTGTTGGAGTCCCTGGTGGGGCATTTTATATGCTGTCTATATCTGGGAAGTTAGTGAGAGAGGTTTGCTCTGTTAAAATGCCCTAATATGATGAGCAGGGAGTCTGGATGTTTTTTCTCCATGTCTGTCCACTGGTTAGCCAGGTGTTGTAACACCCCCGTTACATATGCCTGAGGTGGAATGTAGACACCGACCAGAACAAATGAGGAAAACTCCCACGGTGAATAAAACGGTTTACAGTCTCTAAATAAGGGCTGCACGACTTCTTCACCACTGTGACATCTGTACACCAACCTTTGTTTATGTAGAAGCACGTTCCGCCTCCCTTAGTTTTCCCTGAGAGCTCTGTGGTGCGGTCCGCTCGGAAAAGTTGGAATCCCGGCAGCTGTAATGTGCTGTCTGGGATGTGTTCACTGAACCAGGTTTCAGTGAAACACAGGGCGGCAGATCTGCTTAGGTCTGAGTTTTTATGAGCAGGAGCAGCGACTCATCCATCTTATTTGCCAGAGAGCGGACATTCGCCAGGTGTATAGACAGGAACGGAGCGTGTAATCCCCGCTGCTGTAGCCTGACCAGCGCTTCCGAGCGCTTGCCCCGTCTCCGTCGAATCCCAAGGAGAGCCGTTGTGCCTCCGACCAAAATATCTGCAAAACTTGCTGGGTTATTGAAAATTGGCAAAAAATTTGCAGTGGACAACTGACCAACGTGTTAGAGTTCCTCTCAAGTGAAGGTGACCAGAAAGGGAGAGCAGAAAGCTAAAAAAACAGACAAAACCAGGAGAAGTACAAGAGAGGTTGATGGTTGTGCTGCTGCCAAGGTCTTGCCTGTTGCCTCCTACTGCTGCCATTACTATTAGTCATACCTGTACTGTTATTACACACATATTGTCACATAGATATAATATTATATATTAATATATGCCTACAACATATTGTACCACAATTACCGTAATTATTACTATACTATTGTTACCTAAATTAATGTCGTTGTAAGCTATTATCATTGCTGCCTGTCCTGCATCTCTCTCTGGCTCCGTCTCGACCTCTCTCTCTGTCTCTGTCTCTCTTTTTACAGTGGTGGAAGAAAGTTTTCGGACACCCTTAAAATTTTACACAATCTCAAATATTATCATGAAATATTTGTGGAAAAATCTTTTTTGTGTTTCAAAAGGTGTGGCTGCATTAGACAGACACAAACTGGTACCAAAATGACCCAATACTCAAAATTTCTTATGTATTTTTATGGAACCAATCAATTTTAAGTTTTTAATGGCTTTTTTAGGATTTGTTTAGTAATTTGGCTGTGACTATACTAAAAGAAATTGCACTTGAAGGCCTAAGAGTGATTCTTAATGCAATATTTCACAAATGCATGGGGTGTCCGAAAACTTTTTGGGGAAGCAGCTTGACAGACAAAAACACCAAGCAATTGGACAAGCTGGTTAAAAAAGCTGGCTCAGTGCTCGGCAGGAGATTGGACCCACTAAGAACTGTGGTGGAGAGGGGCACATTGAACAAACTTTAAAAAAGCCTTTCAAAGACAATAGCAGACACCCTCTCTACAGCCTCCTGGAGCGACAGAGTAGCAGCAGCAACAGTCGGCTCATCTCACTGCATCGCAGAACAGAGCATTTCAGGAGATCCTTCATCCCCACGGCAATAAGACTGTTTAACACCTCCTGAATACAGTCACACACACATTTACACACATCACATTAGCCATAACTGGCTGGACTGTGAAACAATTTTGTTCTAATTAACTTAATCTCTATTTGTGCACTTATTTTAATGTATTTTATTTTGTTTTTTGTCTTTTCTGAGCTGCTGGACAGACGAATTTCCCCCCCTGGGATAAGTAAAGTTCTTTCCATTCTATTTCTATTCTATTCTACAAAGAGACGAAAAGTGACAAAATTAGTACATTGACTTTGGTTGTTGCTTCTTTTGAAGGTGTATACAGCCTGTTTCAGCCTATTGTCATATTTGATGCAATCACATGTGAAGCTGGTTCGGTGCGTGCATTGTCCCAACAAATGCTCCACTCCTAAATAAGTTTCCATTTTGAGCAGTCAAATAGCATAGAATAGAATAGAACAGAATAGAATAGAATAGAAAGCTGTATTGTCATTATAAAATATAATAAGATTATGGGTGCCAGTCCAGTAGTGCTTTTAGAACAGATAAAACAAGACAACCAGCTAAACATGACATAAACAGAGCTATATAATAGCTATAATATTTAATCCATCCATTTTCTAACCGTTTATCCTCTTTAGGGTCGCGGGGGGGCTGGAGCCTATCCCAGCTGACATTGGGCGAGAGGCAGGGTACACCCTGGACAGGTCGCCAGACTATCACAGGGCTGACATGTAGAGACAGACAACCATTTACGCTCACATTCACACCTATGGGCAATTTAGAGTAATCAATTAACCTATCCCCAACCTGCATGTCTTTGGACTGTGGGAGGAAGCCGGAGTACCCGGAGAGAACCCACGCTGACACGGGGAGAACATGCAAACTCCGTACAGATGGGCTCCCGCACCCGGGATCGAACCAGGAACCCTCTTGCTGTGAGGCGACAGTGCTAACCACCACACCACCGTGCCGCCCTATAATATTTAATAATTAATTAATTATAATAATTTGTTTAGTGTTCTGACAGCCCAGGAAAAGAAACTGTTCAGTAGTCTGGAGGTGTAGGCTTTCATTGACCTGTAGCACCTGCCTGAGGGAATCGGGTCAAACAGATGATGGGCTGGGTGGGAAGAGTCATTGAGGATAGATCTCAGTGGGAGGTGGAGATCTCTTCCAAGGAGGGCAGAGGGCAGCCAATAATCCTTTGGGCTGTGTTTATGACACTCTGCAGAGCCTTCCTGTCTGCATCCAAGCTCCCAGTGTACTACACTGTGATGCAGTATGTGAGTATGCTCTTAAACGTGGAGTGGTAAAATGTCACTAGCAGCTTCTGATTGAGTTTTTTTTTTTTTTAATAATTCTCAGAAAGTTCAGTTGCTTCTTGGCTTTCTTTGCCACTGCCCTGGTGTTTATGGACCAGGAGAGCTGCTCTGAGATGTGAACTCCCATGAATTTGAAGGATGCCACTCTCTCTACGCGGTCCACGTTGATGTAGAGTGGGGCAGGGTCAGCTTTGATCCTTCAGAAGTCTATGATGACTGCAGCAGATTGTTGAGAGATTGTTGGCCGAACACCACGCTGCCAGTTGCTGGACCTCCTCTCTGCAGGCCATCTCATCCTCTCCTGTGATGAGCCAGACCACAGTGGTGTCATGCGCAAACTTGATGATGGTATTAAAAGGAAGGGAAAGAGTACAGTCATGTATACACATGTATACAGGGCATACAGGAGGAGGGAGGAGGAGAGTTGGGAGCCAAGTTTCACTGATTGTGGTCTGTTGGTAAGGAAGTCCTAACCATGCGCTGGTGGAGAGGGGGAGGTGTTGGTCCAACCGTTTATTTATCAGGATGTCAGGGATAATTGTATTAAAGGCCGAGCTAAAATCTATGAAAAGCAGCCTAGCATATTTCCTTGGGTGTTCTTGGTGGAGCAGTTTGGCCTGTTGGCACACTGACAGGGATCGAAAGCTGGGTGTGCCATGAGACCAGCCATGAGACCAGCCTCACAAAGCACTTTATCAACACCGATGTGAGGGCAATGGGCCTGAAGTTATTTAGGTTGCTGTTGGCTGGTGTTTTGGGGGTGGGATAATGATGGCTGATTTTAGGCAGGTTGGAATGACGGCTTGGGTCAGGGAAAGACTGAAGATCCTGGAAAGGATCTCCAAGAGTACTTTTTACTCTCGGGTCCAGCAGTCTTCCTCAGGTTCACAGACCTGAGTTCGCCTCCCACCTGGTGTTGCTGTAGAGTTAGTGAGGTGCTGCTGTAGGCTGGAGGGGGTTCTGTTGGTCTGCTTCCTCTGCAAGTGAAGCATCATTGTTGATAGTTGTGGTGTTGCTGAGGGGATTTACAGAAAAATATGTGGAAATACTTGTATTTTATTGCAACACAGCAGCACAAACACAAACACAAACAAATGTTTGTTTGTTTTAACAAAGACAGGAATAGCTTAATGTATTTGCTACATTTACAAGAGGAGACAAATAATTAGGAATTTGCGATAAAATGTTAATAAAGTTTCTCCTAACTCGAAGCACAGAAATAAGCAGTTTTTTTTCATGAGTTTGGTACTTTCTCCCTGGGTAATAAAGGAGTGTATTGTGATAACTGTATACTCCTTTTGTGCCACAAACACATTGAATTGGTTGCACAACATTACTGTGTGGCTACAAAATATACAACTATACCTGTACTTGGCAGTACAGAATTCCAATAAACTGACACGCAGTGGTTTATCTACTACAGGTGTATGCTCTTGCTGAGGGGACAGCAGTACTTGGCACTGATAATCATCACTGACTCCGATAAACATGTTTCAGGACCTACATTATTTTCTGGGAGCCTTTTTGCCCTTTTTCAATGAACAGTGTAAGACTTGCGCAACAACTACAAGTTTACAGTATTAAACCCACACATCAATGATAAAAAACGTCAATGCCAATTTAGACTGCCAATTTAAGTGGAAACCAATCTGTA
>JAGQAX010000014.1:42701794-42703655 GCA_019142605.1 Cephalopholis sonnerati | reverse complement strand
ACCCTAACCCTAACCCTAACCCTAACCCCTAACCCTAACCCTAACCCTAACCCTAACCCTAACCCTAACCCTAACCCTAACCCTAACCCTAACCCTAACCCTAACCCTAACCCTAACCCTAACCCTAACCCTAACCCTAACCCTAACCCTAACCCTAACCCTAACCCTAACCCTAACCCTAACCCTAACCCTAACCCTAACCCTAACCCTAACCCTAACCCTAACCCTAACCCTAACCCTAACCCTAACCCTAACCCTAACCCTAACCCTAACCCTAACCCTAACCCTAACCCTAACCCTAACCCTAACCCTAACCCTAACCCTAACCCTAACCCTAACCCTAACCCTAACCCTAACCCTAACCCTAACCCTAACCCTAACCCTAACCCTAACCCTAACCCTAACCCTAACCCTAACCCTAACCCTAACCCTAACCCTAACCCTAACCCTAACCCTAACCCTAACCCTAACCCTAACCCTAACCCTAACCCTAACCCTAACCCTAACCCTAACCCTAACCCTAACCCTAACCCTAACCCTAACCCTAACCCTAACCCTAACCCTAACCCTAACCCTAACCCTAACCCTAACCCTAACCCTAACCCTAACCCTAACCCTAACCCTAACCCTAACCCTAACCCTAACCCTAACCCTAACCCTAACCCTAACCCTAACCCTAACCCTAACCCTAACCCTAACCCTAACCCTAACCCTAACCCTAACCCTAACCCTAACCCTAACCCTAACCCTAACCCTAACCCTAACCCTAACCCTAACCCTAACCCTAACCCTAACCCTAACCCTAACCCTAACCCTAACCCTAACCCTAACCCTAACCCTAACCCTAACCCTAACCCTAACCCTAACCCTAACCCTAACCCTAACCCTAACCCTAACCCTAACCCTAACCCTAACCCTAACCCTAACCCTAACCCTAACCCTAACCCTAACCCTAACCCTAACCCTAACCCTAACCCTAACCCTAACCCTAACCCTAACCCTAACCCTAACCCTAACCCTAACCCTAACCCTAACCCTAACCCTAACCCTAACCCTAACCCTAACCCTAACCCTAACCCTAACCCTAACCCTAACCCTAACCCTAACCCTAACCCTAACCCTAACCCTAACCCTAACCCTAACCCTAACCCTAACCCTAACCCTAACCCTAACCCTAACCCTAACCCTAACCCTAACCCTAACCCTAACCCTAACCCTAACCCTAACCCTAACCCTAACCCTAACCCTAACCCTAACCCTAACCCTAACCCTAACCCTAACCCTAACCCTAACCCTAACCCTAACCCTAACCCTAACCCTAACCCTAACCCTAACCCTAACCCTAACCCTAACCCTAACCCTAACCCTAACCCTAACCCTAACCCTAACCCTAACCCTAACCCTAACCCTAACCCTAACCCTAACCCTAACCCTAACCCTAACCCTAACCCTAACCCTAACCCTAACCCTAACCCTAACCCTAACCCTAACCCTAACCCTAACCCTAACCCTAACCCTAACCCTAACCCTAACCCTAACCCTAACCCTAACCCTAACCCTAACCCTAACCCTAACCCTAACCCTAACCCTAACCCTAACCCTAACCCTAACCCTAACCCTAACCCTAACCCTAACCCTAACCCTAACCCTAACCCTAACCCTAACCCTAACCCTAACCCTAACCCTAACCCTAACCCTAACCCTAACCCTAACCCTAACCCTAACCCTAACCCTAACCCTAACCCTAACCCTAACCCTAACCCTAACCCTAACCCTAACCCTAACCCTAACCCTAACCCTAACCCTAACCCTAACCCTAACCCTAACCCTAACCCTAACCCTAACCCTAACCCTAACCCTA
>JAGQAX010000014.1:42654294-42696794 GCA_019142605.1 Cephalopholis sonnerati | reverse complement strand
CACTGGCTTACATTGCAATATTGTCACACCACAGTCACTTTACCTCTAAATCCAGTTCTTTTTTTCTATATGTCAGGCCACCTTCAGTACTTGTTTTCGTTTTTTGCACAGTGCCTGAAGGTTATTATTGTTGTTGTCGTCGTCACTGTTCACTGTGTGTTTTTAAAACCTGTTTACTTTCTCTATCTTTTTAAACTTGCTGCTTTAACAACTAAATTTCCCCACTGTGGGTTGAATAAAGTGTCTATCATCATCATCATCATCATGATGTCAGCAGGTGGTCCAGACAGTGAAGGCAATGGTGCAAAAAGAGACAATATCAAATTGCAGCATTTTTTACGCTGTCCAAGGCGCTGAACCAGTGTCATGCCCAGCAGAATTTCTCCTGAATGATTATCTGGATGCGAGTTTGACTCCCAGTTGGGACAGAGCCTGAATCAAGAAATTGACTTTGTAAGTACCAGACTTCTTGTGACCAATTATACTATAGTCTTCTCACAGTGTTACACATTTATGTTTGAAATTACTTCTAATTTGCTCCCTTTGCCCTTTGAAAAAGAGCTGTGTCTTTGTTGCTAAGTAGTTTGGCCAGCTTTTTCACCCAATCAGATTTCTTCTTCATCATTTGCACATTCTGTACATCCTAATTCAGTATATATGTATAATAACAAGCCTGTACAATCTCAAAATACTACTGTTCAAAAGCACCTTTACTATATAAAGCACCTCTACTGTATATACTCTTTTATCTATTTTTCAGTATATATTTTTGTTTTATATTCATATTTCAGTATATATTTTTTATATTCATATTTTATTTAATTTGTATTTTTTTCTCTTCTAAAATTGCACTACATGTTAAATTTCTTCTGTTTCTTATTTCTTCTATTCTTGTAAGGAGCACCTGCAACAAAGCAATAAAGTATTTCTGATTCTGATTTAAGTTCTATACTGCTTATATTTACATTGTTTAGTTATGTATTGATTAATTTGATTAATTCTGATTATTTCTTTCCATCTAGATGACCAATCTGGAAAAACCCTCCACCTGCTATCCAGACCCCACTCTACCGGTCCCCTGGCACCAGCCTCCCAAGGAGTCCATGGTCAACCCTCAACATCAGGACTGGACATGGCCCCCTGCTTTATTTGAAGATAAAAAAAAAAAAATCAATCATGATTGTTTTTTTCCCCTTATTAATTGCTATCTGCTCTATTGCAAATGACCTTTTATACATTTTAGACTCCTGTAATTAAAGCAAAGAATCTTAATTGTAATTTGTTCTGATTCAGATTTAGTCAATAACTAATTTATTATTCTTCCTAATGGTAAAAGGTTAATGCTTATCTTTAACCTCAAATGTTGTTAAACAGGCTTCAGTTTGGATCCAAGATCAACTTGATTCAAAATAACATAGACTACTGTCTTCTTCATGCTGTCTATCTGTAAAATTATATAAATAAATACTTGAGAAGTTGATTAAAAAACAAAGTACAACACTACCAGTAAGATTTAGCTATGCATAAGTGGGAGGTTGTGTGCATGTGCGTGTGTGTGTGTGTATGTATGTGAGAGTGAGTGCGTGAGTGAGTGAGAGAGATCCTGCCCATGTGAGCACATAATATTTTATATGTCTGCCCTTATGTTGTTTTAATAACAATCTTAAATGACTGACTCTTCTTTTCTCTAATGACAACGTTGCAAAGGGTGAGTGGGCTAGGTATTTGAGGTGGGTCAGTCATAAAAGAACAAAAACCACATATAAGGTAAAGCATACTGTAAAGGCCATATAGTGTAGTGTTTCTACTTGTACATTTAGGTTGTGCATATATATCACCATGGCAAGAACATAAAGAAAACAGTGTAGTCTATCTCAGTTTTCCTGTACAAGCCCAAACAATGTCCAGCCTAATGCTGAAAAGTGGTACTTAAATCATTATCAAGTTTACAAACATGAATCCAACATTTTTGAGCTGCAAGCTGTACTACCCCCAAATTTGTACTAATGATAGACTGGTAACAAATTCCCTTCACAGCTTCAAAATAATCACAAAGAAAAAACTGTATTATACAGTCCTGTACTACATTGCACTACACTACAGTACATTTTAGAGGTTATCCAACACATAGTCATGCCCTCTTTGACATATGGGCAGAAACTGTATCAGGGTGACCACTTTCTATATTCACAAGCCAGGCTCTGTGATATGCCTACATTAATGATGCTTGTTTATCTATCTGTTTTTATTATGTATTTTTTTTTATACAATGGGGCATAAATCTTTACACAACACCTGTCTGTCTCTGCACTTTTCATACATATATCGAACTAATCTTTACAGTTACTTTAAATGGACACAGTTTGGTGGAGTAATATAACCGTAGGGCCTAAAGTAACGTCCGTTACATGGACGCTACAAGAACGAGAGCGGCCATGATATAAATCTAAATCACGCAGCCATTTCAATAATTTACCCAGATATACTGTAAAATGCACAAAACAGAAATACAACCAAATCGCTGTTGTGACAAAGAATATTAGCTCTTACCGTTCGACTGTAATCCTTTGTAACGTAGTAGTAAAGCCGGCCGGCGTCGGTGCTGAAGATATCTTCGTTACGGTTTATTTGGACTGAAACAAATATGAGCCAAACCGTGAGGGGAAAAAACGGCAAGCTTTTACACTAATTTACTTTTCTCACTTTAAGTTACTTTTCTCACAGAACAGGCTAAAAGCTTAGAGGGTCTCAGTCACGGTCGCAATTTAAAATGACGGATCGTTCACAGACTGCTCCTTTATTCCCCCCAACACTCACAAGCAAAACACGAAACAGCGCCAAAACTCGTTGACCTCCATGTTGTGGCCGAAAAAGTTATTGCATCCGTACTGGTTTAGGAGTACCATAGAAAATGAATGGGAAACGGATTAGGGCGATTTAGCTAAAGAATCCCCGGCTGCCGCGCGGCAGACCAGGGTTCGAGCCCCCCTTAAGACAAGTCCTCCTACCCTATTCCTTTATGTGATTCTCTCCCTCCAAAAAAATCCCCCCCCCCGCCCCCCCATCTTCCCCCAACACCCCACATTCTATACTCAATATTTTTTATATAATTTTTATATATAATTATTTATACAATTATTATGTTTTTATACAAAACAATTTTTTATGACTTTTAACAGGAGATTTTTACCTTTTATTATTTATGATTTTACTAATCCTTTGGTACTGTTACTAGTCGTTTTATGCATATATTTATGGTTGATTTTATCTGCATCATTTTGGGCACTTGATGATGATCCGTGCAGCAGCAGCTCAGGTATCGCTCTTGACCTGGGGCTCGAACCCGAGTCTCCCACACAAAACGTCATTGACCATACCACTGCACTATGCCTTCAGCAGACCAGTAGGCCTGCGCAACAGATTTTAATCAGAAAACCCATAAACCCCAACCCCAACCCCAACCCTAACCCTGGCAGCCCAAAATCGTGGAAAAAAGTAGGATAGTTGACGTCTTGCGTAAGCCTCTACTTTCTGTATGTCCAACAGAATAACAAAATTTGTGAAGAATATTTATTTCCTGACCTAACCCACATGACATTTGTCACATCACCTCTCTGAACTTAAACTCAACCCTCATAACTTATCTTTACTCTGATTTTTATTCACTGTACCCTTGCTGATTATTTGTTATTAGGAGTTTTATTTTTTATATTTTTATTTTTATCTTGTTGATCTTATTAATCTGTTACTTTCTGTCTTTACCTGTTATGTGACCCTGAATGTCCCGAAAGCTGTCTATAAATTACATGAATTCTTGTCACTGCATGACATGCACTTGTTCAGCTCCTTTCTTGTGATCCACCCACTCAATTCACTTTAACACAACATTCACAATTCCTCAGTTTCTGAGGCTACAGGACATGGCCCCACCCGATGTTTGCACCTCTGACCACTAGAGGGCACCAAAGTCATTTACTTAAATAATCCATTAAAACTAGACCTCAGTTAGTGTCAGCCATTCTGTCTCTACACAGGATCATCACAAGGTTTGCAGACGAACAGAGAGGTGATGAGGTCATCACGCACCTTTAGAATGTGTGGTTACATATATAACTCCTGTTCTATGCAGACACACTCAGACCATCAAAAACACAAAAATAATAAACAGTTTAAGTTTAGTTTTTAATTAATTTTAACATTAGACAGAATTCATAGTTATCAAAACAAAACTATACAAACACACAATGAAGATAAAATCAGCAGGAAGCAAGGACGAACACACTGTCTTCATCATCACGACATCTTCTGGAAGACAAACACCAGGTAGATACCTGAACAGGAGACAGACAGAGGACAGAGAACAGACATAGACATAGACACACAGATGGACAGAGGACAGAGGTTCAGTTGATCATAAACAGAAATATTTACAGTCACTGAATCAAACTGTTTTTCACATCTGAATATTTCAGTTTATTTTCTGTTAACGCTGAAAACCTTTAAACCAAATGTCACCACGTTTATAACTCTAACGTAACGGCAACACTAAACTGACGTAAAGAAACTTACTGGTTGCTTCCCACTCAGATCTACTCAGAGTGCCCTGCAAACAAACAAACAAACAAACACACAGGGTTAGACCAAACATGATTGGACCAGCAGGAACCTAAGTCAGACTGGGTGATGTCACAGGGTTTTCGGGGTCAGGGGTCAGGGGCCAGGGAGTCAGGGTTTAGACTGGACCCACCAGTGGTAGCTTGACATCATCTCTGCTGCAGAAATCTTTAGCGTGTCCGTACTCTCCTCTGCTGTCTGTCGCCTGTCGCCCTCCGTCCTCACACGGGAAGGGCTGAAATATACGACCACACAAGTCGACACAAGTTAAGGACACAGGTCAACACATGATCAGTAAACGGGTCAACACGTCATGACTACACAGGTCAACACATGATGACGACACAGATCAACATCTGATGACTACACAGGTCAACACATGATGAAGACACAGATCAACATGTGATGACTACACAGGTCAACACATGATGAGGACACAGATCAACATGTGATGACTACACCGGTCAACACATGATGAGGACACAGATCAACATGTGATGACTACACAGGTCAACACATGATGACTACACAGGTCAACACATGATGAGGACACAGATCAACATGTGATGACTACACCGGTCAACACATGATGAGGACACAGATCAACATGTGATGACTACACAGGTCAACACATTATGAGGACACAGATCAACATGTGATGACTACACAGGTCAACACATGTTGACTACATAGGTCAACACATGATGACTACATAGGTCAACACATGATGAGGACACAGATCGACATATGATGACTACACAGGTCAACACATGATGACTACATGGGTCAACACATGAGGAGGACACAGATCAACACGTGATGACTACACGGGTCAACACATGATGACTACACAGGTCAACACATGATGACTACACGGGTCAACACATGATGACCACAACGGTCAACACATGATGACTACACAGGTCAACACATAATGACTACATGGGTCAACACATGAGGAGGACACAGATCAACACGTGATGACTACACGGGTCAACACATGAGGACACAGATCAACACGTGATGACTACACGGGTCAACACATGATGACTACACAGGTCAACACATGATGACTACATCGGTCAACACATGATCAGGACACAGATCAACATGTGATGACTAGGGATGCACTGATCCAGCTTTTTCAGTTCCGATACCGATCCCGATGCTGTGGCTTTCAGTATCGACAGATACCCGATACCATTGATTCTGGCCAAGTTTTTATCCATTAATGTAAATTCAGTTGTAGTAAACCCTGTTTTGTTGTTTTCCTGAAGGAGGTTGAACGGTATGTGTGAGTGCTCTCTAGCTTGATGAACAAAAAGGCTGTGACAACAAATAATGTCTTTTTTTGATGTTTATTATATAATGTAATGTACCCCTTTATTTATTTTCTGTTTACATGTGCTAGACAGATTATTATTGATTTTATACTTCGCTTAAATTTCCTGTAATCCCTATCTTTGTCTATATTTAATATCGGTTAATAAAGTTTATTAAAGAAAAAAAACGTCGCAGTGACGCAGACCTCCTGTCTGTTTCTGTAAGCTGAAACCATTTCCCTCAGTAGGAACAAAGCTTTTATTTACTTTAATTTCAGAGATAAAAAGCTATAAACTGTGAAGACAATAAAGCCTCCACTAAAGAGCATTTTAAGTCTTGTGTGTGATTTATCCTTCAGGGATTTAAATTTCGGGATTTATGCGGGTTTCATATGAGCGAAGGAAATCTCCGCTCATTGCTAGGCTAATTTATACAATGTAAAATGCCACAGGCTTGTGCTAATAACGTGACCATGTTGTATTTGTTTGGAAAACGTGTCTAGTAAGACAGTTGTTTTGTTGGTGAGTCTTGTGTTATAATGGAGCCAAATTATGTGCCGTCACCTTTATTAAATGTTGGTGTTTTCTCTGGTTTTATATGAGAAGAGGAAAAGATCGCCGGTCGCTAGGCTAATCGATACAATGTAAAATGCCATAGGGTTGTGTTAATAAGGTTAGCATGTTGTATTTGTTTCGAAACAGTGTATAGTGTAAGACCGTTGGTTTGTCACTGAACTTAATGAGTTGTAATGGAGCAAAACTGTGTGCGGTTACCTTTGTTTAATGTCGCTGTTGTCCCTGGTTTTATGTGAGAAAAAGACAAGATCGCTTGTTGCTATGCTAATTTATACAATGTAAAATGCCATAGGCTTGTGCTAATAACGTTAGCATGTTGTATCTGTGGGGAAAATGTGTCCAGATAAAGACAAGTGTCTGTGAATGCTGCCAGTTATAGTGAAGCTGATTTGTGAACTTGTGATTGAAATAATCTCTATCAAGCCATGTTTAATGTGTGTTTTGAATCAACTAAACTTTACAGCGCTTCACAGAAACCCCCCCGCTGACAAGTGTTTCGGAGGTGTAACTGCAGAGTTACACAGACACACCACCGCACAAGTATAAATGCTCACAATAGTGTGGGCGACGTACTTAGGATCTACGCAGCCCGTCTACTGTCCGCCGCAGGCCGGATATCCAGCACGGTGCTGGATTCCCATCACCTCTGCATGTAACCGTAGCTCGTGTCGCAATAGATTTAAGGTGAAAGGATCGGCATTGCATTTTCTGATACCCGATCCATCTATTTTTGATCATGTCGGGCCGATATTCGATCCAGATATCGGATCAGTGCATCCCTAGTGATGACTACATGGGTCAACACATAATGAGGACACAGATCTACATGTGATGATTACACGGGTCAACACATGATGACTACACAGGTCAACACATGATGACTACATGGGTCAACACATGATGAGGAGACAGATCAATACATGATGATTACACGGGGCAACACATGATGAGGACACAGATCAACACATGATGACTACACAGATCAACACATGATGACTACACAGGTCAACACATGATGAGGACAAAGATCAACACATGATGATTACACAGGTCAACACATGATGAGGACACAGACCAACATGTGATGGCTACACAGGTCAACACATAATGACTACACAGATCAACACATGATGATTACATGGGTCAACACATGATGAGGACAAAGATCAACACATGATGACTACACGGGTCAACACATGATGAGGACAAAGATCAACACATGATGACTACACGGGTCAACACATGATGAGGACACAGACCAACATGTGATCGCTACACAGGTCAACACATGATGAGGACAAAGATCAACACATGATGATTACACAGGTCAACACATGATGAGGACACATGTCAACACCAGATGAGGACACAGATCAACACCTGATGAGGACACAGATCAACACATGATGAGAACACAGACCAACATGTGATGACTACACAGGTCAACACATGATGAGGACACATGTCAACACGTGATGAGGACACAGATAAACACCTGATGAGGACACAGATCAACGCGTGATGAGGACACATGTCAACACGAGATGAGGACACAGATCAACACGTGATGAGGACACAGACCAACATGTGATGAGGACACAGATCAACACGTGATGAGGACACATGTCAACACCTGATGAGGACACAGGTCAACGCGTGATGAGGACACAGATCAACACGTGATGAGGACACATGTCAACACCTGATGAGGACACAGATCAACACGTGATGAGGACACATGTCAACACCAGATGAGGACACCGATCAACACGTGATGAGGACACAGATCAACACATGATGAGAACACAGACCAACATGTGATGACTACACAGGTCAACACATGATGAGGACACATGTCAACACGTGATGAGGACACAGATAAACACCTGATGAGGACACGTCAACACATGATGAGGACACAGATCAACGCGTGATGAGGACACATGTCAACACGTGATGAGGACAGACATCAACACGTGATGAGGACACATGTCAACACCGGATGAGAACACAGATCAACACGTGATGAGGACACAGACCAACATGTGATAAGGACACAGATCAACACGTCATGAGGACACATGTCAACACCTGATGAGGACACAGATCAACACGTGATGAGGACAAAGATCAACACATGATGATTACACAGGTCAACACATGATGAGGACACAGACCAACATGTGATGACTACACAGGTCAACATGTGATGACTACACAGATCAACACGTGATGAGGACACATGTCAACACGTGATGAGGACACAGATCAACACATGATGAGGACACAGATCAACACGGGATGAGGACAGGTCAACACGTGATGACGACACAGATCGACACCTGATGAGGACACATGTCACCACATGATGACTACGTGGATCAACACGTGACGAGTACATTGGAAAGACATATTAACAACAAAAGAAATGTACATTAACAACACAGTTAAAGCATTTTAGATACGTGCTTTTTCACACAGGAAATTCAGATACATATTTACAACATATGAACACTGATCTACTGTAATTAAATTTAATCTATCTCCTAAACAACAACAACAAACATAAACAAACAATGTGATGTTCATCTGAACCAGCATTACATTTGTTTATTTTGTGATTGCATCAACTAATGAACAAAAAGCAACACCATAGAGAGGACATGTGACATGTGACATGTGACAGGGACCAAAGACTCAATGATCCTAACTAATAACTGACCTCCTGAGCCATCAATAAACAATTAACATGTTACACGTTAAAGGAGACGTTACAGGACCAAAGGCTCCATGACCTCTGACCTGATGAAGAAGAGTTTTACCTCCAGAGCCATCATCTTCATCATCAGGCTGCGATGATGCTCCTTCTTCACCTTTTCCTCAAAGAACTCAGAGAACCTCCTCTTCATCACCAGACGCATGTTGTAACGTCTCGCCATCCTGAGGAGGAGGGGAGGAGAGGAGAGGAGGAGAAGGAGAGGAGGAGGAGAGGAGAAAGGAGAGGAGACGAGAGCAGAGGAGAGGAGAGGAGAGGAGGAGGAGGAGGAGGAGGAGCAGAGCGGAGCGGAGAGGAATAGGAGCGGAGAAGAGAGGAGAGGAGGAGAGGAGGAGGAAAGAAGGAGGAGGAAAGAAGGAGGAGACGAGGAAGAGAGGAGAAAGGAGAAAGGAGAGGAGAGGAGGAGGAGAGGAGAAGAGGAGGGGAGGAGAAAGGAGAAAGGAGAGGAGAGGAGGAGTAGGAGTGGAGAAGAGAGGAGAGGAGAGGAGGAAAGGAGGAGGAGACGAGGAGAAAGGAGAGGAGAGGAGAGGAGAGGAGGAGTTACAGTAGAATCAGTAAAGTGTGATCCATGTGGACACATGATGATGTCATCTCTGTGACGTATGTAAGAACCAATGACAAACTCTTACTGCTGGAACAGAGGGAAGTAGACGAGCGACTCTGGAACATCGACGACGTCCTCGAGGCTGAAGTGATACTGACAGCCAAACAGAGGGTAGGAACCTTTGGACTGGAACGACACGTTAAAGACCTCATTACCAAACGATAGAGAGTCCGACGCCTCCACACGTTTCCTGTCCCAGAAGAGGAGCAGAAGAGACATCGTTACTCTGATCAGGATCACATGTTCTCCACAGGTTCACCCAGTAAAACACAGTCAACACCCTGTCAGGATCTTTGTTCGTACACGAGTTCGAAGGCATCCGGCGTCGTTCCGATAAAGTAACCTCCAGGTTTCAGACGCTCACAGGCGTTCCTCAGCATCATGTCGGCCTTCTGCTCGCTCTCAAATGAGTAGTGATAAACAAACTGACAGCTGCAGATGTCAAACATCAGCTCAGGGTCGTCCAGCTTCTCCGACAGCACCTCCTGAAACACGTCACACAGTTCAAATCACAATTCAAACAGTTCAAGTCACGATTCTCGATCAGACTTGACAGCTTGGACATGATTCAGCGAGTCAGACAGGAAACTACGGAGAGCCAAAGGGCAAAAACAGCATCTCAACACTGACGTCCATGACACTAATTGTTGCCGACTGTAACTGATTTAACCGAGTTTAACTAATTTAACCGATTTTAACTGATTTCAAATACTTAACAAAATAAACTAAGTTAACGATTTTAATTGATTTTAATGGATTTATCGATTTTACCGGATTACACTGATTTTAACCAATGTCAACAAATTTTAACTGATTTAATAGATTTTAACTGATTGACTGATTTTACTAATTTCACTTTCAGTTTCACACAACTTGATCTCGAATGGGCAATTCAGTCATTCACCAATTTTAACTGATTTTAACTGATTTCAACTATTTAACCAAACAACCTAAGTTAACGATTTTAACTGATTCTAATTGATTTAATGATTTTACCGGATTACACTGATTTTAACCAATATCAACACATTTTAACAGATTTTATCAATTCTGACTAATTTACCTGATTTTAACTGATTTCAACTATTTAACCAAACAAACTAAGTTAACGATTTTAACTGATTCTAATTGATTTTTTAATTACACTGATTTTAACCAATGTCAGCACATTTTAACTGATTGACTGATTTCTACTCATTTTAACTGATTTAACACATTTTAACTGATTTTGACTAATGTTGAGTGATTTTTAACTGATTTTAACCGATTTAACTGATTTGACTGATTTTGACTGATTTCTACTAATTTTAACTGACTTTTAACTGATTTAACTGATTTTGACTGATTTAACTGATTTTGACTGATTTAACTGATTTAACTGATTTTGACTGATTTAACTGATTTTGACTGATTTCAAACCGAAATTAAAAACATGTTTTTTGTGTGAATGAAAAGTCTCAAATCTGTAACACAGAACTTTTGTTGAACACATATGAATCTCTGTTTAAAAGACAGTAGTGAATCAATCAGTGGGATTGATTACAGACATTTACCTCAACATTAACATGAACTCCTTTCAGTACCAGAAACAAACAGAACTATCTGATCGAATCAGTCTATTGTGATTATTGATCATCACTCAGACTAATATTATTGATTACTGATCATCACTCAGACTAATATTATTGATTATTGATGATCAACCAGACTAATATTATTGATTACTGATCATCAACTCAGACTAATATTAATGATTATTGATCATCACTCAGACTAATATTAATGATTATTGGTCATCAACCAGACTAATATTATTGATAACTTATCATCAACCAGACTAATATTATTGATTACTGATCATCAACCAGACTAATATTATTGATTACTGATCATCACTCAGACTAACATTATTGATTACTGATCACTCAGACTAATATTAATGATTACTGATCATCACTCAGACTAATATTAATGATTATTGATCATCACCCAGACTAATATTAATGATTACTGATCATCACCCAGACTAATATTAATGATTACTGATCATCACTCAGACTAATATTATTGATTATTGATCATCACTCAGACTAATATTATTGATTACTGATCATCACCTTCACCCACTGACCAACCTCTAACTAGAACTACCCTCTGACGTTCTGATCTAGGTATTGTAGTTCTACCTTGGAACAGTCTGCATTGATGAATTGAGCGCTGAAGATCTTTTCGTTTACGTGACTCTTCTTCTTCATGTCTTCGTAGCGGCTCCGACACTGCTCCACTGATACCTCAGCGATATCTGGGAGAAAAAACAAAGACACATTTAAGGTTAATGGCTCGTCTCCTCAAAGTTTTATTAACTATGAAACTAACGACAGGAAGTTCACCTCTGACACTGCTGTCACTCAAAAGGTAGAAAAACTACAACTACCACAGACAGGTCCCTCACAAACAAGTCCCTCACAGACAAGTCCCTGACAAAGAGGTCCCTCACAGACAAGTCCCTCACAAAGAAGTCCCTGACAGACGAGTGCCTCACAGACAAGTCCCTGACAAAGAAGTCCCTCACAGACAGGTCCCTCACAAACAAGTCCCTGACAGACGAGTCCATCACAGACAAGTCCCTGACAAAGAGGTCCCTCACAGACGAGTCCCTGACAAAGAAGTCCCTGACAGACGAGTCACTGACAAAGAAGTCCCTCACAGACAAGTCCCTCACAGACGAGTCCCTCACAGACAAGTTCCTGACAAAGAAGTCTCTCACAGACAAGTCCATGACAGACAGGTCCCTGACAGACGAGTCCCTCACAGACGAGTGGCTGACAGACAGGTCCCTGATAGACAAGTCCCTGAAAAACAAGTCCCTGACAGACAAGTCCCTGACAGACAAGTCCCTAACAGATGAGTCCCTGACAGACAAGTCCCTCACAAGTCCCTGACAGACGAGTCTCTGACAGACTATGCCTTTAATGGAAAGTCCCTCACAGACAAATCCCTGACAGACGAGTCCCTAACAGATGAGTCCCTGACAGAAGATTCCCTGACAGATGAGTCTCTGACAGACAAGGCCTTTAATGGAGAGTCCCTGACAGACAAGTCCCTGACAGACAAGTCCCTCACAGACGAGTCCATAACAGACGAGTCCCTGACAGACGAGTCCCTGAAAGACGAGGCCTTTAATGGAGAGTCCCTGACAGACAAACCCCTGACAGACGAGTCCCTAACAGATGAGTCCCTCACAGACAAGTTCCTGACAAAGAAGTCTCTCACAGACAAGTCCATGACAGACAGGTCCCTGATAGACAAGTCCCTGAAAAACAAGTCCCTGACAGACAGGTTCCTGGCAGACAAGTCCCTAACACATGAGTCCCTGACAGATGAGTCCCTCACAAGTCCCTGACAGACGAGTCCCTGACAGACGATGCCTTTAATGGAGAGTCCCTCACAGACAAATCCCTGACAGACGAGTCCCTAACAGATGAGTCCCTGACAGATGAGTCCCTAACAGACGAGTCCCTGACAGACGAGTCCCTGACAGACGAAGCCTTTAATGGAGAGTCCCTGACAAACAAATCCCTGACAGACGAGTCCCTAACAGACGAGTCCCTGACAGACAAGTCCCTGACAGACGAGTCCTTTAATGGAGAGTCCCTAACAGACGAGACCCCAACAGATGAGTCGCTGACAGAAGAGTCCCTGACAGACGAGGCCTTTAATGGAGAGTCCCTGACAGACGAGTCCCTGACAGAAGCAGAGCTGTAAAGTTCTGGTCAGTTGGATTGTTGAATTCTCATTGGTTGCTTGTGTAAAAGAGGCGGAGTCCCATTCTTTATCAGCTGATTTTTTTATCGATAACAATAATAACGATCTACCTGCACAGACCAGGTGATCGATTCCTCCTCTCCTCCACTTCAGAAGATCTCCTCCTTTCCCACAGCCAAGGTCTAACACAGACACCTGCTGAGAACCTGCCGTCCGCACATGCTCCAAGATCTCACCTGTCAATCAAACAATCAGCCAATCAGTTTACAGAATGTCAGTGTGTATTAGGTGTATTCAAGTGAGATTATGTGTGTTCAGGTGTATTCAGGTGGGATCAGGTGTATTCAGGTGTGTTCAGGTGTGATTAGGTGTATTCAGGTGGAATTAAATGTATTCACTTCAAATTAGGTGTATTCAGGTGTGATTAGGCGTGTTCAGGTATGTTTAGGTGTGTTCAGGTGTGTTCTGGTGTGATTGGGTGTGTTCAGGTGAGATCAGGTGTATTCAGGTGGGATAAGGTGTGTTCAGTTGTGTTCAGCTGTGAATAGGTGTGTTCTGGTGCATTCAGGTGTATTCAGGTGGGATTAGGTTAGTTCAAGTGTGTTCAGGTGTGTTTAGGTGTGTTCAGGTGTGAACAGGTGTGATTACGTGTGTTTAGGTGTGATTAGGTGTATTCAGGTGTGATTAGGTGTGTTCAGGTGTAATTAGGTGTATTCAGGTGTGAACAGGTGTGATTAGGTGTATTCAGGTGTGATTAGGTGTATTCAGGTGTGAACAGGTGTGGTCAAGTGTGATTAGGTGTATTCAGGTGTGATTAGGTGTGATTAGGTGTGATTAGATGTATTCAGGTGTGAACAGGTGTGGTCAAGTGTGATCAGGTGTATTCAGGTGTGATCAGGTGTGTTCAGGTGTGATTAGCTGTGTTCAGGTAAGATTAGGTGTGTTCAGGTGTGATTAGGTGTATTCATGTGTGAACAGGTGTAATTAGGTGTATTCAGGTCTGAACAGGTGTGATTAGGTGTATTGAGATGTGATTAGGTGTATTCAGGTGTGAACAGGTGTGGTCAAGTGTGATTAGGTGTATTCAGGTGTGATTAGGTGTATTCAGGTGTGTTCAGGCGTAATTAGGTGTGTTCAGGTGTGTTCAGGTGTGATCAGGTGTGTTCAGGTGTGATCAGGTGTGATTAGGTGTGTTCAGGTGTGAACAGGTGTGATCAGGTGTGATTAGGTGTGTTCAGGTGTGAACAGGTGTGTTCAGATGTGATTAGGTGTGTTCAGGTATGATTAGGTGTGTTCAGGTATGATTAGGTGTGTTCAGGTGTGATTAGGTGTGTTCAGATGTGTTCAGGTGTGATTAGGTGTGTCCAGATGTGTTCAGGGTATGATTAGGTGTGTTCAGGTGTGATTAGCTGTGTTCAGATGTGTTCAGGTGTGATTAGGTGTGTTCAGTTGTGTTCAGGTGTGATTAGGTAAATTCAGGTATGATTAGGTGTGTTCAGGTGTGATTAGGTGTGTTCCGTTGTGTTCAGGTGTGATTAGGTGTGTTCACATGTCTTCAGGTGTGATTAGATGTGTTCAGATGTGTTCAGGTATGATTAGGTGTGTTCAGGTGGGATTAGATGTGAACAGATGCGTTCAGGTGTGTTCAGGTGTGATTAGGTGTGTTCAGGTGTGATCAGGTGTGATTAGGTGTGTTCAGGTGTGATTAGGTGTATTCAGGTGTGAACAGGTGTGATTAGGTGTATTCAGGTGTGAACAGGTGTGGTCAAGTGTGATTAGGTTTATTTAGGTGTGATTAGGTGTGTTCAGGTGTGATCAGGTGTGTTCAGTTGTGTTCAGGTGTGATTAGCTGTGTTCAGGTATGATTAGGTGTGTTCAGGTGTGATTAGGGGTGTTCAGTTGTGTTCAGGTGTGATTAGGTAAATTCAGGTATGATTAGGTGTGTTCAGGTGTGATTAGGTGTGTTCCGTTGTGTTCAGGTGTGATTAGGTGTGTTCACATGTCTTCAGGTGTGATTAGATGTGTTCAGATGTGTTCAGGTATGATTAGGTGTGTTCAGGTGGGATTAGATGTGAACAGATGCGTTCAGGTGTGTTCAGGTGTGATTAGGTGTGTTCAGGTGTGATCAGGTGTGATTAGGTGTGTTCAGGTGTGATTAGGTGTATTCAGGTGTGTACAGGTGTGATTAGGTGTATTCAGATGTGAACAGGTGTGATCAAGTGTGATTAGGTTTATTTAGGTGTGATTAGGTGTATTCAGGTGTGATCAGGTGTGTTCAGTTGTGTTCAGGTGTGATTAGCTGTGTTCAGGTATGATTAGGTGTGTTCAGGTGTGATTAGGGGTGTTCAGATGTGTTCAGGTTTGAATAGGTGTGTTCAGTTGTGTTCAGGTATGATTAGGTGTGTTCAGGTGTGATTAGGTGTGTTCAGTTGTGTTCAGGTGTGTTCAGGTTTGAATAGGTGTATTCAGGTGTGATCAAGTGTGTTCAGTTGTGTTCAGGTGTGTTCAGTTGTGATTAGGTGTGTTCAGGTGTGTTCAGGTGTGATTAGGTGTGTTCAGGTGTGTTCAGGTGTGAACAGGTGTGTTTAGGTGTGATTAGGTGTGTTCAGGTGTGATTAGGTGTGTTCAGATGTGTTCAGGTATGATTAGGTGTGTTCAGGTGTGATTAGGTGTGATTAGGTGTGTTCAGGTGTGATTAGGTGTGTTCAGGTGTGTTCAGGTATGATTAGGAGTGTTCAGGTGGGATTAGGTGTGAACAGATGCGTTCAGGTGTGTTCAGGTGTGAATAGGTGTGTCCAGATGTGTTCAGGGTATGATTAGGTGTGTTCAGGTGTGATTAGGTGTATTCAGGTGTAATCAGGTGTGTTCAGTTGTGTTCAGGTGTGATTAGCTGTGTTCAGGTATGATTAGGTGTGTTCAGGTGTGAATAGGTGTGTTCAGATGTGTTCAGGTATGATTAGGTGTGATTAGGTGTGTTCAGGTGTGTTCAGTTGTGTTCAGGTGTGTTCAGGTGTGAATAGGTGTATTCAGGTGTGATCAAGTGTGTTCAGTTGTGTTCAGGTGTGTTCAGTTGTGATTAGGTGTGTTCAGGTGTGTTCAGGTGTGATTAGGTGTGTTCAGGTGTGTTCAGGTGTGAACAGGTGTGTTTAGGTGTGATTAGGTGTGTTCAGGTGTGATTAGGTGTGTTCAGATGTGTTCAGGTATGATTAGGTGTGTTCAGGTGTGATTAGGTGTGATTAGGTGTGTTCAGGTGTGATTAGGTGTGTTCAGATGTGTTCAGGTATGATTAGGTGTGTTCAGGTGGGATTAGGTGTGAACAGATGCGTTCAGGTGTGTTCAGGTGTGATTAGGTGTGTTCAGGTGTGATCAGGTGTGTTCAGGTGTGATTAGGTGTATTCAGGTGTGAACAGGTGTGATTAGGTGTGTTCAGTTGTGTTCAGGCGTAATTAGGTGTGTTCAGGTGTGTTCAGGTGTGATCAGGTGTGTTCAGGTGTGATCAGGTGTGATTAGGTGTGTTCAGGTGTGAACAGGTGTGTTCAGGTGTGAACAGGTGTGTTCAGGTATGATTAGGTGTGTTCAGATGTGTTCAGGTGTGTTCAGATGTGTTCAGGTGTGATTAGGTGTGTCCAGATGTGTTCAGGGTATGATTAGGTGTGTTCAGGTGTGATTAGCTGTGTTCAGATGTGTTCAGGTGTGATTAGGTGTGTTCAGTTGTGTTCAGGTGTGTTCAGGTGTGAATAGGTGTATTCAGGTGTGATCAAGTGTGTTCAGTTGTGTTCAGGTGTGTTCAGTTGTGATTAGGTGTGTTCAGGTGTGATTAGGTGTGATTAGGTGTGTTCAGGTGTGTTCAGGTGTGAACAGGTGTGTTTAGGTGTGATTAGGTGTGTTCAGGTGTGATTAGGTGTGTTCAGATGTGTTCAGGTATGATTAGGTGTGTTCAGGTGGGATTAGGTGTGATTAGGTGTGTTCAGGTGTGATTAGGTGTGTTCAGATGTGTTCAGGTATGATTAGGTGTGTTCAGGTGGGATTAGGTGTGAACAGATGCGTTCAGGTGTGTTCAGGTGTGAATAGGTGTGTTCAGGTGTGATCAGGTGTGATTAGGTGTGTTCAGGTGTGATTAGGTGTATTCAGGTGTAATCAGGTGTGTTCAGTTGTGTTCAGGTGTGATTAGCTGTGTTCAGGTATGATTAGGTGTGTTCAGGTGTGAATAGGTGTGTTCAGATGTGTTCAGGTATGATTAGGTGTGTTCAGGTGTGAATAGGTGTGTTCAGATGTGTTCAGGTATGATTAGGTGTGATTAGGTGTGTTCAGGTGTGTTCAGTTGTGTTCAGTTGTGTTCAGGTGTGAATAGGTGTATTCAGGTGTGAACAGGTGTGATTAGGTGTATTCAGTTGTGTTCAGGTGTGTTCAGGCGTAATTAGGTGTGTTCAGGTGTGTTCAGGTGTGATCAGGTGTGTTCAGGTGTGATCAGGTGTGATTAGGTGTGTTCAGGTGTGAACAGGTGTGTTCAGGTGTGATTAGGTGTGTTCAGGTATGATTAGGTGTGTTCAGATGTGTTCAGGTGTGTTCAGATGTGTTCAGGTGTGATTAGGTGTGTCCAGATGTGTTCAGGGTATGATTAGGTGTGTTCAGGTGTGATTAGCTGTGTTCAGATGTGTTCAGGTGTGATTAGGTGTGTTCAGTTGTGTTCAGGTGTGATTAGGTAAATTCAGGTATGATTAGGTGTGTTCAGGTGTGATTAGGTGTGTTCCGTTGTGTTCAGGTGTGATTAGGTGTGTTCACATGTCTTCAGGTGTGATTAGATGTGTTCAGATGTGTTCAGGTATGATTAGGTGTGTTCAGGTGGGATTAGATGTGAACAGATGCGTTCAGGTGTGTTCAGGTGTGATTAGGTGTGTTCAGGTGTGATCAGGTGTGATTAGGTGTGTTCAGGTGTGTTCAGGTGTGAACAGGTGTGTTTAGGTGTGATTAGGTGTGTTCAGGTGTGATCAGGTGTGTTCAGATGTGTTCAGGTATGATTAGGTGTGTTCAGGTGTGATTAGGTGTGATTAGGTGTGTTCAGGTGTGATTAGGTGTGTTCAGATGTGTTCAGGTATGATTAGGTGTGTTCAGGTGGGATTAGGTGTGAACAGATGCGTTCAGGTGTGTTCAGGTGTGAATAGGTGTGTTCAGGTGTGATCAGGTGTGATTAGGTGTGTTCAGGTGTGATTAGGTGTATTCAGGTGTGAACAGGTGTGATTAGGTGTATTCAGGTGTGATTAGGTGTATTCAGGTGTGATTAGGTGTATTCAGGTGTAATCAGGTGTGTTCAGTTGTGTTCAGGTGTGATTAGCTGTGTTCAGGTATGATTAGGTGTGTTCAGGTGTGAATAGGTGTGTTCAGATGTGTTCAGGTATGATTAGGTGTGATTAGGTGTGATTAGGTGTGTTCAGGTGTGTTCAGTTGTGTTCAGGTGTGAACAGGTGTATTCAGGTGTGATCAAGTGTGTTCAGTTGTGTTCAGGTGTGTTCAGTTGTGATTAGGTGTGTTCAGGTGTGTTCAGGTGTGATTAGGTGTGTTCAGGTGTGTTCAGGTGTGAACAGGTGTGTTTAGGTGTGATTAGGTGTGTTCAGGTGTGATTAGGTGTGTTCAGATGTGTTCAGGTATGATTAGGTGTGTTCAGGTGTGATTAGGTGTGATTAGGTGTGTTCAGGTGTGATTAGGTGTGTTCAGATGTGTTCAGGTATGATTAGGTGTGTTCAGGTGGGATTAGGTGTGAACAGATGCGTTCAGGTGTGTTCAGGTGTGATTAGGTGTGTTCAGGTGTGATCAGGTGTGTTCAGGTGTGATTAGGTGTATTCAGGTGTGAACAGGTGTGATTAGGTGTATACAGGTGTGATTAGGTGTGTTCAGGTGTGAACAGGTGTGGTCAAGTGTGATTAGGTGTATTTAGGTGTGATTAGGTGTACTCAGGTGTAATCAGGTGTGTTCAGTTGTGTTCAGATGTGATTAGCTGTGTTCAGGTATGACTAGGTGTGTTCAGGTGTGAATAGGTGTGTTCAGATGTGTTCAGGTATGATTAGGTGTGATTAGGTGTGATTAGGTGTGTTCAGGTGTGAATAGGTGTATTCAGGTGTGATCAAGTGTGTTCAGTTGTGTTCAGGTGTGTTCAGTTGTGATTAGGTGTGTTCAGGTGTGTTCAGTTGTGATTAGGTGTGTTCAGGTGTGATCAGGTGTGTTCAGTTGTGTTCCGGTGTGTTCAGGTGTGAATAGGTGTATTCAGGTGTGATCAAGTGTGTTCAGTTGTGTTCAGGTGTGTTCAGTTGTGATTAGGTGTGTTCAGGTGTGTTCAGGTGTGATTAGGTGTGTTCAGGTGTGATCAGGTGTGTTCAGTTGTGGTCCGGTGTGTTTAGGTGTGAATAAGTGTATTCAGGTGTGATCAAGTGTGTTCAGTTGTGTTCAGGTATGATCAGGTGTGTTCAGGTGTGATTAGGTGTGTTCCGGTGTGTTCAGGTGTGAATAGGTGTATTCAGGTGTGATCAAGTGTGTTCAGTTGTGTTCAGGTGTGTTCAGTTGTGATTAGGTGTGTTCAGGTGTGTTCAGTTGTGATTAGGAGTGTTCAGATGTGATCAGGTGTGTTCAGTTGTGTTCCGGTGTGTTCAGGTGTGAATAGGTGTATTCAGGTGTGATCAAGTGTGTTCAGTTGTGTTCAGGTGTGTTCAGTTGTGATTAGGTGTGTTCAGGTGTGTTCAGTTGTGATTAGGTGTGATCAGGTGTGTTCAGGTGTGATCAGGTGTCTTTAGGTGTGTTCAGGTGTGATCAGGTGTCTTTAGGTGTGTTCAGGTGTGATTAGGTGTGTTCAGGTGTGTTCAGGTGTGAACAGGTGTGTTTAGGTGTGATTGGGTGTGTTCAGGTATGATTAGGTGTGTTCAGGTGTGTTCAGGTGTGAACAGATGTGTTTAGGTGTGATTAGGTGTGTTCAGGTGTGTTCAGGTGTGATTAGGTGTGTTCAGGTGTGATCAGGTGTGATTAGGTGTGTTCAGGTGTGATCAGGTGTGATTAGGTGTGTTCAGGTGTGTTTCAGGTGTGATTAGGTGTGTTCAGGTGTGATCAGGTGTGTTCAGTTGTGTTCAGGTGTGTTCAGTTGTGATTAGGTGTGTTCAGGTGTGTTCAGTTGTGATTAGGTGTGATCAGGTGTGTTCAGGTGTGATCAGGTGTCTTTAGGTGTGTTCAGGTGTGATCAGGTGTCTTTAGGTGTGTTCAGGTGTGATTAGGTGTGTTCAGGTGTGTTCAGGTGTGAACAGGTGTGTTTAGGTGTGATTGGGTGTGTTCAGGTATGATTAGGTGTGTTCAGGTGTGTTCAGGTGTGAACAGATGTGTTTAGGTGTGATTAGGTGTGTTCAGGTGTGATTAGGTGTGTTCAGATGTGTTCAGGTGTGATTAGGTGTGTTCAGGTGTGTTCAGGTGTGATTAGGTGTGTTCAGGTGTGATCAGGTGTGATTAGGTGTGTTCAGGTGTGTTTCAGGTGTGTTTCAGGTGTGTTCAGGTGGGTTACATTGATCACTGAGGATGTACTGATTGATTGATAGTGATGTTTTGTGATCACTTACCGATCAAAACGCTCTTCAGCCAATTGTTGAAGTTCCTCATGAAAAAGATTCTGCTTCGACTTCGCACCGCCAGACCGACTTCCTGTAGGCTGTTGTAGTGACTCGCCACCTTCACACTGTGATCCATCACCTGACAGATCAATGACATTGTGATCAATCACCTGACAGATCAATGACATTGTGATCAATCACCTGACAGATCAATGACACTGTGATCCATCACCTGACAGATCAATGACACTGTGATCCATCACCTGACAGATCAATGACACTGTGATCAGTCACCTGACAGATCAATGACACTGTGATCAGTCACCTAACAGATCAATGACACTGTGATCAGTGACCTAACAGATCAGATCAATCACATTTCTTCATTATAACCAATATTCAATCAGACATAAACCTGAGTTACTGATCAGTTATTGATCATCAATAAATAAATTTACCAGCTTCTTAGCAGGTGATGTCTCTTCCTCCTCCTCTTCCTCATGTCTCCTCTTCATCCCTGCCTTCTGTCCTTTAGGAGTCACTCCTTCGTCTCCTCCTTCCTTCACAGCTGACGGAAGCTCCATCATCCACACTGAAACACAAACAAGACGTCACAGGTGAGTCACAGGAAGTCACAGGTGAGTCACAGGGTTACAGTTACACTGGGCATCAGGACGTCACAGGAAGTCACAGGAGAGTCACAGGAAGTCACAGGTGAGTCACAGGTGAGTCACAGGGTTACAGTTACACTGGGCATCAGGACGTCACAGGAAGTCACAGGTGAGTCACAGGTGAGTCACAGGAAGTCACAGGTGAGTCACAAGTGAGTCACAGGAAGTCACAGGTGAGTCACAGGTGAGTCACAGGAAGTCACAGGTGAGTCACAGGTGAGTCACAGGAACACTTATGAAGACTTTATTTCAATATACAACTTTTTAATTTCTACTGAGGAATTTAATATCATCATCAATGCAATTCATTCCGGTGTCTCCTTGCTATTTAAGAGCACAGTGAACCAGATCCCAGCTCTCTTGCCTATAGATCCAACTGAGCTCGAAGTCGGCAGGGTTTGTTTCTCGGCGACACGTAGCAGCAATTGCTCTGTACGTGCTTTGTTTCAAAGGGACATTGTGTCTCTCCCCTATGTAATTACTTATTGGAATAATTTACTACCAAATCTTGATTGGAGAAAGATCTGGATTTTACCAACCAAATACATGATCAATAACAAAATTAAAGAAGTATCCTTCAAATTAATTCACAAAATTTATCCATGTAAAATATTCTTCTTACAACGTTTTAACAATTGTATTGACACTGATTGCTCTTTCTGTTCAGAATACCCTGAAGATATCTTTCACTTGTTTTGGTCTTGCCCTCTTTCAAACAGTTTCTGGATAGATGTCTGCCATTTTATTTCTTCCTTTATTGAAAATAATTTTACCCTTTGTTTTGAAAATATACTGTTTGGCTTCACTTCCTTTACACCCTCCAAAAACAAACAATATTATGTAATTAATCTTATTATCCTGCTGGCTAAATGGCATATTCATAAATGCCGATACATAAACAAAAATCCTTGCTTTCTTTTTTTTAAAAAACGAAACCAAACAGTATATTAAAACTATTAAAAACTCAACCAACAGTAAAGCTGTCAAGACCCTGAACCTATGCACTCTTTTCAATGTTTTTTTGTAAAGAAACTTATTTATTAAAAAAAAAAAAGAAACAAAAAAAAAGAATACCATGTATGTAACCCCCTGACAAAACCCCCCTCTTGTTCTTATGTTGTATTGTTCTGTTCTGTTAAATGTTTAATAAAGTTTATCAAAAAAAAATATTTTTTTTTAAATTAAAAAAAGGTGAGTCACAGGAAGTCACAGGTGAGTCACAGGAAGTCACAGGTGAGTCACAGGTGAGTCACAGCAAGTCACAGGTGAGTCACAGGAAGTCACAGGAAGTCACAGGTGAGTCACAGGAAGTCACAGGTGAGTCACAGGAAGTCAGAGGTGAGTCACAGGACATCACAGGAAGTCACAGGTTAGTCACAGGTGAGTCACAGGAAGTCACAGGTGAGTCACAGGAAGTCAGAGGTGAGTCACAGGACATCACAGGAAGTCACAGGTTAGTCACAGGTGAGTCACAGGAAGTCACAGGTGAGTCACAGGGTTACAGTTACACTGGGCATCAGGACGTCACAGGAAGTCACAAGAAGTCACAGGTGAGTCACAGGAGAGTTACAGGTGAGTCACAGGTGAGTCACAAGAAGTCACAGGTGAGTCACAGGTGAGTCACAGGAAGTCACAGGTGAGTTACAGGTGAGTCACAGGTGAGTCACAAGAAGTCACAGGTGAGTCACAGTTACACTGGGCATCAGGACGTGACAACATGAGCTGCAGTGAAACTTATTGTTCTGGCTGTAAGACTTTAAGCTGCTCCTCTTCTCGATCAATCGAACTGATCAGCTCTGACCAGATCAGCTGATCGATTATCTACAAACTGCTGCTGAGGGGACGAAGAAGAGTTCGGCCTGTGCTGCGTTCAAGGACCCACAGAAACCTCATGATGTAGGTCACAGACTGATACACGAGGACAAAGGAATTTTAGAGACCGTCCTGTTTAAGGTGGAACGTTTCCTGTGATGTCACTTAAAACATGAGCGGACCACATTTCATTTACTTTAAATTTTCTTCGAACATTTTAATCATATTTTTCTGACTTTTTATCAACATGTTTCTGAACAAATGTCAATCTGCCAACTCTGAGCGTTCCCTTAGTTTTTATTGCGTCTGTTGGAGGACAGACACTTTTAGTGCTGACTTTAAAAATATAGATTGATTTGGAGCGGATTATGTGAGGGTCATATATTGTAATCCTCACTTCCTGTGGGCTACAGCAACACTAAACCTGCCTGAGAAGGACTAAATGCACAAAGCTGCTATGTTGAAATGTCCCATGGAGAGAGACTCTCACTGCCCCCCCCCGTAAACACAGAACGGTCCCTAACTCCAGTGTCGGTCTGAAACTAAACATGAACTGATCCTGACCAGGTGAGCTCTGCAGCTTCAGTTACCATGGTGATCTCAGCAGGTAGAAAGAGTTAACACACCTCATTAGCACACACTGTTACCCCAACACTGCTGTGACGTCATAGACGCTAACGTTAGCTGATAGCTGTTAACAAGCTGAGCCGAATTCTTCGGAATACCTTAATAAATCGTGTTACACATGATCATGAGTTTAATCATGTTTGTGAGTGTTCACATGAACGAAAACAAATCTAATTTAAGCATTTGTTTCCGGGGTTTGGCAGCAGATATAAGAGCTGTTAGCTGTTAGCTACTAGCAGTTAGCAGGCTAACGGCTGTGTTCAATCTGAGATAAACCGGCCGGAAACATTTAAACCTGTCTTCCGGTAATGGCACAAAGCATCTGAACTCTCCGTTAACACGAAGAGCACCTTAAGCTCTCCGTTAACGTCAAAGTATCTTCAAAGTTAAACAACAAACAAACTCACACGGCTCTGCAGTCGGGACGCGTGAACCCTAGGAAACTTCCGGCTGCGCATACGTCACATTGGAGCGTCATATATCTGCGACACACGGAACACCGCGAGATTAAAAGTGGATCTTTCTGAAGCAATTTTGGCGATCAGAATATCGATTACAGACAGTCTTCAACTCCGTTATGACGTCACTAATCTGTAGGAACTGTTGACCCTACATTATTGATCATTATTATATATATATATATATATATAGATACACAGACACACACACACACACACACACACACACACACACACACACACACGTGTTTACTGTATATATACAGGCACACACACATGTGTTTACTGTATATATACAGACACACACACACACACACACACATGTGTTTACTGTATACATACAGACACACACACATACACACACGTGTTTACTGTATATATACAGACACACGCACATACACACACGTGTTTACTGTATATATACAGACACACACACACACGTGTTTACTGTATATATACAGACACACACACATACACACGTGTTTACTGTATATATACAGACACACACACACATCTGTTTACTTTATGTATACAGACACACACACATACAAACGTGTTTACTGTATATATACAGACACACACACACACGCACACACACACGTGTTTACTGTATATATACAGACACACACACACATGTGTTTACTGTATATATACAGACACACACACACATGTGTTTACTGTATATATACAGACACACACACACACGTGTTTACTGTATATATACAGACACACACACACATCTGTTTACTTTATGTATACAGACACACACACACACACACACACATGTGTTTACTGTATACATACAGACACACACACATACACACACGTGTTTACTGTATATATACAGACACACGCACATACACACACGTGTTTACTGTATATATACAGACACACACACACACGTGTTTACTGTATATATACAGACACACACACATACACACGTGTTTACTGTATATATACAGACACACACACACATCTGTTTACTTTATGTATACAGACACACACACATACAAACGTGTTTACTGTATATATACAGACACACACACACACGCACACACACACGTGTTTACTGTATATATACAGACACACACACACATGTGTTTACTGTATATATACAGACACACACACACATGTGTTTACTGTATATATACAGACACACACACACACGTGTTTACTGTATATATACAGACACACACACACATCTGTTTACTTTATGTATACAGACACACACACATACAAACGTGTTTACTGTATATATACAGACACACACACACACACACACACACACGTGTTTACTGTATATATACAGACACACACACACACACATACACACATGTGTTTACTGTATATATACAGACACACACATGCATGTGTTTACTGTATATATACAGACACACACGTGTTTACTGTATATATATACACACACACACATACATGTGTTTACTGTGTATATATACACACACACACATACATGTGTTTACTGTATATATACAGACACACACACACACACGTGTTTACTGTATATATACAGGCACACACACATACACACATGTGTTTAGTGTATATATACAGACACACACGTGTTAACTGTATATATACACACACACACATACATGTGTTTACTGTGTATATACACACACACACACACATACCTGTGTTTACTGTATATATACAGACACACACACACACACACCTGTGTTTAGTGTATATATACAGACACACACATACATGTGTTTACTGTGTATACACACACACACACACACACACATACCTGCGTTTACTGTATATATACAGACACACACACACATGTGTTTACTGTATATATACAGACACACACACATGTGTTTACTGTATATATACAGACACACACACACACACACACGTATTTACTGTATATATACAGACACACACACACACACACACACACACACGTGTTTACTGTATATATACAGGCACACACACATACACACATGTGTTTACTGTATATATACAGACACACACATACATGTGTTTACTGTATATATACAGGCACACACATACATGTGTTTACTGTATATATACAGGCACACACACACATACACACATGTGTTTACTGTATATATACAGACACACACATACATGTGTTTACTGTATATATACAGACACACACATACATGTGTTTACTGTGTTTATACACACACACACGTGTTTACTGTATATATACAGACACACACATACATGTGTTTACTGTGTATACACACACACACACACACACACACAAGTGTTCACTGTATATATACAGACACACACACACATGTGTTTACTGTATATATACAGACACACACACGTGTTTACTGTATATATACACACACACACACACATGTGTTCACTGTATATATACAGACACACACACATATATGTTTACTGTATATATACAGACACACACATACATGTGTTCACTGTATATATACAGACACACACACACACGTGTTTACTGTATATATACACACACACACATACATGTGTTTACTGTGTATACACACACACACACACACACACACACACATGTGTTTACTGTATATATACAGACACACACACGTGTTTACTGTATATATACAGACACACACATACATGTGTTTACTGTGTATATACATACACACACACACACACACACACACACACACACACATGTGTTTACTGTATATATACAGACACACACATACATGTGTTTACTGTGTATATACATACACACACACACACACACACACACACACACACATGTGTTTACTGTATATATACAGACACACACACACATGTGTTTACTGTATATATACAGTAATATATATACAGTAAACACATGTGTGTGTTTACACAGACACACACACACACAGACACACACACACGTGTTTACTGTATATATACAGACACACACACACACACGTGTGTTTACTGTATATATACAGACACACACATACATGTGTTTACTGTATATATACAGACACACACATACATGTGTTTACTGTGTATACACACACACACACACACTCACACACACACACACACACACACACACACACACGTGTTCACATGGCCAGGAGGCTAACCGCCACTGCAACTCCCAGCGAGGTCGTGCCTACGGCGGCCAGCCCAGCAGCTCGGAGGACGCTGACCCCATCTGCGTTAGCCAGGAGGCTAACCGCCACTGTGACTCCCAGCGAGGTCGTGCCTACGGCATTCAGCCCACCAGCCCGGAGGACGCAGACTCCATCAGCGGTAGCCAGGAGGCTAACCGCTACAGCGACTCCCAGCGAGGCAGCGCCTACGGCAGTCAGCCCAACAGCTCGGAGATCGCATTCTCCATCATGCGTCCATCAAGCCCCCCATGCCAAGGAGAACATTAAGGTAAAAATCAGAAATCCAGTAATAAAAAGGCACCGCAGCTACAGACTGTTCCCTACCCTCAATCAATCCAGAACAGTTTGGGACCCTCTTTGCAAACCGAAGGGGCTTTTCTGTGGACACTTGAACATTAGAAGCCTTGGTAATAAACGTGAACAAGTAGAACATCTTCTCTGTGATTCAAATATTGACATCCTAGGTCTCTCTGAGACCTGGCTGAAACCATCATCCGCTGAAGCACTGGTAAAGATGCCTGGATATCAGGTATTTAGAAAGGATAGGGAAAGAGGTAAAGGTGGAGGAGTTTTACTTTATGTAAGATCCAATCTAAAATGTAAACTCCTCGAACTGCCAGAAGCAATCAAATTTGACTGTGTTGGAATAGAAGTGTTACTATCTACTGAAATGTCATTTGTTTTCATGTGTCTATATCGCCACCCATCTGCCAACGTAGAATTTTATGACCAACTGAAAATCATGTTGAACTCAGTCTGCTCAAATAAAGAGCTAATTATTGTAGGAGACTTTAATGTAAACTGGGATGACAAACAAGGTAGAAAAAACCTGAAATTAAACACCAAAAATTACAACCTAAAACAACTCATAGAGCAACCAACTAGACTGACAAATAGATCACAGACAAGAATTGACCTTTTATTTACGAATAAACCTGATAGAATAATGAAGACATATAACTTCCTTACTGGTATCTCTGATCATAACTGCATCTTTCTGTCCAGAAAACTCAACAAATTAAGGTATGCCAGACCACCCAAAGCCCAGCCATCCTGCAGTATTAAAATAATACCAAGGAATCAACTACAAAACCTCAGTGAGGGCATAAAAAACATTGACTGGGAGGAAATCCTTACATCAGACAACATAGAAACTAGCTATGATTCCTTTTTGAATAAAATTAAAAATGTGATGTCCCCGCTCTCTAGGAGAGCGAGAAATAGAGCCAGGAGACGTAACTCTCTGCCATGGCTCGACCAAAACTGCAGGGACTTGATAAAGTCCAGAGACTCACTACTTCAGAATTATTTGAAATCTGGCCTACCTACCGACAGACTAAAATTCACACACATACGTAATAAAGTAGTCCAGTCGCTGAGAAAGGCCAAAGCAAACTTTTTTATTTCTGTAATTGAGGGTGCCAAGGGCAATGGGAGAAAGGTGTGGCAAACCTTAAATAAGCTGTTAGGCAAGGATAGCAAACAAGAAACAAACACTCTTGAACTGAATATTGACAATGTCTTGGTGAAAGATCCTGCAAGAATTGCAAATTCTTTTAACAACTACTTTTTAGACAGTGTGTTGGAAATAACAAGACTTTTTACACCACCATCTATTATACCTCGCCTGATCAGTAACGAACAGCCCATTTTTCAGCTGGCCAAGATAACGGAGACAGAAGTCATAAAGATAATTGGAGCGCTCAAATGCTCCAAAACAAAAGATATATATGGTTTTGACACAAACTTCATAAAGACCCATTCTCATGCACTGTGTAAACCTATTACTCATCTGGTTAATCTATCTATCAGCCAGAACAGAGTCCCGTCAGCCTGGAAGGTAGCCACGGTGACCCCCATCTTCAAATCTGGCTCCAAAGCACTGGAGGCCAACTACAGACCTATCAGTATACTTCCAATAATTTCCAAGGTAGCTGAAAAATGGGTTGCGAACCAACTGATCAGGCACCTAGACGAGGGTGCCACTCCACTGCACCCACTGCAGTTTGGCTTCAGGGCACATCATTCTACTGAGTCAGCCAACTGTATGTTCATTGAAAAAATTAAGTGTTTACTGGACAAAACATCATGTGTCAGTGCTGTATTTCTCGACCTTAAAAAAGCATTTGACACCGTCGACCACCAAGTACTTTTAAACAAGCTTACCTATTTTAATTTTTCTGACAACACCATGCAATGGTTTAAATCATACCTCTCAAACAGATCACAATGTGTAACTGTCGATGGGGTTAAATCGCCTTTCCGCTCCTCTACTGTTGGGGTCCCCCAAGGCTCGATCCTTGCACCATTGTTGTTTTCACTGTACATAAATGACCTCCCAGATGTGTGTCCAGATCTTAACGTCCAGATGTATGCAGACGACGCAGTCATCTTTACTCACGGCCCTAACTCTGACATTACTTCATCCAAACTCACAAATGCCTTAACCAAGGTCCAAGACTGGCTTAACAACAACTGCCTTTTGCTCAACACAAAAAAAACTGTGTGCATGACATTCACAAAACGACCAGTAAACCAGAGCAGATCCAAAGTATTCATTGGAGGAATCGAACTTGAACTAGTAACTCAGTTCAAGTACCTTGGTATCACGGTAGACGCAAATCTTACATTCAAAAAACACATCAAAAAAGTGGCGAACAAAATCCGATTCAGTCTGCAAAATTTTAAACAAATCAGGCCCCTCATCTCGTCTGAAGCAGCTAAATCCTATCTTCATTGTATGATTTTGTCCCACATAGAATACTGCTTTGTGATATGGTCGTTCGCTGGTGTCACCACACTGAAACCAATTGAACAGTTATACAAAAAAGCAATCAAGGTATTTGCTAAAAAGCCTCTTACTTATCATCACTGTCCAATCCTTGTGAGGCACAATTTTTTTAACTTGGAAAATCTTAGAAGTTTTAAAAATAGCTGCCTCATCTACAAAACTGTCAATGGGCTGGCTCCTCCCCCGCTGAAGGAATTCTTCAGACGGAGAGATAACACACTTAGCACCAGATCTGCCTCCAGAGGGGACTGTGAGGTGCTGTTCAGACGTAGCCAAATAGGCCAAAATTCTCTAACTGTCAAGGGCGGTGCATGTTGGAATAGTCTTCCAACCCCAATTAGAGACAGCCCCACGTTTAATGCATTCAAAAAACAGCTTAAAGCGTGGTTACTGTCCCACCAAACCTGCACCCACATCTGAAATAATGATAATGATTAGCTCCCATACAGTACAACTGTAGCCCTTATCTTCTTATACTTCATTTTCATTACTGTAATATTGTGTAACTACCTCCGTCATTTTCATGCAGATACTAATATCTGTCTCCTCATTTCTGATTATCATAACTGTAACTGCTGCTAACAACAATTTTTACGATATTGTCTATCCTTTTATCCTCTATTGTTATAACTGCTGCTAACACTATGTGCACTTTAAGCTCACAGGTGGCAATGCTGGGCAGCGGCCAGCTGCCTAACACTATTACCTGTTGTATAACCATAACTATGTAATTGTAACTGCTGTTAACACTATGTGCACTTTAACCTCACAGGTGGCAGTGCTTGGCGGCGGCCAGCTGCCTAACACCGTTACCTGTTGTATAACCATAACTATGTAATTGTAACTGCTGCTAACACTATGTGCACTTTAACCTCACAGGTGGCAGTGCTGGGCGGCGGCCAGCTGCCTAACACCGTTACCTGTTGTATAACCATAACTATGTAATTGTAACTGCTGCTAACACTATGTGCACTTTAACCTCACAGGTGGCAGTGCTGGGCGGCGGCCAGCTGCCTAACACCGTTACCTGTTGTATAACCATAACTATGTAATTGTACCTGCTGCTAACACCTACCTTTCCTATTTATACAGGCACTATCACCGGCTAGTTGTTTTTTTTTTGTTTTGTTTCGTTTTTCCCTCCTCGTTTTTCTATAATGACAATTGCTGCTAATACTTCATGCATTTTACTTTATGCACTTTACTAAGCATAGAGGCAACACAAAGCAATAATTAGCTGTTAAGCACTGTAACCTGCTCGCTAACTGCCTGTCTATGCTGATTTCTATCTATTTTTCCATTGCTTCTAACAGTTTACATTCTGATGTGTATGTGGTGACGATGCCGTGCAGCGCTCAGATGCATGGCATCGTCACTTGCCGTCCTCGTTTCCGTTGCTATTATTATTGTTATTACTATATATGCTCTGTAATATGTCAAGTCTGTCTTTATAATGTGAGGACTGCGGATGGAAATTAGCTTTGAGCTAAATCCGGCACACTTACAGGATGCCACGGCGCAAACTGTTCATTATTGTGCATTGTCCTAAACAAATAAACAAATAAACAGACACACACACGTGTTTACTGTATATATACAGACACACACATACATGTGTTTACTGTAAATATACAGACACACACACACACACGTGTTTACTGTATATATACAGACACACACACACACACATACATGTGTTTACTGTATATATACAGGCACACACACATACATACATGTGTTTACTGTATATATACAGACACACACATACATGTGTTTACTGTGTATACACACACACACACACATGTGTTTACTGTATATATACACACACACACACACACACACACACACACACACATGTGTTTACTGTATATATACAGACACACACACACACACACACACACACACACACACACATGTGTTTACTGTATATATACAGACACACACACATACATGTGTTTACTGTATATATACAGACACACACACACACGTATTTACTGTATATATACACACACACACACACACACACACACGTGTGTTTACTGTATATATACAGACACACACATACATGTGTTTACTGTATATATACAGACACACACACGTGTGTTTACTGTATATATACAGACACACACATACATGTGTTTACTGTAAATATACACACACACACACACACACACACACACACACGTGTTTACTGTATATATACAGACACACACATACATGTGTTTACTGTATATATACAGACACACACATACATGTGTTTACTGTAAATATACAGACACACACACACACACACACACACACGTGTTTACTGTATATATACAGACACACACACACACACATACATGTGTTTACTGTATATATACAGACACACACACACACACATACCTGTGTTTACTGTATATATACAGACACACACACACACATACCTGTGTTTACAGTAGATATATCTGTATACTGTATTCATGTATTTATTTTTATTTTGTATCTATTTTCACCTGACCATCAGAGAACCAGACAGTTAACTCTGACCTCTGTAGACACTCTGACAGAGTCTCTGACGGTCAGTGTCTGCTGAGATCATCCAGACAGACTCCTGGTGCTTCTGTCTCTTATCAGCTGATTCAGGATCAGGTTAAGGTCCTGATCCTGGATCAGGTTCAGACCCTGATCCTGATCCTGTCTGGTATGTCTGTAATACATGCTGCTGATGGACATCTGACCGATGAGACTTATTACTCTGCTGGCAGACGGACACTCAGCGATCAGTTACCAGGAGACTAATAACATTCTTCACCTTAATGAGACGAACCAGAATGTACCTCTGTCCTCAAACTTTCTGTGTTCAGACCCTCTGTCCTCAGACTCTCTGTCCTCAGACTCTCTTTCTTCAGACTCTCTGTTCTCAGACTCTCTTTCTTCAGACCCTCTGTCCTCAGACCCTCTGTCCTTAGACTCTCTGTCTTCAGACCCTCTGTCCTCAGACCCTCTGTCCTCGGGCCCTCTGTCCTTGGGCCCTCTGTCTTAAGACAGAGGGCAATGAAAGTAGGTTGTCTTTAACGATTTAGCATTTGGTACGGGCTGTACGGTAGTGCAGTGGTTAGCATTGCTCCCACATGTTCTCCCCATGTCAGCGTGGGTTTCCTCCGGGTGCTCCCACATGTTCTCCCTGTGTCACCGTGGGTTTCCTCCAGGTGCTCCCACATGTTCTCCCTGTGTCACCGTGGGTTTCCTCCAGGTGCTCCCATATGTTCTCCCTGTGTCAGCGTGGGTTTCTTCCAGGTGCTCCAACATGTTGTCCCCGTGTCAGCGTGAGTTTCCTCCAGGTGCTCCCACATGTTCTCCTCATGTCAGCGTGGGTTTCCTCCAGGTGCTCTGACATGTTCTCCCCTCTGTCCTCTGTCCTTAGGACCCTCACAGCGGCTAAGGAAAAACTCCCCCAAAAAACCCTTTAACGGGGGGAAAAAAATGGTAGAAACCTCAGGAAGAGCAGCTGAAGGAAGGATCCCTCTTCCAGGACGGACAGACGAGCAATAGATGTTGTACAGAACAGATCAATATAATGAATTAACAGTAATCCATATGACACAATGAGACATAAAGAGAGACAGAGATTATATTAATAATATGATTATATATGTATATGACAATAATGATATGTGTATAATAGTCCAGGTATGACTAATAGTAACAGCAGCAGTGGGAGGCATCAGGCAGGACCACGGCAGCAGCACAACACCACACACCATCCAGGCACAGCTGTGACACGAGTTAACCTGAGAGACAGTGGAGCACAGAGGCTCCGGAGAACAAGCCGAGTTAGTGACATGCAGTAGAGCAGACTTAGTGACATGCTGTAGAGCCGAGTTAGTGACATGCAGTAGAGCCGAGTTAGTGACATGCAGTAGAGCAGAGTTAGTGACATGCAGTAGAGTCGAGTTGGTGACATGTAGTAGAGCAGTGTAAGTGACATGCAGTAGAGCTGAGTTAGTGACATGCAGTAGAGCAGAGTTAGTGACATGCTGTAGAGCCGAGTTAGTGACATGCAGTAGAGCCGAGTTAGTGACATGCAGTAGAGCAGAGTTAGTGACATGCAGTAGAGCCGAGTTAGTGACATGCAGTAGAGCAGAGTTAGTGACATGCTGTAGAGCCGAGTTAGTGACATGCAGAAGAGCAGTGTAAGTGACATGTAGTAGAGCAGAGTTAGTGACATGCTGTAGAGCGGAGTTAGTGACATGCAGTAGAGCCGAGTTAGTGACATGCAGTAGAGCAGAGTTAGTGACATGCTGTAGAGCAGAGTTAGTGACATGCAGTAGAGCCGAGTTAGTGACATGCAGTAGAGCAGAGTTAGTGACATGCTGTAGAGCCGAGTTAGTGACATGCAGAAGAGCCGAGTTAGTGACATGCAGAAGAGCGGAGTTAGTGACATGCAGTTGAGCAGAGTTAGTGACATGCAGAAGAGCCGAGTTAGTGACATGCAGTAGAGCAGAGTTAGGAAGATGCAGAAGAGCCGAGTTAGTGACATGCAGTAGAGCCAAGTTAGTGACATGCAGTAGAGCCGAGTTAGTGACATGCAGAAGAGCCGAGTTAGTGACATGCAGTAGAGCCGAGTTAGTGACATGCAGTAGAGCAGAGTTAGTGACATGCAGTAGAGCCGAGTTAGTGACATGCAGTAGAGCAGAGTTAGTGACATGCAGTAGAGCCGAGTTAGTGACATGCAGTAGAGCCAAGTTAGTGACATGCTGTAGAGCCGAGTTAGTGACATGCAGAAGAGCCGAGTTAGTGACATGCAGAAGAGCCGAGTTAGTGACATGCAGAAGAGCCGAGTTAGTGACATGCAGTTGAGCAGAGTTAGTGACATGCAGTAGAGCCGAGTTAGTGACATGCAGTAGAGCCGAGTTAGTGACATGCAGAAGAGCAGAGTTAGTGACATGCAGAAGAGCCGAATTAGTGACATGCAGAAGAGCAGAGTTAGTGACATGTAGTAGAGCCGAGTTAGTGACATGTAGTAGAGCAGAGTTAGTGACATGCAGAAGAGCCGAGTTAGTGACATGCAGTAAAGCCGAGTTAGTGACATGCAGTAGAGCAGAGTTGGTGACATGCAGTAGAGTCGAGTTGGTGACATGTAGTAGAGCAGTGTAAGTGACATGCAGTAGAGCTGAGTTAGTGACATGCAGAAGAGCAGAGTTAGTGACATGTAGTAGAGCCGAGTTAGTGACATGCAGTAGAGCAGAGTTAGTGACATGTAGTAGAGCCTAGTTAGGGAGATGCAGTAACAGGACATGAATGTTAGCAAAGGAGAGAGAGCGAGAAGGAGAGAAGGGGCTCGGTGTATTATAGGAGGTCCCTCGGCAGACTAGGCCTATATCAGCCTAACTAGGGGCTGGTCCATGACAAGCCTGAGCCAGCCCTAACTATAAGCTTTATCAAAAAGGAAAGTCTTAAGTCTAGTCTTAAAAGTGGAGACGGTGTCTGCCTCCCGGACCGAAACAGGAAGGTGATTCCACAAAAGAGGAGCCTGATAGCTGAAGGCTCTGAGAAGCTAAAACAGGAGAAATGTGATCTGGTTTCTTAGTTCCTGTCAGTACAATGGTGATGCTAAATCCAATTCTTTACCACTTATGTTCAATAATAATGTTCAATTCAATTCAATTTTATTTATAAAGCCCAATATCACAAATCACAAGTTGCCTCAGAGGCTTTACAGCATACAACATCCCTCTGTCCTTTGGACCCTCACAGCTGATCAGGAAAACTCCCCCAAAAAACCCTTTAACGGGGAAACAATGTAAGAAACCTCAGACAGAGACACCAAGGATGGATCTGTCCTTAGGACAGACAGACGGACAGCAGATGTTGTACAGAACAAATCAACATAATGCATTTACAGTAATCCATATGACACAATGAGACATAAAGAGAGACAGAGACACCTCTTATGTCTCTACTGTTTCAGGTCAGTCCGTCCTCCTGTGGGATGTCCTCAGACAGACAGATAGATGGATGAAAGGATGGATGGACTATTAATGGACGGAGCTCTATAAACATGTAAATCTGACCTTACCGTGTTTCAAAGGCGCGGCGGCAGGGGCGGCAGTGGGGGCGGCGGCGGCTGAATGAAGTGGCGCAGCTTTAAAAAGCGTCTTCAGTTCAGCGGCATCTCCATTTACACAGAGGGACGTCCAGAGACAGAGGACTCTTTGATAGTCAAATACCAGTCTACCATTATCACTGAGTGTGTGAGGGGACCTCCAGGGACACGAGACACTCTACCTGACTTCATTAGGACACACACAGCTGAGGGACGAACGAACGTCTTCCTGCTGCTGATGTTTGTTAACTTGTATCTGAACTCAAGAGTTCGCAGAGCTGTGGAGGGTGTTTGTTTGTTTGTTTCATTCTTTAACAAACAAACAAACAAAAACAATCCAATACAACACAACTGAGAGACAAAAACAGGACAGGCAATTTAAAAGACGTCTTTGAAAACATCAACAATTTTAACCGTGACTTTTTCATCACAAGAATGTGAAGTGATGTTTATTGTGTAAATATAAATAAATAAATGAATCAATGTATGAGTGGGGGCCTGGTCATGGTCGTGGTCGTTGTTCCAGGTGTAGCACCGGCGTTCTGCTCTGATTGTTGTTCAGGTTCTATCAGGCGGATCTTGGTCTGAAACTCGACCTGTCGTTAATGTTTCTCTGACTGCGAGTGTTTGTTTGACGGGGATTCCCCGACATGCGAGGACGTCACCGGGTGACACACACACAGAGACTGTGAGTGTTTGTATCTCTGTGAGGACCGCTGAACAACATTCATTATTTCTCCTTATTATTCTTATTTTCTTCAATGTTTTTCAATAATACTGATTTTTATTAATTATTTCCTCACTGTGTGTGTGTGTGTGTGTGTGTGCGTGTGTGTGTGTGGTGGTGGGGGGGGGGGGTCCATGACCAGACATGACGTCAACAACATTCGATTAAAATAAACTTCAAGAATTAATAATCAGAAAATCTGTCGTCACTGTCAGCTCTGACAGGAAACAACACTTTAACAACACATTCGTATCATGTAAACAGCATTTAACATGTTGTTGACATGTTAACTTGTTTTGACTTGTTATTTACGTAAATAACAAGTCAAAACAAGTTAATAGCAAGTCAACAGCAGGTTAAAAACACATCAACATGTCAAATACATGTCAACAACACATTACAAAGACATTAACAAAATGTCAACATCACATTAAGAACTCATTAACAACATGTAAACATCACATCAACAATATATTAACACGTCAAGAACATTAACAACATGTTTAGAACACACAATAACAATGCATCAATAACATGTCAACAACACGTTAACAAAATGTTAACTATTTGTTAATAACGTGTCAACAACACACCGACAACATGTTAATAACACATTAATCACATGCTGACAAAAACATTAACATGTTAAATAGATGTGAACTACACATTATTATATACATTAACTGCACATTAAATAACATGCTGATGACATGTCAGCAACACAATAACACGTTAAAATCACAATTATAGCATGTGAACCACACATTAACCACTGTTAACAACACGTCAACAACACGTCCATATCACGTCAATAACATGTCAATATTATGCTGACAACATATTAATAACACATCAGCAACATATAAATACCAAATTCATATCACATCAACAATATGTTAACAACACGTTCATAACACGTTAGTAACACATTAACAGCAGGTCAAAAATACATCAACAAGACGTTCAAAACACGTCAACAACATGTTAATAACATAGCAACAACATGTTAATAACATGTCAACAACACGTTACTAACAAGTAAACAACATGTTAACAGAAAATCAACACATTAACAACACGTTAGTAACACGTGAAAAACACAACACATTAACAGGAGGTCAGAAACACAAGAACAAGACATTCAAACACGTCAACAACACGTCAACATGTCAACAACACATTAACAAAACATAAACAACACATGAAGAGCCGGTCAAAACCACATCAACAACACGTCAACCACATGTTAATAACATGTCAATGACACATGGAACACACATTAACAACACATTAAACACAGGTTAGTAAAATGTTGACAAAAAAGTAACAAAACGTACAGAAAACATCAACAATACATCAACAACACATAATCAACACATTGACTGCATGTTGACAGAAACAGTGACAACATGTTAACTACCACACATTACCATAAACATTTATTGCATAGTAACAACACATTAATGACACGTCAGCAGCACGTGAACCACTTGTTAATAACACGTTTCCAACATGTGACCCACACATTAACAACACATTAACAACACGTGAATCACCTCTGACTGAACGTAGGTTCAGGGTTATTATTCAGACATGAAGACCAACCTTTGTCAGAGTCTTCTTCACCTCCTCAGAAACCTGAACCATACACACACACACACACACACACACACACACACACACACACACCCTCACACATGGTTTGGTGACATTTAGGCAGGTATATAAGCTGCCGTGCCAGATGCTGGGAGCCACACGGACTCCTGCGGTGCCAAACTGATGTACTGTAACTTACCTGATCACTGCCACCTGTCGCTCTGATCCAGGGACCGTCTGACCTCACCGCATCATGCTCACCAGGTACGTCCGTCCGTCCGTCCGCTGTCTGCTCTCTGTGTGGTTTATTCTGATTATAAAACAACAGTCATGTTAAAAACCAAGGTGACATCCCATAATACAACACTCCACAGACACTGGGACCAAACAGAGACAGACTGAGACATTTAGGGACTGTTCTGTACTTATCAGAGGAGGAGCAGGGTGGCTGTTTTTATTCTGACCCTTCCTGAGTGACTGGAGGAAAATCTACGACCCTCCAACATAAATAAGATTGATTGAAACATTGATGTTTGAAAGTTAAAAGTTTTTTTGGTACATTTTAAATGAGACATAGATTAAATCAAAGTGATTTTAAATGAGATGTCACTGTTTTAAGTTACGCTTTCTTTTTTTTTCAAGGGGAAGCATTCCTCACACATGATGTGTTCAAGGACCGTAGGAAATTTAATACAACAATTATTTGAAGAAAAAAAAAAATCTTTTTTTTGTTTGCTTTGTTGATTTTGATTTGTTTTTATCATTCCAATGATTGTTAAATGTTGACTGATCAAATTGCCCTTTTCTGGATTAGGTTGTAATTTTTCAGTGGCAACAAATTTAAGGGAAGTGATTGACACATGGTTTTTCTCCTTGCACTACCTAACAGTGGTGTAATACATGTTCCCATTTCTAACAGCAGCTTTATGCTCAGCGATTCTCACTTTTAGATGATGTTTTGTTTTTGCAAAAGACGTGTAGAAAGACAATTAATACATTTTTTGATGCCATATTTCTTTCCTGAATGTGGGTGATTGAATGTTTTTTTCACATCTATAATTTTCTCGTTGAGCGAGACGGTAATTTTGTGTAGGTTCCTAATAAAAAGAACTAACCACAAAATTTCAAAAATCAAAACAAAATCAAAACTCTTTTTGAAACAAGAGCAACTTTTATTGTTAAAAGAAGTGTCCGTCCCAAATCACCGGCTAGAATCTCTCTGCCAACCGCCTTTTCTGTTAAAGGCTGTTGATGATCTGGTGTGACCCTGCCTCTCAATGCTTTAGGACTTCCTATCAAATCCAGGATTAATTTCCTGTGAAGCAAAGATGGGGATGTCACAGTTACAGATGGGATCTATTATCATAACGATCGAGTACAAAACTGGGACTGAGTTACAGCGGAAAACACAAGACACCAAGCACAATTTATCCAATCCAAACCTGTACCTGGGAGGTCGGGGTCAAACACGTGAAGGCAGAAAAGTCAGTTCAGGGAAATCAGACAAAAACCAAAGTCCATGAATCCAAGCAGAGTCAAAAAAAGGAGAATCAAACACAAGGAAAAGGCTGGAGAAGGTGAACACACTGATGCCCCGTTTACACGTAAACGGGTATTTTTAGAAACGGAGACATAAACCTTCGTTTGCACCTTTCGTTTACACGCAAACGGAGAATTCGCCTCTGAAAAGGATGCTTTTTAAAAACTCCGGCCAAAGTGGAGATCTTGGAAAACTCCGGTTGCACGTTTGCATGTAAACTGAGCAAAACGGAGAAAACGCCAGCAGCAGACGTCACAGTGTGCGACAGAACTTGCACTCGCCTGAAAAGTGCGACCTATGTTTACATGTTGCTATGGTGATCATGGATGCCTTCAGAGTAGCAGCCACATTTATGTTGGTGCAAGCCCTCTTCGTATGTTTGCCTTTGCAAATACAGCTGCTCTATTATATCACCCCACTTTGATCTTTGCAGTACCCTTGACTACTTATTGAAAATATTATTTTTATTAAAGATCAAAGTCGGACGAATGAAGCATGTTTCTAGTCGATATGAGAGACTTTGACACAAGATTACTGCAAAAGTACACAGTAAAAGTACTTCATATTATTTGTAAGAAAGTTGTTTTATTTCCTTATTATATTCATTCTACGAGAGGCTCTGCCTGTCACCTTACAGCGCCGTATTAATGCATTTACTGTAAGCATTAAAATACGTGCGCACTCCAAACTGAGTGCCAGCTGGCTTGACTCCAATTCTATACTAAGGGTGAGATGACCGTCATGCGGTCTCCTGTCAGTGTCATAAAAAAGTTGCCTGCACCCACCTGTCCGACGAGGGTAGACTGCGTAAGACGGCATACATACACGGGTTGGTGTAAACGCAAAGTTTTCTGAAAACGGACACGTGTGCACGCAATTATTTTTGAAAACGGAGAGGGTGAAATGTCCGTTTTTGAAAATAGCCGGCTACGTGTAAACGTAGTGTGAGACGACAATCTGAAACACAGGGCTGATTACTGACTACACACAGCTGAGTGGACACAGGTGAAACTCATGAGGTCATCAACAGAGGCGGGAAAAGTAAAAGAAACACTAAACAAAGTGAGAACAGATTTCAGAATTAAACAGGAAGTAAACACTAACACATGAATATAAACTTTTCAACCTCCGTGTCTGTACAGGTTAGTTTGTTCAAACGTCTTTTTTAATTTATTAAATTTGATTGGAACAAACCTGTCATGTGCCGTTTCTGTCCCCGTAATGTTCCATGATCATATTCCAAACTACTGGATGGTAAAACATGGACAACACTAGCTCCTTCCCGATGGCTTAAGGTCGTTTCTATCAGGTTTCTGCCTGTGTGAGGAAGCTGGAGCACCCAGAGGAAACCCACGCTGACACGGGGAGAACATGTTGGAGCACCTAGAGGAAACCCACGCTGACACAGGGAGAACATGTCGGAGCACCTGGAGGAAACCCACGCTGACACGGGGAGAACATGTGGGAGCACCTGGAGGAAACCCATGCTGACACAGGGAGAACATGTCAGAGCACCTGGAGGAAACCCACGCTGACACGGGGAGAACATGTGGGAACACCTGGAGGAAACCCATGCTGACACAGGGAGAACATGTCAGAGCACCTGGAGGAAACCCACGCTGACACGGGGAGAACATGTCGGAGCACCTGGAGGAAACCCACGGTGACACAGGGAGAACATGTGGGAGCACCTGGAGGAAACCCACGCTGACACGAGGAGAACATGTGGGAGCACCTGGAGGAAACCCAAGCTGACACGGGGAGAACATGTCAATTTCAATCAATCAATCAATTTTATTTATAAAGCCCAATATCACAAATCACAATTTGCCTCAGAGGG
>JAGQAX010000014.1:42509798-42654194 GCA_019142605.1 Cephalopholis sonnerati | reverse complement strand
CTTTACAGCATACAACATCCCTCTGTCCTTTGGACCCTCACAGCGGCTAAGGAAAAACTCCCCAAAAAAACCCCTTTAACGGGGAGAAAAAATGGTAGAAACCTCAGGAAGAGCGACTGAAGGAGGGATCTCTCTTCCAGGACGGACAGACGAGCAATAGATGTTGTACAGAACAGATCAATATAATGAATTAACAGTAATCCATATGACACAATGAGACATAAGGAGAAACAGATATTATATACCTGGAGTCTACCCTCGTCGGACATGTGAGAGCACCTGGAGGAAACCCACGGTGACACAGGGAGAACATGTGGGAGCACCTGGAGGAAACCCACGCTGACACGAGGAGAACATGTGGGAGCACCTGGAGGAAACCCAAGCTGACACGGGGAGAACATGTGGGAGCACCTGGAGGAAACCCACGCTGACAGGGGGAGAACATGTGGGAGCACCTGGAGGAAACCCACGCTGACATGGGGAGAACATGTGAGAGCACCTGGAGGAAACCCACGGAGAGAACATGTCAAAGCACCTGGAGGAAACCCACGCTGACACGGGGAGAACATGTGGGAGCACCTGGAGGAAACCCATGCTGACATGAGGAGAACATGTGAGAGCACCTGGAGGAAACCCACGGAGAGAACATGTCGAAGCACCTGGAGGAAACCCACGCTGACACGGGGAGAACATGTTGGAGCACCTGGAGGAAATCCACGCTGACACGGGGAGAACATGTTGGAGCACCTGGAGGAAACCCACGCTGACATGGGGAGAACATGTGAGAGCACCTGGAGGAAACCCACGGAGAGAACATGTCAAAGCACCTGGAGGAAACCCACGCTGACACGGGGAGAACATGTGGGAGCACCTGGAGGAAACCCATGCTGACATGAGGAGAACATGTGAGAGCACCTGGAGGAAACCCACGGACAGAACATGTCGAAGCACCTGGAGGAAACCCACGCTGACACGGGGAGAACATGTTGGAGCACCTGGAGGAAATCCACGCTGACACGGGGAGAACATGTTGGAGCACCTGGAGGAAACCCACGCTGACACGGGGAGAACATGTTGGAGCACCTGGAGGAAACCCACGCTGACACGGGGAGAACATGTTGGAGCACCTGGAGGAAACCCACGCTGACATGGGGAGAACGTGTCAGAGCACCTGGAGGAAACCCACGCTGACATGGGGAGAACATGTGAGAGCACCTGGAGGAAACCCACGGAGAGAACATGTCAAAGCACCTGGAGGAAACCCACGCTGACACGGGGAGAACATGTGGGAGCACCTGGAGGAAACCCATGCTGACATGAGGAGAACATGTGAGAGCACCTGGAGGAAACCCACGGAGAGAACATGTCGAAGCACCTGGAGGAAACCCACGCTGACACGGGGAGAACATGTTGGAGCACCTGGAGGAAATCCACGCTGACACGGGGAGAACATGTTGGAGCACCTGGAGGAAACCCACGCTGACATGGGGAGAACATGTGAGAGCACCTGGAGGAAACCCACGGAGAGAACATGTCAAAGCACCTGGAGGAAACCCACGCTGACACGGGGAGAACATGTGGGAGCACCTGGAGGAAACCCATGCTGACATGAGGAGAACATGTGAGAGCACCTGGAGGAAACCCACGGACAGAACATGTCGAAGCACCTGGAGGAAACCCACGCTGACACGGGGAGAACATGTTGGAGCACCTGGAGGAAATCCACGCTGACACGGGGAGAACATGTTGGAGCACCTGGAGGAAACCCACGCTGACACGGGGAGAACATGTTGGAGCACCTGGAGGAAACCCACGCTGACACGGGGAGAACATGTTGGAGCACCTGGAGGAAACCCACGCTGACATGGGGAGAACGTGTCAGAGCACCTGGAGGAAACCCACGCTGACACGGGGAGAACATGTGGGAGCACCTGGAGGAAACCCACGCTGACACAGGGAGAACGTGTCAGAGCACCTGGAGGTTCTGTTTTCTGTCATTAAAGAAAATTCATTTTTAAAATTATTAATAAAAAAAAGTATGTTGGACTGTTTTTCTGATGTTGCAGTGAAGTAACGAGCCAATCAGAGTGCAGCAGAAGGCAGGAGGTGTGGCCTCTGTATGGTGGCTCTGTGGCTCTAACTGAAGGTTGTGTGTGTGTTGCAGGAAAGTTGTCCTTCTGTTGTCTCTGTCTGTCCTGCTGGTGGAGGGGGACTTTGATGTCAATGGTGAGACATGTTAAAATCTGATGACATCACATTCTGACAGACATATGAAAGGTCATGTGACCCATGTTTTGCTTCTGTGTTTCAGATGCTGGAATCCAAGCCATGTCCACAGGTAAGTCATCTGTCTGTCCCTCAGTTGTCTCTGTCCCCTCTGTCCTCCCTGTCTGTCTCTGTCCCTAACCTGTCTCTGTCCTCTCTTTCTGTCTCTGTCCTCTTTGTCTCTCTCTGTCCTCTCTGTCTGTCTCTGTCCCTAACCTGTCTCTGTCCTCTTTGTCTGTCTCTGTCCCTTACCTGTCTCTGGCCCCTAACCTGTCTCTGTCTTCTCTGTCCCTCAGATAAAGACTCCACGTCTGATGAAGCTCCCACAGGTGAGACACAAACTGTCCATGTGAATAAAAATAGTGACAAACAAGCATCTCTAAAGAATGTTAATTAAAATTTAATGTACAGTTTACGAAATAAATGTTTAGTGAAAACATGTTTTGGTTAATGAAACACTTCACAGAAACCAACAGAAGGAAACTGTTGACGTGTTTTCAGCTCCGTGAAAGTTCAGTAAACAAACTGTGATGCTTTTGTTTTCGTTCTTATTGTTGATTTTCAGAGAGTATGAACGCCATCTCACCTGATCAGCCAGGTAAGATCTAAAACTCCCTACCTGTTCTCTACCTGCTCAGGTACTCTGTCCTCTACCTGCTCAGGTACACTGTCTACCTGCTCAGGTACTCTGTCCTCTACCTGCTCAGGTACTCTGTCCTCTACCTGTTCAGGTACTCTGTCCTCAACCTGCTCAGGTACTCTGTCCTCTACCTGTTCAGGTACTCTGTCCTCTACCTGCTCAGGTACTCTGTCCTCTACCTGCTCAGGTACACTGTCCTCTACCTGCTCAGGTACTCTGTCCTCTACCTGCTCAGGTACACTGTGCTCTACCTGTTCAGGTACTCTGTCCTCTACCTGCTCAGGTACACTGTCCTCTACCTGTTCAGGTACTCTGTCCTCTACCTGCTCAGGTACTCTGTCCTCTACCTGCTCAGGTACACTGTCCTCTACCTGTTCAGGTACTCTGTCCTCTACCTGCTCAGGTACTCTGTCCTCTACCTGCTCAGGTACACTGTCCTCTACCTGCTCAGGTACTCTGTCCTCTACCTGCTGACTTCCTGTGTTACTCTGACACCTGGTGGTTTAACATCATAGGTAATCCTGATTCAAATGTCCCCATAAACCACCACAGTGAGTCAATGAACCCTCTGATGAACCTGCTGTCTGATGGTATTTACTCAGATGTCTGATTAAAATATTGATCATCATCAGATTATTGATTATAGATTAATTCATAAATATTCTCTGTTTGAAATGTTTGATTCCAGATGAACTGCAGTATTATGGAGCAGGACCTTCAGGTAGGATGATGATGATGATGATGATGGTGATGATGATGGTGATGGTGATGATGGTGATGGTGATGGTGATGATGATGATGATGATGATGATGATGACGATGGTGATGATGGTGATGGTGATGATGATGATAATAATGGTGGTGATGATGATGATGATGATGATGATAGTGATGATGATGATAATAATGGTGATGGTGATGATGATGATGATGATGGTGATGATGATGATGATAATAATGGTGATGATGATGATGATGATGATGATAATAATGGTGATGATGGTGATAATGATGATGATGATGATGATGATACCTGTTTGCCTGTCATTCACCCAGCTGACTTGTGTTGATTTCGTGTTTTAGATACGACCAGCTCCAGTTCAGAGATTGCAGATGGTGAGAGCACAACACATAAACAGTACACTATATACAGTGCCTGTCTATCTGTCTGCCCTAACCCATCCATTGTGAGTAGAGGGGTGAATAAAAAATTCATTACATCTTCGCATCATGTGCAGTTCAACTTAAGAGAACTTTAACCGACAAAGTCTCGACCAATACGAAAGAAGATATGTGGAGGAAACTGTTGTTACCATGTCGACCAGGTGATACTGACCATGAAAGTACAAACTACCTCATATAAGAGTTCGGAGGCATTGAACATAAGAACATGTAAAATGTACCAATAACATCACAATATATTATTAGCATGCTAGCTAACATTAGCTCGCAGTGTCTGTCACATCAGGCACTGTCCATATCCTGCACAAATATCGCTTGGCAGGTGACGGTCACTCACCTTTAGTTGAACACAAGACCTTCATTTGGACATTCCTGACCTCAACTTTTCCTCTTCCTGATTCTGTTTGTGCACACGGAACTGAAGTCTCGTGCCCTATTATGGGATGTACGGGGGGGCTTATACTAATCAGGATCAACTGGCACCCTAACCACTAACCCTAGCCTGCATCTGTATGTTGGTATAAAATGGGCACCAGGGCTAATGCTCGGGTCACCTGAGTACCAAGTAGGTATGGGCCCAAAATGGACGCCCTACCTGGGGCCCACCTGGGTAAACCCCCATTGGCTCAGGGCCATTAGGGACCACATGGACGATCCTACACAGGGACCATTTTTTTAACCCACTGACTTTATTCACTTCTTCATCAATCAGCAGCACTTCATGTTCACACTCATTAGTCCATCAAAGCATCTTTAAAGTATTCATCCATGTATTCATCCATTCATCAGTCCATCTCTTCATCTCTTCATGGGTCCATCCATTCATCAGTCCATCTCCTCATGTATTCATCCATTCATCAGTCCATCTCTTCATGTGTCCATCCATTCATTCGTCTTTTTATTATTGTCCTGTTTTATTTTAATATTTTGTTGTTTTCTGTAGTTCCAGCAGCCAATCAGGTGACAGCACCTGGTACGTCCTGTTTTCTTCCTCTACCTCTGAATATCTGTGTTTCTATAAACGTTTCAGTCGATTGATTGATTGATTGATTGATTTCAGAACCTGCTGCAGCCGCCGCCATCAGTGTGGAGGAAGAAGACGGTGAGACAAAAACATTATTTATGATTTTTAAAATGAGATGAACTTCTGTTCATCACTTGTTGACTCTGAGCTCTTTGTATTTATTAATTAAATTCCTGTCTTTGTAAGGTTCAGGAAAAAGTTGATGATTTGAGTTAGAATAAACAGATGTCTAACAGATGGGGCGTCCTGGTAGAGCCTTGAAGGTAATTAATACTTAGGGTTAGCATTAGCAGCCTTGTTAAGGGTTAGCATTAGCAGCCTTGCTAAAGCAGCCTTTGCTTAAAAGCTAAGGAAGTTTATTTTTCTTGTTTGTCTCTTTACAGCAGCAGATAGTTTGCTGATTCAGATTTACTCTGACATTGTTACTCTAGCTAACAGGAGCGAACAGGAGCTAACAGACTACACTGTTGTGCTTGCCAGCTAAAGAGGCAGGAGGAATGTGATTGGTTCACTATAATGATGTAAAAAATATGCCCAATAAAATTATGTAATCATGAAATAAGATGATAAAATAAAACTTATAAATAAAATATTCATCAAAGTATTTAACAAAATCTGGATTTTATATATTTCATAACATCTTTATATACAGCTGGGGTTTGTTTGTTTGTCTTACAGAAGATGAGAGCTCCGACTCTGAGGAGGGAGGAAAGAAACATTTGAGGTCACGCTCAGCCAAACCTCAGAGTCCCGCCCTCCTGCCACAAAGCCCCGCCCATGTCATCGATAGCCCCGCTGTCCCCCGTCAGCCAATCATTCCTCAGCCCAAAGCTGTGGTGAGAAACCGGACATCCAAGAGACGATCCAGGACCAACCGGCGCCAGATATAATCCAGCAACACACATGTGGCTATTAAAACATGACTCACACGTGTGAACATATTTACTCTGATAAACATGTGTACTGTACAAACACACATGTGGAAACACACACATCTAAACACATATGTTTAAACACGTTAACACACACGATTGTTCTGATTGGCTGGATTCAGGGGCCGTTTTCAAAATACCTTTAATTGAACGTTATGTTTGGACTCTACGTCTCCTCTAACAGAATGAAATGAAGACATTAATCTGAATCACAGTTAAAACTGATGTGAATTAATGTTCTGGATCATTTGTCTCGTAATGTTGAGATTAAGTCGTTACATCAAACAGGTTAATCAGATGATTTAGAAAAAAAAACTACAATGTTTTCTGACTTCACATTTCAGAATATTTTTTAAATATTTGTCAGGTAGAAGCCTCTGATATGTTTCATGAATTAAACCTCTGACATGTTTCATGAATTAAACCTCTGATATGTTTCATGAAATAAACCTTCTTATATGTTTTATGAATTAAACCTCTGACATGTTTCATGAATTAAACCCTCTGACATGTTTCATGAATTAAACCTCTGACATGTTTCATGAATTAAACCCTCTGACATGTTTCATGAATTAAACCTCTGATATGTTTCACGAATTAAACCTCTGACATGTTTCATGAATTAAACCTCTGATATGTTTCACGAATTAAACCTCTGACATGTTTCATGAATTAAACCCTCTGACATGTTTCATGAATTAAACCTCTGATATGTTTCATGAATTAAACCCTCTGACATGTTTCATATATTAAACCCTCTGACATGTTTCATGAATTAAACCCTCTGACATGTTTCATGAATTAAACCTCTGATATGTTTCATGAATTAAACCTCTGACATATTTCATGAATTAAACCCTCTGACATGTTTCATGAATTAAACCCTCTGACATGTTTCATGAATTAAACGTCTGATATGTTTCATGAATTAAACCCTCTGACATGTTTCATATATTAAACCCTCTGACATGTTTCATGAATTAAACCCTCTGACATGTTTCATATATTAAACCCTCTGACATGTTTCATGAATTAAACCCTCTGACATGTTTCATGAATTAAACCTCTGACATGTTTCATGAATTAAACCTCTGATATATTTCATGAATTAAACCCTCTGACATGTTTCATATATTAAACCCTCTGACATGTTTCATGAATTAAACCCTCTGACATGTTTCATGAATTAAACCTCTGACATGTTTCATGAATTAAACCCTCTGACATGTTTCATGAATTAAACCTCTGATATGTTTCATGAATTAAACCCTCTGACATATTTCATGAATTAAACCCTCTGACATATTTCATGAATTAAACCCTCTGACATGTTTCATGAATTAAACCTCTGACATGTTTCATGAATTAAACCTCTGACATGTTTCATGAATTAAACCCTCTGACATGTTTCATGAATTAAACCCTCTGACATGTTTCATGAATTAAACCCTCTGACATGTTTCATGAATTAAAGGTGAGGGGAGGAAACAAGGAGAGGAAATGAGGGGAGGAGAGGAAGGCCAACTTAGCACAAAGGATGTACTGTGTGTTACAGTTACAACCAGAGAACAGAATCACTGACGGTTGTTATGAAGACTCAGTGTGTTTCCTTGTGTTTCTCCTTCGCAGTGTCCCTGTTTGTCTTTATCTTGTTGTGTTGGCATCACTGTTGGTCTCTCTTTCTGATTTCCTTGTTCCTGGATCTGTTTATCAAACTCACCTATCTGCTATCAGTTCATCAACATGCAGTGATTCTACACCATCACATTGCCAGAGTATTGTTCAACCTTTCATGCTAGCTGCACATCACAGCGTACTGATTTACTCTTGGGATTTTGTTTCCTTGTGCTGTCACGCTGTTGACCTGTTTTTATCTGAGCTCTACGACACCACTCACCTGCCTGCCATTTTCACCTGCTCTCCACCCTTCCCCTCAATGTCTGCCCATACCAGCCTCATGTCAACAACCTCCATTCCTCCTGATGGACCCCAGACTCCCATCTCTCACCACCATATCCCATATCATCATCATCATCATCATGATCCTTTGTGGCAATAAACCTTTTTTCAGCATCATTCAATCTGTGTTCTATGTTTGGGTTATATCAGATTAAATATTACCAGCTGCTCTACACATATGACTGTGTGGTCAAACATCAGACCAACAGCACTGTAAAAATCTGCAGATGACAGCACAGTAAAGGGGCTCACTACACACAACAAAAAAGGTGCGTATACGAATGAGATGAGTGACAAGTTCATACGGTGTCACAACAACAATCTTTCTCTTAGTGCTGAGAAAAACAAAGGCGACTTCAGAAAAAATAAAATTGTTCAGTCACCTGTTTACCTTTAAACAACACCTTTTAATAGCTTCAAGTTCTCAGACATCCAGATCACAGACTCTGTCTCCTGGTCTCTGAACATCAAAGACTTTACTTCCTAATGTGTCTGAAGAAAGTCTGCATGTCCACAAAAAACTCTCATCAGCTTTGACCAGTCTGCAACAGAAAGCATCTCTACTGGATGGTTTGGCAATGTCCCACTACAGGATCGTAAACACCTGATCAGGACAGTGATCACCATCACCTCAGATACCGGATGTAGCAAGAAGCACTCTGTATTTTAAATGTACCTGACAATAAACTTGAGCTATGGCAATGAGTGACACCAGATGTTAGCATATATTAGCTTTGTCAAAAAATCCAAATGACAATCCTAAAAATTACGGTTCAGCATGTTAAAACCAAATCAACAAAACAACAGTCACAATTCTTGAACTCTGAGTTAGACAATGAACAGCTTCAGTCCCTGAGGGTTGTCGATAGCCTGAGCTACAGCGTACAGGTATGACATCATTACCTCCAGCCACACTTTGGCATCACGACAAGCTCCACAGACAGCTCCATAATTTATTCTGTTGCACCGTTAAAACCTGTGTCCTTGTTCTTTGTACTGATTCTTTGTGTGAGTGTATCAGGCGGCCTCTCAGCTGCCATCTGATCTTGTTTTGAATGTTTCTCAAAGAGCAGCAGTTAAAGTTCGTAGAAACAGTGGAGAAATGTCGACTGAAAGGTCAGGAAACAATCTTCTGATTCAACCAACTGAACTCACCTGTGTGACCTGCTGAGTCTGAAGAGGTACAAAAAACTACTGATACATGCACAGCTCAGGATCACTGTAGAAGTGAGGAAACACAAAGAAATAGACATTTCTACATTTACTGACCTGGAAATCAAAGACTCACATGAACATGTTTCTTCTCCAGTCTTACTGGTGAGAGACTGAAGAATATTTATCTAAGATACAAAGGACATTGGGCAACACTGGATCAGGGACAACATTCTAGTTCATGCTGTAGGCCATGCTGATGGTATGATTTCATGTGTAGGCCATGTTAATGGTATGAGTTTATGGTGTAGGCCATGTTAATGGTATGAGTTTATGGTGTAGGCCATGTTAATGGTATGAGTTCATGTGTAGGCCATGTTAATGGTATTAGTTTATGGTGTAGGCCATGTTAATGGTATGAGTTTATGTGTAGGCCATGTTAATGGTATGAGTTTATGTGTAGGCCATGTTAATGATATGAGTTTATGGTGTAGGCCATGTTAATGGTATGAGTTTATGGTGTAGGCCATGTTAATGGTATGAGTTTATGTGTAGGCCATGTTAATGATACGAGTTTACGGTGTAGACCATGTTAATGGTATGAGTTTATGTGTAGGCCATGTTAATGATATGAGTTTATGGTGTAGGCCATGTTAATGGTATGAGTTTATGGTGTAGGCCATGTTAATGGTATTAGTTTATGGTGTAGGGCATGTTAATGGTATGAGTTTATGGTGTAGACCATGTTAATGGTATGAGTTTATGTGTAGGCCATGTTAATGGTATGAGTTTATGGTGTAGGCCACGTTAATGGTATGAGTTTATGGTGTAGGCCATGTTAATGATATGAGTTTATGGTGTAGGCCATGTTAATGGTATGAGTTTATGGTGTAGGCCATGTTAATGGTATTAGTTTATGGTGTAGGGCATGTTAATTGTATGAGTTTATGGTGTAGACCATGTTAATGGTATGAGTTTATGTGTAGGCCATGTTAATGGTATGAGTTTATGGTGTAGGCCACGTTAATGGTATGAGTTTATGTGTAGGCCATGTTAATGGTATTAGTTTATGGTGTAGGGCATGTTAATGGTATGAGTTTATGGTGTAGGCCATGTTAATGGTATGAGTTTATGTGTAGGCCATGTTAATGGTATTAGTTTATGGTGTAGGGCATGTTAATGGTATGAGTTTATGGTGTAGGCCATGTTAATGGTATCAGTTCATGGTGTAGGCCATGTTAATGGTATGAGTTTATGGTGTAGGCCATGTTAATGGTATGAGTTTATGTGTGGGCCATGTTAATGGTATTAGTTTATGGTGTAGGGCATGTTAATGGTATGAGTTTATGGTGTAGGCCATGTTAATGGTATTAGTTCATGGTGTAGGCCATGTTAATGGTATGAGTTTATGTGTAGGCCATGTTAATGGTATGAGTTTATGGTGTAGGCCACGTTAATGGTATGAGTTCATGTGTAGGCCACGTTAATGGTATTAGTTTATGGTGTAGGGCATGTTAATGGTACGAGTTTATGTGTAGGGCATGTTAATCAATCAATCAATCAATCAATTTTATTTATAAAGCCCAATATCACAAATCACAATTTGCCTCAGAGGGCTTTACAGCATACAACATCCCTCTGTCCTTTGGACCCTCACAGCGGCTAAGGAAAAACTCCCCAAAAAAACCCCTTTAACGGGGAGAAAAAATGGTAGAAACCTCAGGAAGAGCGACTGAAGGAGGGATCCCTCTTCCAGGACGGACAGACGAGCAATAGATGTTGTACAGAACAGATCAATATAATTAATTAACAGTAATCCATATGACACAATGAGACATAAGGAGAAACAGATATTATATTAATAATATGATTATATATGTATGTGACAATAATGTTATGTGTATAATAGTCCAGGTATGACTAATAGTAGCAGCAGCAGTGGGAGGCATCAGGCAGGACCACGGCAGCAGCACAACACCACACACCATCCAGGCACAGCTGCGACACAAGTTAACCTGAGAGACAGTGGAGCACAAAGGCTCCGGAGAACAAGCCGAGTTAGTGACATGCAGTAGGCCCGGGTTAGAGAGATGCATTAACAGGACATGAATACTAGCAAGGGAGAGAGAGAAGGAGAGAAGGGGCTCGGTGTATTATAGAAGGTCCCCCGGCAGACTAGGCCTATGTCAGCCTAACTAGGGGCTGGTCCAAGACAAGCCTGAGCCAGCCCTAACTATAAGCTATATCAAAAAGGAAAGTCTTAAGTCTAGTCTTAAAAGTGGAGACGGTGTCTGCCTCCCGGACCGAAACAGGAAGCTGATTCCACAAAAGAGGAGCCTGATAGCTGAAGGCTCTGGCTCCTGTTCTACTTTTGGAGACTTTAGGGACCACGAGTAACCCTGCATTCTCAGAGCGCAGTGTTCTGGTGGGATAATAGGGCACTATGAGCTCTCTGAGATATGATGGAGCCTGATCATGTAGAGCTTTGTAAGTTAAGAGAAGGATCTTAAATTCAATTCTGGATTTTATAGGGAGCCAGTGCAGAGAAGCTAAAACAGGAGAAATATGATCTCGTTTCTTAGTTCCTGTCAGTACACGTGCCGCCGCGTTCTGGATTAGCTGGAGATTTTTCAGGCACTTATTAGAGCTACCTGATAATAGGGAATTACAGTAATCCAGCCTCGAGGTAACAAACGCATGGACCAATTTTTCTGCATCTTTTAGTGACAGGATAGGCCTAATTTTCGCAATATTACGCAGATGAAAAAATGCAGTCCGAGACGTTTGTTTTAAATGGGAGTTAAAAGACAAATCTTGATCAAATATTACGCCGAGGTTTCTTACGGTGGTGCTAGAGCCCAGAGCAATGCCATCCAGAGAAACTGTGTCATCAGATAAAGAGTTTCTGAGCTGTTTGGGGCCAAGAACAATAACTTCAGTTTTGTCTGAATTTAACATCAGGAAATTGGTGCTCATCCAGGTCTTTATATCTTTAAGGCATTTCTGAAGTTTAGTTAATTGATGCGTTTCTTCTGGCTTTATCGATAAATACAACTGTGTATCATCGTTAATGGTATGAGTTTATGTGTAGGCCATGTTAATGGTATGAGTTTATGTTTAGGCCACGTTAATGGTATGAGTTCATGGTGTAGGTCATGTTAATGGTATTAGTTTATGGTGTAGGCCATGTTAATGGTATGAGTTTATGGTGTAGGCCTTGTTAATGGTATTAGTTTATGGTGTAGGCCTTGTTAATGGTATGAGTTTATGGTGTAGGCCATGTTAATGGTATTAGTTTATGGTGTAGGCCTTGTTAATGGTATGAGTTTATGGTGTAGGCCACGTTAATGGTATAAGTTTATGGTGTAGGCCACGTTAATGGTATTAATTTATGATGTAGGCCATGTTAATGGTATGAGTTTATGGTGTAGGCCATGTTAATGGTATTAGTTTATGGTGTAGGCCTTGTTAATGGTATGAGTTTATGGTGTAGACCATGTTAATGGTATTAGTTTATGGTGTAGGCCATGTTAATGGTATGAGTTTATGGTGTAGACCATGTTAATGGTATGAGTTTATGATGTAGGCCATGTTAATGGTATGAGTTTATGGTGTAGGCCATGTTAATGGTATTAGTTTATGGTGTAGGCCATGTTAATGGTATTAGTTTATGGTGTAGGCCATTTTAATGGTATGAGTTTATGGTGTAGACCATGTTAATGGTATGAGTTTATGGTGTAGGCCTTGTTAATGGTATTAGTTTATGGTGTAGGCCATGTTAATGGTAAGAGTTTATGTGTAGGCCATGTTAATGGTATGAGTTTATGGTTTAGGCCACGTTAATGGTATTAGTTTATGGTGTAGGCCACGTTAATGGTATGAGTTTATGGTGTAGCCCACGTTAATGGTATTAGTTTATGGTGTAGGCCTTGTTAATGGTATGAGTTTATGGTGTAGGCCATGTTAATGGTATGAGTTTATGGTGTAGGCCTTGTTAATGGTATTAGTTTATGGTGTAGGCCTTGTTAATGGTATGAGTTTATGGTGTAGGCCATATTAATGGTATTAGTTTATGGTGTAGGCCTTGTTAATGGTATGAGTTTATGGTGTAGGCCACGTTAATGGTATAAGTTTATGGTGTAGGCCACGTTAATGGTATTAATTTATGATGTAGGCCATGTTAATGGTATGAGTTTATGGTGTAGGCCATGTTAATGGTATTAGTTTATGGTGTAGGCCTTGTTAATGGTATGAGTTTATGGTGTAGACCATGTTAATGGTATTAGTTTATGGTGTAGGCCATGTTAATGGTATGAGTTTATGGTGTAGGCCATGTTAATGGTATTAGTTTATGGTGTAGGCCTTGTTAATGGTATGAGTTTATGGTGTAGACCATGTTAATGGTATGAGTTTATGATGTAGGCCATGTTAATGGTATGAGTTTATGGTGTAGGCCATGTTAATGGTATTAGTTTATGGTGTAGGCCATGTTAATGGTATGAGTTTATGGTGTAGGCCATTTTAATGGTATGAGTTTATGGTGTAGACCATGTTAATGGTATGAGTTTATGGTGTAGGCCTTGTTAATGGTATTAGTTTATGGTGTAGGCCATGTTAATGGTAAGAGTTTATGTGTAGGCCATGTTAATGGTATGAGTTTATGGTGTAGGCCACGTTAATGGTATTAGTTTATGGTGTAGGCCACGTTAATGGTATGAGTTTATGGTGTAGCCCACGTTAATGGTATTAGTTTATGGTGTAGGCCTTGTTAATGGTATGAGTTTATGGTGTAGGCCATGTTAATGGTATGAGTTTATGGTGTAGGCCATGTTAATGAGTTTATGGTGTAGGCCATGTTAATGGTATGAGTTTATGTGTAGACCATGTTAATGGTATGAGTTTATGGTGTAGGCCATGTTAATGGTATGAGTTTATGTGTAGGCCATGTTAATGGTATGACTTTATGGTGTAGGCCACGTTAATGGTATGAGTTTATGGTGTAGACCATGTTAATGGTATGAGTTTATGTGTAGGCCATGTTAATGGTATGAGTTTATGTGTAGGCCATGTTAATGGTTTGAGTTTATGGTGTAGGCCACGTTAATGGGATGAGTTCATGTGTAGGCCACGTTAATGGTATTAGTTTATGGTGTAGGGCATGTTAATGGTATGAGTTTATGTGTAGGCCATGTTAATGGTATGAGTTTATGGTGTAGGCCATGTTAATGGTATGAGTTTATGTGTAGGCCATGTTAATGATATGAGTTTATGGTGTAGACCATGTTAATGGTATGAGTTTATGTGTAGGCCATGTTAATGGTATGAGTTTATGGTGTAGGCCATGTTAATGGTATTAGTTTATGGTGTAGGCCTTGTTAATGGTATTAGTTTATGGTGTAGGCCATGTTAATGGTAAGAGTTTATGTGTAGGCCATGTTAATGGTATGAGTTTATGGTTTAGGCCATGTTAATGGTATTAGTTTATGGTGTAGGCCACGTTAATGGTATGAGTTTATGGTGTAGCCCACGTTAATGGTATTAGTTTATGGTGTAGGCCTTGTTAATGGTATGAGTTTATGGTGTAGGCCATGTTAATGGTATGAGTTTATGGTGTAGGCCATGTTAATGAGTTTATGGTGTAGGCCATGTTAATGGTATGAGTTTATGTGTAGACCATGTTAATGGTATGAGTTTATGGTGTAGGCCATGTTAATGGTAAGAGTTTATGTGTAGGCCATGTTAATGGTATGAGTTTATGGTGTAGGCCATGTTAATGGTATTAGTTTATGGTGTAGGCCATGTTAATGGTATGAGTTTATGGTGTAGACCATGTTAATGGTATGAGTTTATGATGTAGGCCATGTTAATGGTATGAGTTTATGGTGTAGGCCATGTTAATGGTATTAGTTTATGGTGTAGGCCATGTTAATGGTATTAGTTTATGGTGTAGGCCATGTTAATGGTATGAGTTTATGGTGTAGACCATGTTAATGGTATGAGTTTATGGTGTAGGCCTTGTTAATGGTATTAGTTTATGGTGTAGGCCATGTTAATGGTAAGAGTTTATGTGTAGGCCATGTTAATGGTATGAGTTTATGGTTTAGGCCACGTTAATGGTATTAGTTTATGGTGTAGGCCACGTTAATGGTATGAGTTTATGGTGTAGCCCACGTTAATGGTATTAGTTTATGGTGTAGGCCTTGTTAATGGTATGAGTTTATGGTGTAGGCCATGTTAATGGTATGAGTTTATGGTGTAGGCCATGTTAATGAGTTTATGGTGTAGGCCATGTTAATGGTATGAGTTTATGTGTAGACCATGTTAATGGTATGAGTTTATGGTGTAGGCCATGTTAATGGTATGAGTTTATGTGTAGGCCATGTTAATGGTATGACTTTATGGTGTAGGCCACGTTAATGGTATGAGTTTATGGTGTAGACCATGTTAATGGTATGAGTTTATGTGTAGGCCATGTTAATGGTATGAGTTTATGTGTAGGCCATGTTAATGGTTTGAGTTTATGGTGTAGGCCACGTTAATGGTATGAGTTCATGTGTAGGCCACGTTAATGGTATTAGTTTATGGTGTAGGGCATGTTAATGGTATGAGTTTATGTGTAGGCCATGTTAATGGTATGAGTTTATGGTGTAGGCCATGTTAATGGTATGAGTTTATGTGTAGGCCATGTTAATGATATGAGTTTATGGTGTAGACCATGTTAATGGTATGAGTTTATGTGTAGGCCATGTTAATGGTATGAGTTTATGGTGTAGGCCATGTTAATGGTATTAGTTTATGGTGTAGGCCTTGTTAATGGTATTAGTTTATGGTGTAGGCCATGTTAATGGTAAGAGTTTATGTGTAGGCCATGTTAATGGTATGAGTTTATGGTTTAGGCCACGTTAATGGAATTAGTTTATGGTGTAGGCCACGTTAATGGTATGAGTTTATGGTGTAGCCCACGTTAATGGTATTAGTTTATGGTGTAGGCCTTGTTAATGGTATGAGTTTATGGTGTAGGCCATGTTAATGGTATGAGTTTATGGTGTAGGCCATGTTAATGAGTTTATGGTGTAGGCCATGTTAATGGTATGAGTTTATGTGTAGACCATGTTAATGGTATGAGTTTATGGTGTAGGCCATGTTAATGGTATGAGTTTATGTGTAGGCCATGTTAATGGTATGAGTTTATGGTGTAGGCCATGTTAATGGTATTAGTTTATGGTGTTTGCCATGTTAATGGTATGAGTTTATGTGTAGGCCATGTTAATGGTATGAGTTTATGTTTAGGCCATGTTAATGGTATGAGTTTATGGTGTAGACCATGTTAATGGTATGAGTTTATGTGTAGGCCATGTTAATGGTATGAGTTTATGGTGTAGGCCACGTTAATGGTATTAGTTCATGGTGTAGGCCATGTTAATGGTATGAGTTTATGGTGTAGGCCATGTTAATGGTATGAGTTTATGTGTAGGCCATGTTAATGGTATTAGTTTATGGTGTAGGGCATGTTAATGGTATGAGTTTATGGTGTAGGCCATGTTAATGGTATTAGTTCATGGTGTAGGCCATGTTAATGGTATGAGTTTATGTGTAGGCCATGTTAATGGTATGAGTTTATGGTGTAGGCCACGTTAATGGTATGAGTTCATGTGTAGGCCACGTTAATGGTATTAGTTTATGGTGTAGGGCATGTTAATGGTATGAGTTTATGTGTAGGCCATGTTAATGGTATGAGTTTATGGTGTAGGCCATGTTAATGGTATGAGTTTATGGTGTAGGCCATGTTAATGGTATTAGTTCATGGTGTAGGCCATGTTAATGGTATGAGTTTATGTGTAGGCCATGTTAATGGTATGAGTTTATGTGTAGGGCATGTTAATGGTATGAGTTCATGGTTTAGGCCACGTTAATGGTATTAGTTTATGGTGTAGGCCTTGTTAATGGTATGAGTTTATGGTGTAGACCATGTTAATGATATGAGTTCATGGTGTAGGTCATGTTAATGGTATGAGTTTATGGTGTAGGCCATGTTAATGGTATTAGTTTATGGTGTAGGCCATGTTAATGGTATGAGTTTATGGTGTAGGCCTTGTTAATGGTATTAGTTTATGGTGTAGGCCTTGTTAATGGTATGAGTTTATGGTGTAGGCCATGTTAATGGTATTAGTTTATGGTGTAGGCCTTGTTAATGGTATGAGTTTATGGTGTAGGCCATGTTAATGGTATGAGTTTATGGTGTAGGCCACGTTAATGGTATTAATTTATGATGTAGGCCATGTTAATGGTATGAGTTTATGGTGTAGGCCATGTTAATGGTATGAGTTTATGGTGTAGGCCTTGTTAATGGTATTAGTTTATGGTGTAGGCCATGTTAATGGTATGAGTTTATGGTGTAGGCCACGTTAATGGTATTAATTTATGATGTAGGCCATGTTAATGGTATGAGTTTATGGTGTAGGCCATGTTAATGGTATTAGTTTATGGTGTAGGCCTTGTTAATGGTATTAGTTTATGGTGTAGGCCATGTTAATGGTAAGAGTTTATGTGTAGGCCATGTTAATGGTATGAGTTTATGGTTTAGGCCACGTTAATGGTATTAGTTTATGGTGTAGGCCACGTTAATGGTATGAGTTTATGGTGTAGGCCATGTTAATGGTATTAGTTTATGGTGTAGGCCACGTTAATGGTATGAGATCATGGTGTAGGCCATGTTAATGGTATGAGTTTATGGTGTAGGCCATGTTAATGGTATGAGTTTATGGTGTAGCCCACGTTAATGGTATTAGTTTATGGTGTAGGCCACGTTAATGGTATGAGATCATGGTGTAGGCCATGTTAATGGTATGAGTTTATGGTGTAGGCCATGTTAATGGTATGAGTTTATGGTGTAGCCCACGTTAATGGTATTAGTTTATGGTGTAGGCCACGTTAATGGTATGAGATCATGGTGTAGGCCATGTTAATGGTATTAGTTTATGGTGTAGGCCACGTTAATGGTATGAGTTTATGGTGTAGCCCACGTTAATGGTATTAGTTTATGGTGTAGGCCACGTTAATGGTATGAGATCATGGTGTAGGCCACGTTAATGGTATGAGTTTATGGTGTAGGCCACGTTAATGGTATGAGATCATGGTGTAGGCCTTGTTAATGGTATGAGTTCATGGTGTAGGCCATGTTAATGGTATGAGTTCATGGTGTAGGCCATGTTAATGGTATGAGTTCATGGTGTAGGCCTTGTTAATGGTATGAGTTCATGTTAGGTTTAGTGTCCCAATGGTAGGATGCCGGCTGACTATGTGACGCTGGAGACACACTAATGACGCATCATATTCAATTGTGAATCAATTGCTGACCTAACTGTGTAAAGTTGAGGTAAATCTAAAGATAAGCGTCTAAAAAATATGTACTCCCCTCACCAGTAGGTGGCGCAATCACCACGACACATAATGTACATGCAGATGGTTTTGGCCCTGGAGTCTCATCAAACATGAAGTTTGGGGCAGATTGGATCATCATTGCCGGAGTTACAAACCACTTCTTCTGTGATGGCAAAATATTTACATTTTACCATGGTTACACGGTTCAACGAACACTAAAGCTTTGAGTAACTTTTGATTTTGAAGGTTTTAAGATGTTACAGAAAAAATCGATCGGATTTAATCTATAGAAGCAGTTTGTTGAAGTACGAACCCTGGAAATGACCAAAAGAAATGCACAAAAGTGGCACAGTAAATTCAAAATAGCCAACTTCCTGTTGGGTTTAGAGAACGGGTCCAAGCCGCTTCTTTGTACATCTTGGGACATTATGTGTGCCAACCAATTTTCATACATGTAGGTGAAAGCAGCTTCAGGGGCTGCTTTGTAAAAATATTGTAGGGGGCACTACTAAGCCTTTTTTTTAACATGAGACCCCTAAAGTATCAACATTATATGATATATGTTCATTCATGAATGAATTAAAAAGAGTAAATAGTTTAAATTATCCGACTCATTTAACCCTTGTGCACCCCTTCAGAAAATAATCATGTTTTACCTTCAATGCAAAAAGTGGTTAGTTTCTAAAAAGTGTTATAAATAAATCATATATCAATATTTTTTTTCATTTTCACTGTATTAAATCTTTTGACCAACTTCAGTCCTAATGATAAGTATTAAATTTACATGCATTTCTTAAATAATTTTAACCCCTTAATGCCATTTTGGCAACACTGACCCAACACGCAGATTGTTTCATATTTTGTGTGTGTGTGTCTGTGTGTGATTGTGTGTGTGTGTGTGTGTGTGTGTGTGTGACTGTGTGTGGGGGTGAGTCTGTATGTGTGTGTGTGTGTGTGTGTGTGTGTGTGTGAGTCTGTGTGACTGTGTGTGACTGTGTGTGTGTCTGTGTGACTGTGTGTGGGGGTGAGTCTGTGTGTGTGTGTGTGTGTGAGTGTGTGAGTCTGTGTGTGTGTGCGTGCGAAGTTGTGTCAGTTGCTGTAGTGACACAGCTGGAGAAAAGCCCAGCCTGTCACAGTATCTCTTTTGAGTCAAGTAACACTGGAGAAATGGCTGCGCTAACAAACACACCATGGTAACCATGGTAACAATGGTATCCACATGTGGCAGCAGCAACTATGTAAGGGATAATGTAGAGCGAGCCGGTCACTATAGAGAAATAAACCCCGACAGGGTGATGCAGGACCCCGACGCGAAGCGGAAGCGGCATCTACTAACATACAGTCAGAAGTAATAAGAAGTGATACTACTACATCTTGGCATCTACTAACATACAGTCAGAAGTAATAAGAAGTGATACTACTACATCTTGGCATCTACTGACATACAGTCAGAAGTAATAAGAAGTGATACTACTACATCTTGGCATCTACTAACATACAGTCAGAAGTAATAAGAAGTGATACTACTACATCTTGGCATCTACTGACATACAGTCAGAAGTAATAAGAAGTTTGTTTGTTTGTTTGTTTGTTTATTTTAGCACATGTTAAAAGGTCAACATTACAATTACCATAAAAAATTGACAATCTACTGATATAAGAACTTCTTTAAAAAAAGAAAAGAAACAAAAAGCAAGAGGAAACATGCAAGGAAGTCCTAAATACCCTCAAGGGGCTTGACAAGAGGACTTTCCTAGATAAACATTACATTTGATATTGTCATATGCATAATAGTATAAAATCACTCAGATGCTCAAACACGAGCGTGCGCACACACAACACACACACACAGATCAGGTGGGTATTATTGATACAGCAAGAAATTTTTCATAGATTTTTTTAAATGATTCAAAAGAAAGTTTAACAAAGTGGGGAGGAAGTGAATTCCATAACTTGGATCCTCTGTAAGAGATCTTAAATTGGGATGATGTAGTTCGTGATTGTGGTGGCCGGAGCTGGGATGCTTTTCGGGTCAAATAATTGTGAAATTGATTGTTTAGGGAAAAGAAATTGTGAAAGAAAGTGGGAAGTGTTTTATTTAAAGAACCATATACAAATTGAGTAATTTGGAGACTATTAATCTGATAAATATTGAGAATGCCAAATTTATGAAACAAAGGTAACGAATGACCTCTTGGGGCTGAAAGGGCAATGATCCTCATTGCTCGTTTTTGTAACTTAAAAATTGCTTGCAGTTTTGTTTGGTGAGTACTGGCCCAGGCAATGTTGCAGTAACTGATAAAGGGATAAATCATAGAATAATATAGGTTAAGGGAGACTTTTGTATTTAAAAGATAACGAATCTTTCCAATTATCCCAATATTTTTTGCAATTTTAGATGAAATAAGTGAAATATGAGGTTTCCAAGATAGGTTTTTATCAATTAGTACACCAAGAAAACGAGTCGTATCAACATTAGTTATTGAAACATTATCGATCAACACTGTTATATTCTCGTCGAATTTCTTGTGATTGTTTTTAAACAGAATAAAATTTGTTTTCTTAATGTTTAGTGACAGTTTGTTAATTTTGAACCATTTAGAGATTTTATCTAATTCTTCATTGACAACTTTTGCAATTACATTAAGATTTCTGTGGGAAAAAAACAAACTAGTATCGTCAGCAAATAAAATTTTGGATAGTTGATTTGATACATTGGACAAATCATTAATATAAATAAGAAATAACAATGGCCCAAAGATTGATCCCTGGGGAATACCACATTTTATAGTGAGAGGAGGAGAGTTCACTCCTTTGAAAGTTACAAATTGTTTCCTGTGGTCCAAGTAACTGGTAAACCACAACAATGCTTGCTCACTCAGTCCCAAATATTTACATTTTTGCAACAAAATAAGGTGATCTACGGTGTCAAAAGCTTTTGACAAATCTAAAAAAATTCCGATAGTGTATTCCTTGTTATCGTTAGCTCTGTGTAATTCATTAGTAAGATGGGTGATAGCCATGTAGGTAGAATGAGATTTCCTAAAACCGTATTGATGTTTGTATAATATTTCATTTTTGTCAAGGTAGCTCAGTAATCTATTATAGGCTAGCTTTTCAAGAATCTTTGAAATAGAGGGTAAGATGGAAACTGGTCTGTAGTTGGTAAATATTGCAGCATCTTCAGCTTTATATATGGGAATGATTTTGGCCATTTTTAACTCCTGGGGCACAATTCCACTTGAAAACGACAAGTTAAATATATGTGTCAGTGGTTTGACAATGGCATCAGAAACCACCGTTAGTAGCTCTGCACTTAAATTATCATAACCTGGAGCTGAATTCTTCAAAGAGCCTAATATCTCAGAGACTTCAGTGCAGGTAACAGGGCTTAGATGAAGTCCACCAGTAGGGGGTGGCACTATAAATTGAAGTGGACTTCCATCGACCACAGGAATCTTAGAGGCCAATGCTGGTCCTATTTCGGTGAAAAACTGATTAAAGTTATGGGCTATAGTTATAGGATCCTTTATTAGTGATCCATTGATACTAAATTCATTGGGAAAAGATTTCTGTGTTTTTCTTTTGTTAAGAATTTTATTAATGATACACCAGAGTGCCCTCCTATTATCTTTACACTTGGAAAGTTCGGTACTGAAATAATGTTTCTTAGCCCCTCTAATAATATGATTTAATTTGTTTCTGTATTGTATGAATTGCCTATGATGAAATGGAGTAGGATTAGAGAGATATTTTTTGTACAGTTTATGTTTATTTCTAAGGGACTTGTTAATTCCTACGGTTACCCATGGCTTTGTTGGTTTAGAGTGAGACTTAGAATTCCTCTTCTTTTCAGGAAAGGCAACATTGTAGGATTTGATTACTTCATTAATGAATACAGTGTATGCCTTCTGTGCGTCATCCAAGTCCAAAACAGTATCCCATGAAAGACGCTCAATCAGCTCCTTAAATTGGTTAATAGTAAATGTGTTGATTAATCTATAGGTAGATGGGTTGGAGTTATTGTCCATAATAGATGAATGTGCAGAAGTCATGAGAAATATTGGAAGGTGATCTGATATGTCTATGCAAAGGATTCCTGAGTTCATTATTTTATCAAGCACATTAGTGAAAATATTATCAATCAGCGTGGCTGAAGTTTCAGTTACTCGAGTTGGTTTGGAGATCACAGGGTAAAAAAAGTGTGAAAACATTGTATCCAAGAATGATAGAATTTGAGTATTCTTAACAAAGTCTATAATATTAATATTAAAATCTCCCATTATATAGCAGTCTTTTCTCTCTCTGGATACAATGTCAAGCACGTCTGTCAAGTGGGAGTTAAAGTCACTGATGCTCAAATTTGGTGGTTTATAAATACATCCAATGATAGTATGATTATCTGTTTCTATAAAACCACTCTCACCAAAGGACATGAAGCTTTTTTCAATATCATGCCTTTCCTTATACTCTAAGCAGGTGTTTACATACAGAGAGGTTTCTCCGCCTACTTTATCTGTTCTAAATCTATATACATGATTATAATTCTCAATACCATACATATCACAGTTTTCTTGATTTAACCAAGTTTCTGAGACTCCCACTGCAGACAAGGTGTGATTTAGATTAGAGAGGCAGAGCGTAAGTAAATCAAAATTCTCTGGTATACTGCGAGCATTAATATGCAAAAGTGAGAGGTCATCTTTCTTTTTAAATTGATCATTGATATATTTAAAGTCCTCTTCCAAGAGATAACTACAATCAGACATAAGGGTTTGTTTCATGTCAGATAAGCAATTCATACCCGGGTCATTGCTACACAGTATATCACTTGAGGGTGAGTCACCTCGAACAAAAACCTCTGCAGGATCAAAAGTGATTACACTATTTGGCTTGACCTTTGACTTCTTAGATTGTTGGTCATACAGAATATTAAACTCAGCATTATTAACATGACTGAAAGGAAATTGGTCCATGTGTGACATGATCGTTCTTAAAGTCATACAAATCAAAATTGTTTTTAGTCAACCAGCTAGAAGAGAAGTCAAGGTTAGTCAGACAAAGGCTAAAACTATAATGTAGTAGGCTACAAACAGCAATATGTAGTTGGAAAAATTCACTCTTAATTTTTTGGAAATCAACAGAAGACTTAATCTCACTCATACAATAATAATCAGATGTTTCAAAAGAGACTTGTTTCAGTAAGGCAAGACATTTGATGTCAGGTTCATGATTATGTAAGATGGTCAATATTGTGGGGTCCTGGAATTCACTTTCTGATTGTTGAAAAGAATAATAAAAATAATCTTTTAAATGTTCATTTACTAAATCATATGGACCATAGGAAAGTGATACTACTACATCTTGGCATCTACTAACATACAATCAGAGATAATAAGAAGTGACACTACTACATCTTGGCATCTACTGACATACAGTCAGAAGTAATAAGAAGTGACACTGCTACATCTTGGCATCTACTGACATACAGTCAGAAGTAATAAGAAGTGACACTGCTACATCTTGGCATCTACTGACATACAGTCAGAAGTAATAAGAAGTGACACTGCTACATCTTGGCATCTACTGACATACAGTCAGAAGTAATAAGAAGTGATACTGCTACATCTTGGCATCTACTGACATACAGTCAGAAGTAATAAGAAGTGACACTGCTACATCTTGGCATCTACTGACATACAGTCAGAAGTAATAAGAAGTGACACTGCTACATCTTGGCATCTACTGACATACAGTCAGAAGTAATAAGAAGTGACACTGCTACATCTTGGCATCTACTAAAATACGAATAGAAATAAGGAAGAGGAAGAGAGACAGGAATCATCTATACCTGTACATAAAAACACACACGCATGTGCACACACACACACAATTTATTTTCTCAATAAACACTTTCATACACACTTTTACATCACTACCAACACACCCAGACCATTTTAGTCGTGATCATGTATTCTGTTGCTAGGCAACAGTCAGAAATGCAACAGGAAAAGGCCTTAATGAAATAACATAAAATTGAGCCCTCAGCTACACGGTGGAAAATGACGTCATATGATGGATAATTAAAAGTATATATATTTTTAAGCCTAAAGCTTCGATTGAGAAGGTGGTCATATGTAAAACATTGTTTGACACTAAAATTAGAGTAGGATCAAAAATGCATGTTATAATGGGAGTCAATGATGCAAAGAATGTTTTTACAGGTAAAAGGTGGAACTTTCATTTTTTACACACCCAGTTATTAGAATTTTTAAACTTGATCAAACACCAAAATCCTTGCAAAATTTTGTCCTGCTGCTACGAACACAGGCAAAGTTATTGAAAAATGCAAACAAATGCACCAGGGGGCGCAATAATAAATATTGAAGTCATAAATCTGATTCTTATTCTTTTTTCCTTGTTTTTGTCTCGTCTCTGTTGTTGTTTGTATGTTTGTGTGTGTGTGTGTGTGTGTGTGTGTTGACACATACCTGTATGGCTTCAGTGTGTTGCTGCGGAAACAAAACAACAGAGCGTCTCTCTGGAGCTTCAGACATGTCACATGGTCGTCCTCAGCAGACCGCTGTCTCACAGAGTCATAGTTAAATAAAACTGCTGCCGCCACTCGGACAAACGTCTTCACACTCGACAACCTGGAAACCAACGAGTCAACGAGTCAATGAGTCATGACGTCAGGACATAAAACACACAGTCTGTAAACTTTTGTCCGTGTGTGTGTCTGAAAACATAAAATGGTCAATTTAATATTCAACCTGTTTTGTTGCGTTTGTGTTAATAAAGTTAACTGAGACAGTAAACAGTCTTTTCATGTTAATAAAGTTTAATTGAAAGAGTGAACAAAGTGTTTGTCTTTGTTGTTGTTGACATTTCTTTAGGTCGTCCGTCACACTGACCTGAAAACACTCGGCTCATTAGAGGCCGTTAGCATGCTAACGTTAACACGACCTCTGACAGAGTCATTCAGTCTTTGTTCTCTGTCCTCAGAAGACCTCCACTAACACTGTCCCTGTCCCTGTCTCTGTCTCTCTCTGACTGTGTGTCTGTGTCTCTCTGTCTCTCTGTCTCTGTCTCTGACACTGTCTATAATGTCTCAAGTTTTCAGCTTTGAATCAAACACTGAATAAATCCTGCTGAAATCTTTTTGACTGTGAGCTGTTTTCTTTTTCTTTTTGTGTTATTTTGTTTGTTGTTGTTGCTTTGTTTTATTTTCTGTTTGTGTCATTTTGTCTTGTGTGACGTCACAGCCAACAGAGAAAAGATGAAAACAGCTTTTTAACTAATATTTTAAAATTTTCAGTGTTAAAAAAACTCAATTTAATAAACATATCAAAAACAATAACAACAATGATCTTTACCACACTGAGTCGGATGAATAAAAACTTCAGCAGGAAGTTGACAAGCTGTTTTTTTTTTCTTGTTTTGAGCCAAATGAACAAACCGTAAAAGAAGAAGGGAATTTTTTTTTTGTTCGGTGGTTTGATGGGAAGTCCCACAAACACACACACCAGGAAATACTGACACACACACACACACACACATCACACACATCACCCTTAAAGTGCTGCAGAGGAAGAAGAGGATGAAGAGACTCACAACAACAGAAAACATGATGAAGGTTTCAGCCTCGTCATCGTCATCATGTGTTCATCCAAACACAAACTTCTGAAACTTTAACCCTTTTTTTCAACCTCAGACAGTAAAAATATTTTATAATTATTCTGAAGGTTTTCTTTTTTATTTCTTGTTGTTTCCTCTGAGGATTTAAATTAAGTTTTTATCTGATGACCATCAACTCGTCTTCATCACAAAAACCATCCAAACTAAAACTAAGAATCTAAACAGAAAACTTAATGATATATTTTAACACTCTGTGACCAACGTCCGGCTGAAAGGAACTAGAGGACTTTATTTTCTGAGGAGCTGTTGTACGATGTGTTGAGGCGGGATGTCGGGTTGGGTGAGATTTGACCCGGGATCTGAAACCAAGATTTGTTTCACGTCTCTCTGTTCAAAAAATGACAGAGCTGTCAGGACAGATCAAAGACGTCTGGACGAGAGATGAAGGATGTCTGCCTGTTAAAGACGACTTCAGTGAAACATTTCAAGGTTTAAAGATATGAAACTCAAACACACTGTGAGATACTGAAAAGTTTTGAGACTGTGCGGAAGAATCATTCCCCAAAATATACGGAACAAAAAATGGGAGAAAGAATCAGCCTTCAATTGATTGGCTGATAAAACACCTGCAATGGTTTCCTGCAGCTTTAATCTGTCAGTCCTAAAAATGTCAGAAAAATAATATTTAAATGGTGTAAAAACCCAAAAAGTTACTAAAATGTCAAAAGATTTTAATATGTCAGAAAAATATTATTAAAATATCCACAAACTTTTTCATAAAGTCTGCAAAAAAGTTGGTAAAATAATTTTAAAAATATGAATAAAATGTCCGTAAAATATAAATAAAAAGTCAGAAAAAATATAAATAAAATGTCAGAAAAACAGAAAAATATATTTTTTAAAAAGTTAATAAAATGTCCAAAGAAAAATATTAAATTTAAGGTGTGCTGATGGATTCACGTCATCAACTCATGCATTGAGTAACATTACAAGTTAACGTTCCACCTTAAAAGTTGCCGGCAGTCGGCCCAGTGAATGAAGTGATTTTTTTCTCTTTCATTTTATAGTTGTAGTTTACTGATGTATGAACAGAGGTTACATCAAACCAGAGTGACCGTCCTCTACTGACCAATCAGACTGCAGTGTTCACAGCTCCACCTTTTAGTACCAGATCTGTGAGCTAGGTTAGAGTTAGGTCCTTACCTGAATACCGAACATGGATCCTGAATAATGGATCCTGACGGGCTGAACGCCGCTCAGAAACCACTTAATTTAATCTGAGGTTTAAAGGCTGTCGTCAGGTCTCAGGTTAAATGTGACTGCATGTTCTGTAACATGATAATGATATGTTAACAACTTCCTTCTCAGATACATCATCAAACCAGTTCTGCTCTGAATGACAACAACATACCAGATGCCACACACATATACACACACATATACACACATGTACACCGTGTTCACTTCCTGGTAGAAACATGTCAGTACTCAGATTACAGTCGAACCGGTCTGATGGCTCTGAAAACACTTTGAGTCTTTAAACAAAAATGGGAGGTTTCACTAAAACAGAATCTGTGTTGTTCAGATGAAGATCACTAAATATATGTTTAACGTTGTTGTAAAAGTAACGTTAGCTTTACGTTCACAGTTTCTTGTTTAAAACAAAAATAGAAAAATGTTCTGGCACCAAGCACACTCACTCGTTAGCGAATGCTGTCTGCTTATCTGCTCTTTAATTGCAGATCATTCGAGACAATAGAAACATTATCATCAACACTTTAGAGTGGAAACCGACAAATTTACAGCGGACTTAGCTAACGTGCTAACTAAGTTAGCTAAGTTAGCGAACGTTGGCAGCCAGAAACAAGCAGCTGTGATCCATCGTCCTTTAACTGTCCAATAATTCAAGCAAGCAAAGAACCGTCCAAAATGAGCAGTGGTCTAAGTTACTACATTACCATCAGCGGAGAAGCTAGCTAGCATTACCATAGTTAGCTGATTGAAATGTTGACTCCTCCCACTGCTGTGAGGTGATTGGCTGAAATAAAAACAGGTTTAAAATGGGTAAGGTTTAGACGCCAGACACCTGACACCAAAAGTTATCTTAAGCAGCAGTACATAACGCAAGTGGACAAAACCTTTGGCATTGTTTGACATGTCGCTGGTCAACGGGACGACACTTAGTAGGGTGGTATGACACGCTGCTGGATGGTGTCAGGTTCAAACATTGCCATCCAAAGGGCCTAAAAGGTCCTGGAGGGACCTTGGTGTTCTTGAGGGTCCTCGGGGTCATAATAATAATAATAATAGCTTTAATTTATAAAGCGCCTTTCAAGAGACCCAAGGACACTTTACAGAAAAAAAACAGATAAACAAACAAAACAAGACAGAGCAAGACAAACAGACTAGCTGCCAAAGACCTGTGTGAATAAGTGTCTTTTCAGTGCAGACTTGAAAGTGTCCAGAGATGTAGCATGGCGAATCTCCGTTAGGAGAGAGTTCCAGAGGGTGGGGGCCGCCACACTGAAGGCTCTATCCCCAAAGGTCCACCTATTGGTGCAGGGGATGGAGAGGAGGCCTGAGTCAGTGGACCTCAGGTTCCGTGATGGGGTCATGGAGGATCTTCAGGGTCCTGGAGAGTCTTCAGGGTCATGAAGGGTCCTCAGGGTACTGGAGGATCCTTGGTGTTCTTGAGGGTCCTCAGGGTCCTGGAGGGTCCTAGAAGGTCCTGGAGTGTCTTCAGGGTCCTGGAGGATCCTCAGGATCCAGGGAACCTAAGACAATAAAACTGAACGTCCGAGGAAAAATCTTAAAAGTGCTCAGCAATTAGGTGCACGTATTTGTACATGAACACACAATTCTGGTTTATTTTTGCATTAAAAATTTATATCAGTTTGTGTTTTCTGAAAAGAGGAGCAGATGAATCAGATTTTTTTCAGCAAAGCTCATCGTTCTCAAAAATTTCCTTTGAATTGACAAAATCATATTGAGAACAGTGGGACATGTGGCGCCCACACAGTGTTACAGTACGTAATATATGGATAAATCAAGCTGTAATAAAAAGTCCAAATACAAGAATGATTTATCATTGGACAAACTCTACTCAAAATTCCAATTGACTTAATAGTCTTTTTACAGGCAAATTCAATATGGTATCTCTATGTTAATTATTCATTTACTGTGACTCCTAGAAATTTAATATGAGGAACCTGAGTAATTCTAAAATTGTCTATGAATAATTTTCTTTACTATATTTTTCATTTTGTTACAGAATACTGTAAGTTAGATTTATTTATATTGAGAATGAGCTTGTTTATCTGAAACCATTTAGAGACTGATGATAGCTCTTCATCTGTTTCTTGAATCAGTGTGCTAAAATTTTCATGTGAAGCAATAAGACACATGTCATCAGCAAATAAAAGAGGCGGTACATTAATACAGACCCCATGTATATCAGTCATATATATCAGAAATGAGAGGTCCAAGGATGGAACCCTGAGGTACCCCACAGAACAGTGTAGCTTTATTTCAATGAGGATATTGTGATCAACTTTGTAAAAGGCTTTTGACGAGTCTAAGAATATTTCAAGATAGGTTTTATTATTGTCTCGAGCTGTAGAGACTTTATGAACAAACTGCAAAACGACCATTTCCGTTGACTTTTTTTTTTTTCCAAAACCATACTGATGGCTGAGCAGTATGTTGCTCTCTTCTAAATGTTTTTAATTCTTCAATGGAAAATGGAATTGGAAAAAATGGTTAGAACATATCTGGGACAATAATTTAATAATAATATGCCAGAAGCACCTGATTTAAATGGTGGAATGACTTTAGCTAATTTAAGGTGACTTGGTACAGCACCTGTTTTAGGAGCTACATTTAAAACATGAGTAAAGGGCTCAACAATGGACACAAGTGCCATCTTTACAAGACTAGATCTTATTTCATCTTTAGAAGACCAGATCTTATTTCATCTCGAAAAGACTAGATCTTCTTTCCCCTGTAAAAGACTAGATCTTATTTCATCTTTACATGACTAGATCTTATTTCATCTTTAAAAGACTAGATCTTCTTTCATCTGTAAAATACTAGATCTTATTTCATCTTTACAAGACTAGATCTTATTTCATCTTTAGAAGACCAGATGTTATTTCATCTTGAAAAGACTGGATCTTCTTTCATCTGTAAAAGACTAGATCTTATTTCATCTTTACAGGACTAGATCTTATTTCATCTTTGAAAGACTAGATCTTCTTTCATCTTTATAAAACTGGATCTTATTTCATCTTTAAAAGACTAGATCTTATTTCTTCTTTCAAAGACTAGACCTTCTTTCATCTTTAAAAGACTAGATGTTATTTCATTTTTTCAAGACTAGATCCTATTTCTTCTTTGAAAGACTAGATCTTATTTCCTCTTCAAAAGACTAGATCTTATTTCTTCTTTAAAAGACTAGATCTTCTTTCATCTTTACAAGACTAGATCATATTTCATCTTTACAAGACTAGATCATATTTCATCTTTACAAGACTAGATGTTATTTCAGTTTTTCAAGACTATATCCCATTTCTTCTTTGAAAGACTAGATCTTATTTCTTCTTTTAAAGACTAGATCTTATTTCATCTTCACAAGACTAGATCTTATTTCATCTTTACAAGACTAGATCTTATTTCATTTTTTCAAGACTAGATCCTATTTCTTCTTTGAAAGACTAGATCTTATTTCCTCTTCAAAAGACTAGCTCTTATTTCTTCTTTAAAAGACTAGACTTTCTTTCATCTTTACAAGACTAGATCATATTTCATCTTTACAAGACTAGATCGTATTTCATCTTTACAAGACTAGATATTATTTCATTTTTTCAAGACTAGATCCTATTTCTTCTTTGAAAGACTAGATCTTATTTCTTCTTTTAAAGACTAGATCTTATTTCATCTTTACAAGACTAGATCTTATTTCATCTTTAGAAGACCAGATGTTATTTCATCTTGAAAAGACTGGATCTTCTTTCATCTTTAAAAGACTAGATCTTATTTCTTCTTTCAAAGACTAGACCTTCTTTCATCTTTAAAAGACTAGATGTTATTTCATTTTTTCAAGACTAGATCCTATTTCTTCTTTGAAAGACTAGATCTTATTTCCTCTTCAAAAGACTAGATCTTATTTCTTCTTTAAAAGACTCGACCTTCTTTCATCTTTACAAGACTAGATCATATTTCATCTTTACAAGACTAGATCATATTTCATCTTTACAAGACTAGATGTTATTTCAGTTTTTCAAGACTATATCCCATTTCATTTTTTCAAGACTAGATCCTATTTCTTCTTTGAAAGACTAGATCTTATTTCATCTTTATAAAACTGGATTTTATTTCATCTTTAAAAGACTAGATCTTATTTCATCTTTATAAAACTGGATTTTATTTCATCTTTTAAAGACTAGATCTTATTTCATCTTTATAAAACTGGATTTTTTCGTCTTTAAAAGACTAGCTCTTCTTTCATCTTCACAAGACTAGATCTTTTTTCATTTTTTCAAGACTTGATCCTGTTTCTTCTTTGAAAGCCTAGATCTTATTTCTTCTTTTAAAGACTAGATCTTATTTCATCTTTACACAACTAGATCTTATTTCATCTTTACACGACTAGATCTTATTTCATCTTTATAAAACTGGATTTTATTTCATCTTTAAAAGACTAGATCTTATTTCATCTTTACACGACTAGATCTTACTTCATCTTCATAAAACTGGATTTTTTTCATCTTTAAAAGACTAGCTCTTCTTTCATCTTCACAAGACTAGATCTTATTTCATTTTTTCAAGACTAGATCCTATTTCTTCTTTGAAAGACTAGATCTTATTTCTTCTTTAAGACTAGATCTTATTTAATCTTTACACAACTAGATCTTATTTCATCTTTATAAAACTGGATTTTATTTCATCTTTAAAAGACTAGATCTTATTTCATCTTCACAAGACTAGATCTTATTTCATTTTTTCAAGACTAGATCCTATTTTTTCTTTGAAAGACTAGATCTTATTTCTTCTTTTAAAGACTAGATCTTATTTCATCTTTACACGACTAGATCTTATTTCATCTTTATAAAACTGGATTTTATTTCATCTTTAAAAGACTAGATCTTATTTCATCTTCACAAGACTAGATCTTATTTCATTTTTTCAAGACTAGATCCTGTTTCTTCTTTGAAAGCCTAGATCTTATTTCATCTTTGAAAGACTAGATCTTATTTCATCTTTACACAACTAGATCTTATTTCATCTTTACACGACTAGATCTTATTTCATCTTTACACGACTAGATCTTATTTCATCTTTATAAAACTGGATTTTTTTCATCTTTAAAAGACTAGATCTTATTTCATCTTTACACGACTAGATCTTATTTCATCTTTAAAAGACGAGATCTTATTTTATCTTTATAAAACTGGATTTTATTTCATCTTTAAAAGACTAGCTCTTCTTTCATCTTCACAAGACTAGATCTTATTTCATCGTGTTCAGCAGCAGAATTTTTCATCAGTGTTTTTTTGTTTGTTTTGTGTTTGTTTGTATGTTTGTTTGTTTGTTTGTGATTAATTTCTGAAATAAATCTTAAATTGTTTTAAAAATCCATTTTAATTGGGGCGGGGCTTAAAACACATTTTTTAATGTAATTAATTCTTTTTAATTGGAGAGTTTTTTTGACCTGGCGTGATTAAGGACTTTTTAGATCTACATTTCCTTTTTATTTAAAAAAAAAAAAAAAAAGTGTGAAACATTTATCAAATATGAATGTAAACCTTTTCATGACAGTAAGGTGAGCCAGTTCAGGATCCTGATCATTGAAGACCTGGTCCCATCAGTCCTCCTCAATTAGACCATCATTGAGTCTTCATTCATCTTACTGAACTTTCAACATCACATTTGTCTTGTTTTGGTTAAAATAATTGTCACTTGCTGTCCTGATCTGGAGCTCTTCTCTTGTTGTTCATGAACTGAGCTCATGAAGCACACATACACTGACAAACTCGTCCGCACCTTTTTAAGGCATTTCAATTCTTCACAGTAACGTGATGTAGAGGAGCTTTCTTTGAGTAGACACAGTCAGAGACAGCAGGTGGTGTAAAGGATCCAGGAGGCCGGAACTGGAAACCCATCAAAGATCTCTCAAAGCATCGTACATCCAAACATCAGCAACATGTCTTCACATAACATTTTATGAACAAAAGTTTATATTGATTTCAAAAATATTTTTAATGCCAGAAACTTAATAAAAACAATTTGAGTGACCAAAGTCAATGCTACTGCTTCTTTCAGAAGGGTATTCAGGGTTAACTTCTGTCCTTAAGCTGTCTTTGATTTAAAATCTGGTCCAAACTTCTGTCCTTAATCTGTTTTTGATTTAAAATCTGGTCAAAACTTCTGTCCTTAATCTGTTTTTGATTTAAAATCTGATCCAAACTTCTGTCCTTAATCTGTCTTTGATTTAAAATCTGGTCAAAACTGTGTCCTTAATCTGTCTTTGATTTAAAATCTGGTCCAAACTTTTGTCCTTAATCTGTCTTTGATTTAAAATCTGGTCCAAACTTCTGTCCTTAATCTGTTTTTGATTTAAAATCTGGTCCAAACTTCTGTCCTTAATCTGTCTTTGACTTCAAATCTGGTCCAAACTTCTGTCCTTAATCTGTTTTTGATTTAAAATCTGGTCCAAACTTCTGTCCTTAATCTGTCTTTGACTTCAAATCTGGTCCAAACTTCTGTCCTTAATCTGTCTTTGACTTCAAATCTGGTCCAAACTTCTGTCCTTAATCTGTCATTGATTTAAAATCTCGTCCAAACTGTGTCCTTAATCTGTCATTGACTTCAAATCTGGTCCAAACTTCTGTCCTTAATCTGTCTTTGATTTAAAATCTGGTATCAAACTGATTGTATTTGTTCAGACAGACCAGTGGTGGCCTGAGGTAGGAGGAAGCAGGAGATTAGGAGGGGAGGAGGGAGGTTGTGAGGAAAGGAGGGAGGAGACAGTGTGAGTATAAAAAGCTGATCTCCTTCAGTTGACTTCAGAAACTCAACACAAACTCTGAGGCTTCGTCACATTTAATTTGTTTTCCTCTGATCAGCAAACAAAAACAACAAAATGCTGCGACGGTGAGTTTTTTATACCTTTAATTAACTTTATTTAATTTATTTAAACTGTTTGACATTTTACTGAAGTTTATTTCAAACAACCGAAGAATGTGATCAATCAAGTGTAACACTGACGTGTTTATAACACATTTACACCTCTGCTGCCGAAACATCTCTGAATCAGAGTTCAGGAACTTTGTTTATGAAACTTTTTGTAAAATTCTCTTAAATTTTATTCATCTTTATGTAACACTTTATGAACGTTATTAAAAGTCTTTAAACTTTATTAAACTGTTTTAAAACTTTATGAAACATTTTGTTAACATTGATTAAACTTTATTAAAAATTAGTAAACTTCTCAAACCACTTTCTAAATACTTATAAAACTTTTTTAAGCTTCATCAAATGTTATGAAACACTCTGTAACATCTGATAAATCTTCATTAATCTTTATTAAACTTTATAAACCACTTTTTAAATAATAATAAAACTTAGTGTTTATCAAACTTCAATAAACACTTCAACATTTATTAAACTTTATAATCTTCATTAAATCTTCATTAAACTTTATGAAACACTTTGTTAAATGAAATAAATTTCAAACACACTTAATGAAATTAACTGAGGCTCAGTCCTTGTGACTGTGACGTAATAATAATGTTAAATGTTCCTGTGATGTCTGAACACTTTGTGCTGTGAGTTAACGACACCTGACGATTATCTGACCAGGTTTGATTTTAAAGACGTCAGAGTTCATGTTTGATTTTAAAGACGTCAGAGTTCAGGTTTGATTTGTGAATCAGCAGCAGTTCTTCTTCTCTTGTGTTTCTAACTCGTCTCTCAGTAAAAAACACGAAGCCTCTTCTCTCTCAGTCTTTGAGGACCTGTTTTTTGTTTTTTTTTTGTCCGGCCTGCAGCTCGTTCGTCTCGTTGCGTCCTGAAGAACAGGAGCTTTGTGTTTTTTTTCCTCTGAGGAGGAAACACAAAGAAATGCAGTCATTAACCCTTCAGGCTTCACCAACCTGCTCCGCAACAGACTGCACATTTTTTCACCTGACACCTCTGTAATCTCTCTCAGTCTGTTCTACTGCCTCGTCTTTACTGCGTCTCTACTGTCTTTATTTTATGTTATTTAACTTCCTGTGAAACATACCTGTCATTGTTCACCTGACACCTGATGTTAGTCCTCCTTCACTTCCTCCATTTTCTTCTCTGTAACTTCCTTCTTTACGTCGTCTTTATTGTCTTCATTTTATTTGCTTGTCTTTACTATTTTGATTTTATTTCATTTACTTACTTCACTTTCATTACTCTTCTTTACTGTCATTATTCTATTGATCAAATGATGTTTTTATTTTATTTATTGAATTTCCTCCTCTTCACTCCCTTCACTCTGTTCTCTTGAACTTCCTCATCTTTGCTTTCTTCATTTTTAATTTAATTTCATCTTCTTTCTTTTCTTTATTGATTATATTTTTATTTATTTTATTTATTTTTTCTCTACTTTCCTTCTTTTTTTTTTAATTATGTTGACTTTATTTAACTTGTTCTATTTACTTCATGACGTTTTCTCCACTTATTTTATGGTCTTTACTTTTTTATTTTGTTTTATTTTATTTACTTTACTGGATTCTATTTTTTCTTCATTTTACTTTGTGTCATCACACCGACATGACGACACGCCATCACACAGACATGCTGACATGACGACACGCCATCACACAGACATGCTGACATGACGACATGCCATCACACAGACACGCTGACATGACAACACGCCATCACACCGACACGCTGACATGACGACATGCCATCACACCAACACGTTCACATGATGACACGCCATCACATAGACACGCCCACATGACGTCAAGCTACCACACCGACATGCACACATGACGACACGCCATAACATAGACACGCCCACATGATGACACGCCATCACACAGACATGCACACACGATGACACGCCATCACACAGACACGCCCACATGACACGCCATCACATAGACACGCCCACATGATGACACGCCTTTACATCAACACGTTCACATGATGACACGCCATCACATAGACACGCCCACATGACGTCAAGCTACCACACCGACATGCACACATGACGACACGCCATAACATAGACACGCCCACATGATGACACGCCATCACACAGACATGCACACACGATGACACGCCATCACACAGACACGCCCACATGACACGCCATCACATAGACACGCCCACATGATGACACGCCTTTACATCAACACACCCACATGACGACATGCCATCACACCGGCACGCCCACATGACAACACGCCATCACACCAATACGCTGACATGACGACACTCCATCACATAGACACGCAGACATGACAACACGCCATCATACCGACACGCCCACATGACAACACGCCATCACACCAATATGCCGACATGACGAAATGCCATCACATAGACACGCCCACATGACGACACGCCATCACATAGACACGCCCACATGACGACACGCCATCACATAGACACGTCCCCATGACAACATGCCATCACACCAACACGCCGTCATGACGACACGCCATCACACTGACACGCCCACATGACAACACGCCATCACACCAACACACCCACATGACGACACGCCATCACACCGACACACCCACATGACAACACGCCATCACACCAACACGCCCACATGACGACACGCCATCACACCAACACACCCACATGACGACACGCCATCACACCAACACACCCACATGGAAACACGCCATCACACCAACACACCGTCATGACGACACGCCATCACACCCACACACCCACATGACGACACACCATCACACCAACACACCCACATGACGACACGCCATCACACAGACACGCCCACATGACAACACGCCATCACACCAACACACCCACATGACGACACGCCATCACACCAACACGCCCACATGGAAACACGCCATCACACCAACACGCCGTCATGACGACACGCCATCACACCCACATACCCACATGACGACACGCCATCACACCAACACACCCACATGACGACACGCCATCACACAGACACGCCCACATGACAACATGCCATCACACCAACACACCCACATGACGACACGCCATCACAGCGACACACCCACATGACGACACGCCATCACACCAACACACATGACGACACGCCATCACACCAACACACCCACATGATGACACGCCATCACACAGACACGCCCACATGACAACACGCCATCACACCAACACACCCACATGACAACATGCCATCACACCAACACGCCGTCATGATGACACGCCATCACACAGACACGCCCACATGACAACACGCCATCACACCAACACACCCACATGACGACACGCCATCACACAGACACGCCCACATGACAACATGCCATCACACCAACACGCCGTCATGACGACACGCCATCACACCGACACACCCACATGACGACACGCCATCACACCAACACACCCACATGACAACACGCCATCACACCGACACACCCACATGACGACACGCCATCACACCAACACACCCACATGACAACACGCCATCACACCAACACACCCACATGACAACACGCCATCACACCAACACACCCACATGACGACACGCCATCACACCAACACACCCACATGACAACACGCCATCACACCAACACACCCACATGACAACTTGCCATCACACTGACACACCCACATGACAACATGCCATCACACCAACACGCCGTCATGACGACACGCCATCACACCCACACACCCACATGACGACATGCCATCACACCAACACACCCACATGACGACACGCCATCACACAGACACGCCCACATGACAACACGCCATCACACCTACATGACAACACGCCATCACACCAACACGCCCACATGACGACACGCCATCACACTGTGACCTTTGATGTGGTTAATCATCAGTAGCCTGAAGACAAACAACATGTAAACAACATGTAAACAAGCTGCAGTCAAATGTTTTCACTTTGCATTGTGTGTGTGTGTGTGTGTGTGTGTGTGTGTGTGTGTGTGATTTCCAGGTGTGTCATCCTGCTGCTGGTTGCCGTGGTTACCATGTGTCTCTCAGCTCCTGTCCCAGGTAAACAAACATGACTGACATCACTGATTTTATTTTTCAATTATATAAACACATCAGTTTATATGTCTCTGTGTCCACCTGTCTGTCCTCCTGTCTGTCCTTCCATCTGCCCTCCTGTCTGTCTTTCTGTCTCTCCTCCTGTCTGTCCTCCTGTCTCTCTGTCTGTCCTCCCGTCTGTCCTTCCATCTAGTTTAGTTTAGTTTAGTTTATTTGTTTAGGACAATGCACAATAATGAACAGTTTGCGCCGTGGCATCCTGTAAGTGTGCCGGATTTAGCTCAAAGCTAATTTCCATCTGCCCTCCTGTCTGTCCTTCTGCCTTTCCTCCTGTCTCTCCTCCTGTCTGTCCTCCTGTCTCTCTGTCTGTCCTTCTCTCTCTCCTCCTGTCTGTCCTCCTGTCTCTCTGTCTGTCCTCCTGTCTCTCCTCCTGTCTCTCTGTCTGGCCTCCTGTCTCTCCTCCTGTCTCTCTGTCTGTTATCCTGTCTGTCCTCCTGTCTGTCCTTCTGTCTGTCTGTCCCTCTGTCCTCCTGTCTCTCTGTTTGTCTTCCTGTCTCTCTGTTTGTCCTCCTGTCTCTCTGTCTGTCTTTCTGTCTGTCCTTCTGTCTTTTTGTCCATCCCTCTGTCTCTCTGTCTGTTCTTCTGTCTCTCTGTCCTCCTGTCTCTCTGACCCTGTGTCCTCTTGTCTTCCAGAGGAGACGTCCACAGCAGACGGTAAATATAAACAGTTGAACTGTTGACCTTTGACCCTGTGGAGAAGCCACGCCCCCTCCAGATGATGTCACAATGAATAGGCTTATTCACAATACAGAGCAGCCAATCAGAGCGCAGTGTTACGTCAGACTGGTGACTGATGTTAAAGCGTCCCCTGTAGGCAGCAGAGCTCATTACACACACACATTATTATTATTATCATTATCATTATCATCATAATTATAATTGATCTTCTAATTATTATTATCATTTCACACAACAAAACATATATGTTTGTTTATTTTACCACAACATATGAATTTATTTATTTGTTCATTTGCAAATTTTATTATTTTATTTGTTTATTTTCTTATTTCACAACGTTAATTGACATATTTATTTTACCAGATCACATTTAATGATTTATTTTTCTTATTTTACAACATTTATTTATTTTCATATTTTACCAGAAATAAATTTATTGTTTATTTATTTTTACACATGAAAAAAAAACAATGAGCGTTTATTTATTTATTTGTTTGTTTGTGTTGTTTTAGGGAGAGTCGCAGCGCTGCTGGAGCACATGAACCGAGGTAACACACACTGCACAGAACATTTACACACACTGCACACTCTACACACAACATGTACACACACTGCACACTCTACACACAACATGTACACACACTACACACTACACACACTACACACTCTACACACAACATGTACACACACTACACACTCAGTTCAGTTCAGTTCAGTTTAACTTTATTGTCCCAAATGGGAAACTTGTTTTGCAGTCAGGGCAGACCATGTAAGGACAACACAAAACACAAAATACAAGCACGATACACACAGCTTATGAAAACAAAAATAAAAACAACAATAAAACCATACTATGAAGTGCCATAAACCACCCTATAAAGTGCAAATTAAATGTGCCTACTTGTCATGATTTAAAAGTGTTATTGCACGGGAAACGCAGGAGTTTCTGCTCCTATTGCACTTAGCCTGGGGCACTCTAAATCTGCGACCTGAGGGAAGGGACTCAAATTCCCTGTGAAGAGGGTGACCTGCATTTGCCAGAATCGCCCTAGCTTTACGAAGGACTTGCCTATCATAAATCACAGCTAGTTGGGTCTGTGGCACGCCCATCACCTTACTTGCTGCCTTCACTATGCTGTTCATGTTGTTTTTGTCCCTAATGTTCAGGTTGCCGAACCAGGCGATTAGGGCAAAGGTAAGAATAGATTCAATAAAAGACTTATAAAACAAAGACATCATTTTCCTATCGACATTAAAAGAATTCAACTTTCTCAGAAAGTACAACCGTTGCTGTCCCTTCTTGCAAACCATCTCAGAATTTAGATTCAATTTTAAGTCATTATCAATGACTGTCCCTAAATATTTGTACTGTTCTCCAATTTCAATATTATTTCCTTTGATAGAGGTTTGCATGGGAGGGTTAGATACTTTCCTCCTGAAATCAATAGCCATGTCTTTGGTCTTTGAAGTATTTAACTGGAGGAAAGCCTCATCGCACCAATTGACAAACTCGTTCACCACTGGCCCATGCTCAGATTCATCATTTTGAAGCAAGCTAATGATGACTGTGTCATCCGCAAATTTTAATATGTACCTGTCCTCGTGCTGGCTTCTACAGTCATTGATGTAGAGAATGTAAAGTAGAGGGGACAGGACACAACCCTGAGGAGAGCCAGTGGAGGACGAGCGCTGTTCTGACAGGAAACCATTTACTCTCACCTTCTGAGACCTACAGGTTAAAAAATCTACAATCCAGGCCACAAAGTTTACATCAAGACTAAAATAATTGAGCAGTTTCCTAGCCAAGACATGTGGCTGGATAGTGTTAAAAGCTGATGAAAAATCCATAAACAGGAGTCTGGCATGGGTACCAGGACCCTCAAGGTGTTTATACAAGAGGTTGAGCAAAGTAATTTGCGCATCCTCCACTCCCATCCTGGATCTATAGGTGAACTGCATGGGGTCGAGTGCCTCCCCCACCCTTTGCAACAGTTCTCTCTTAACCAGCCTTTCAAATGACTTCATAACCAATGACGTTAGTGCCACTGGTCTGAAGTCATTTAACTCCCTAGGGGTCCTAGTTTTTGCCACCGGTACCACAATGGACTCTTTCCATAACTTTGGAACTTTACACTGATTCAGAGACATCCAGAATATGTGACAGAACACTTCGCAGAGCTGTTCTGCACAACACCTAAGTAGTCTCCCTGTAATACAGTCCGGCCCTGGGCTCTTATTTGTCTTAATTTTCTGGAATACTGCTTTCACATCCTGAGCTACAAACATCTGGATTGATTCAGTGAGTGGGGCAGACACTTTGCAGATTGCCTTGATATCATCTGTAAAGTCATGAGTGTCAAATCTTAGATAAAAAGAATTTAAAACTTCAGCTAAGTCTCTGTTGCTGTCATAACCTGTGAGCCTAACTGGCTTTTGGTAATTTTTTTGTTGGCCTATCATTTTTCTCATTCCATCCCATGCTGCCTTCAAATTGTTGCTACTTAGATCTTCCTCCAGCTTATTTTTGTATTTTAATTTCGCCTTCATTATTTCAGCTCTGACCTCTCTCCTAGACTCTCTTTTCCCTATTTCATCCCCATTTCAGAAGGCCCTATGCTTTTTATTCAACGCCTCTTTCATGGATTTAGTGACCCATGGCTCTACACACACTACACACTCTACACACAACATGTACACACACTACACACAACATGTACACACACTACACACTCTACACACAACATGTACACATACTACACACTCTACACACACTACACACTCTACACACACTGCACACAACATGTACACACACTACACACTCTACACACATGTACACACACTACACACTCTACACACAACATGTACACACACTGCACACTACAAACACTACACACTCTACACACAACATGTACACACACTACACACTCTACACACAACATGTACACACACTACACACTCTACACACACTACACACGCTGCACACAACATGTACACACACTACACACTCTACACACAACATGTACACACACTACACACTCTACACACAACATGTACACATACTACACACATGTACACACACGACACACTCTACACACAACATGTACAGACACTTCACACACTCTACACAAAACATGTACACACACTACACACTCTACACACACTACACACTCTACACACAACATGTACACACACTACACACTTTACACACAACATGTACATACACTACACACATGTACACACACTACAAACTCTACTCACAACATGCACACACACTACACACATGTACACACACTACACACTCTACACACAACATGTACACACACTACACACTCTACACACAACACGTACACACACTGCACACTACAAACACTACACACTCTACACACAACATGTACACACACTACACACTCTACACACACTACACACTCTACACACAACATGTACACATACTACACACTCTACACACACTACACACTCTACACACACCGCACACAACATGTACACACACTACACACACTGCACACAACATGTACACACACTACACACTCTACACACAACATGTACACACACTACACACTCTACACACAACATGTACACACACTACACACTCTACACACAACATGTACACATACTACACAACATGTACACACACTACACACTCTACACACAACATGTACAGACACTTCACACACTCTACACAAAACATGTACACACACTACACACATGTACACACACTACACACTCTACACACAACATGTACACACACTACACACTCTACACACAACATGTACACACACTACACACTCTACACACACTACACACTCTACACACGCTGCACACAACATGTACACACACTACACACACTGCACACAACATGTACACACACTACACACTCTACACACAACATGTACACACACTACACACTCTACACACAACATGTACACATACTACACACATGTACACACACGACACACTCTACACACAACATGTACAGACACTTCACACACTCTACACAAAACATGTACACACACTACACACATGTACACACACTACACACTCTACACACAACATGTACACACACTACACACTTTACACACAACATGTACATACACTACACACATGTACACACACTACAAACTCTACTCACAACATGCACACACACTACACACATGTACACACACTACACACTCTACACACAACATGTACACACACTACACACTCTACACACAACATGTACACACACTGCACACTACAAACACTACACACTCTACACACAACATGTACACACACTACACACTCTACACACACTACACACTCTACACACAACATGTACACATACTACACACTCTACACACACTACACACTCTACACACACCGCACACAACATGTACACACACTACACACACTGCACACAACATGTACACACACTACACACTCTACACACAACATGTACACACACTACACACTCTACACACAACATGTACAGACACTTCACACACTCTACACAAAACATGTACACACACTACACACATGTACACACACTACACACTTTACACACAACATGTACACACACTACACACATGTACACACACTACAAACTCTACTCACAACATGCACACACACTACACACATGTACACACACTACACACTCTACACACAACATATACACATACTACACACTCTACACACAACATGTACACACACTGCAAACTCTACACACGTGCACACACTGCACACACTACACACACCATATACACACTACACACACTACACACATGTATACACACTACACACACTACACACATGTACACACACCACACCCACTACACACAACATGTACACACACTACACACACTACACACTCTACACACAACATGTACACATACTACACACTCTACACACACTACACACTCTACACACACCGCACACAACATGTACACACACTACACACACTGCACACAACATGTACACACACTACACACTCTACACACAACATGTACACACACTGCAAACTCTACACACGTGCACACACTGCACACACTACACACACCATATACACACTACACACATGTATACACACTACACACACTACACACATGTACACACACCACACACTCTACACACAACATGTACACACACTACACACTCTACACACACTACACACACTACACACTCTACACACAACATGTACACATACTACACACTCTACACACACTACACACATGTACACACACTACACACATGTACACACTTAACACAATGTACACACACTGTACACAAATGTACACAGACTGTACGCACAACATGTACACACACTACACACACTACACACATGTACACACACTACAAACACTACACACATGTACACACTCAACACACTGTACACACACTCAACACACTATACACACTGTACACACACTCTACACACAACATGTACACACACTCTACACACTGTACACACTGTACACACACTCCACACACATGTACACACACTCTACACACTACACACATGTACACAAACTGCACACATGTACACACTCAACACACTGTATACACACTCAACACACTGTACACACACTCAACACACTGTACACAAATGTACACAGACTGTACGCACAACATGTACACACACTACACACATGTACACACACTACAAACACTACACACATGTACACACTCAACACACTGTACACACTCAACACACTATACACACCGTACACACACTCTACACACAACATGTACACACACTCTACACACTGTACACACTGTACACACACTCTACACACAACATGTACACACACTCTACACACTACACACATGTACACACACTACACACACTACACACATGTACACACACTACACACATGTACACACACTACACACTCTACACAACATGTACACACACTACACACACTACACACATGTACACACACTACACACTGTAGGCACAACATGTACACACACTCTACACACTGTACACACATGTACACACAGTGCACACTCAACACACAACACAATAAATACACACTATGTACACACTACACAATAAATGCTCTACATTCACACACACACACACACGCCAACCATTACCATGTCTGTCTATATTAAAAATAGTGTGACTTGTCTCTGTCCTCTCAGACAGCAGTCATCATCATCATCATCATCATCAAGGACACATTTCGACAACACAGGGGACGAGCCAAGGTCAGAATAAACTCTTCTTAACTAACGTCACTGAACGTACTTCTACATCATGAAGTATAGGTAAGGTACTACTACATCCTGAAGTATAGGTAAGGTACTACTACATCATGGAGTATAAGTAAAGTACTACTACATCATGAAGTCTGGGTAAGGTACTACTACATCATGAAGTATAGGTAAGGTACTACTACATCATGAAGTATAGGTAAGGCATTACTACATCCTGAAGTATAGGTAAGGTACTACGACATCATCACGTATAGATAAGGTACTACGATATCATGAAATACAGGTAAGGTACTACTACATCATGAAGTATAGGTGCGGTATTACTACATCATGAAGTATAGATAAGGTACTACTACATTATGGAATATAGGTAAGGTACTACTACATCATGATGTATAGGTAAGGTACTACGACATCATGGAATAGAGGTAAGGTACTACGACATCATGGAATAGAGGTAAGGTACTACGACATCATGATGTATGGGTAAGGTACGACTACATCATGAAGTATAGGTAAGGTACTATTACATCATGAAATATTGGTAAGTTACTACTACATCATGAAGTATAGATAAGTTACTACTACATCATGAAGTATAGGTAAGGTACTATTACATCATGAAATATTGGTAAGTTACTACTACATCATGAAGTATAGATAAGTTACTACTACATCATGAAGTATAGATAAGGTACTACTACATCATGAAGTATAGGTAAGGTACTATTACATCATGAAATATTGGTAAGGTACTACAACATCATGATGTATAGATAAGGTACTACTACATCATGAAGTATAGGTAAGGTACTATTACATCATGAAGTATAGATAAGGTACTACTACATCATGAAGTATAGATAAGGTACTACTACATCATGAAGTATAGGTAAGGTACTATTACATCATGAAATATTGGTAAGGTACTACAACATCATGAAGTATCATCAGGTACTACTACATCATGCAATATAGGTTAGGTACTATTACATCATGATGTATAGGTAAGGTGTTACTGCATCATGAAGTATCATCAGGTACTACTATATCATGAAGTATAGGTAAGCTACTACTACATCATGTAATATAGGTAAGGTACTACTACATCATGGAATATACGTAAGGTAGTACTACATCATGGAATATACAGTACAGGCCAAAAGTTTGGACACACCTTCTCATTCAATGCGTTTTCTTTATTTTCATGACTATTTACATTGTAGATTCTCACTGAAGGCATCAAAACTATGAATGAACACATGTGGAGTTATGTACTTAACAAAAAAAGGTGAAATAACTGAAAACATGTTTTATATTCTAGTTTCTTCAAAATAGCCACCCTTTGCTCTGATTACTGCTTTGCACACTCTTGGCATTCTCTCCATGAGCTTCAAGAGGTAGTCACCTGAAATGGTTTTCCAACAGTCTTGAAGGAGTTCCCAGAGGTGTTTAGCACTTGTTGGCCCCTTTGCCTTCACTCTGCGGTCCAGCTCACCCCAAACCATCTCGATTGGGTTCAGGTCCGGTGACTGTGGAGGCCAGGTCATCTGCCGCAGCACTCCATCACTCTCCTTCTTGGTCAAATAGCCCTTACACAGCCTGGAGGTGTGTTTGGGGTCATTGTCCTGTTGAAAAATAAATGATCGTCCAACTAAACGCAAACCGGATGGGATGGCATGTCGCTGCAGGATGCTGTGGTAGCCATGCTGGTTCAGTGTGCCTTCAGTTTTGCATAAATCCCCAACAGTGTCAGCAGCAAAACACCCCCACACCATCACACCTCCTCCTCCATGCTTCACAGTGGGACCCAGGCATGTGGAATCCATCCGTTCACCTTTTCTGCGTCTCACAAAGACACGCTGGCATTATGTGCATCAGTCTGCAAGGAGATTGTTTGAAGGAGGCAGAAACAGGTTCAGGCTGATCTCTAAGAGCTCTGTGGGAGGTAAAGGGACCTTTAGTCTTTCCTGCAGAAAGAGGAACACTGAGTTCTGAGAAACCTTGGAGTAAGACCACGGCGTGGAGGAGAGAATTATGAGAAAAATCAAGATGACAAACTTGTAGTTGGCTGTTCTCAGTAAGGATCCAATGTAGGGCCCAGATAGGGAACCTCATGACCTGTGAAATGGACATGAGTCACAGCGAGGTGGATGACTGCGTGTTGTTCTGAGAAATCTGTAACAGGAATGATGCCGCTGTTGGAGGTACTGAGGTGCTTTACCAGTCGACCTGCTGGTGTCAACCTTCCCCATGTCTCGTCACCTTTGGGAGGGGAGCATTACCTGAGGAGGCGTACATCAGTAGGTGTAGGGATGGTTCAAAGGTCAGGGTGCAGCAGGTGAAGCAGAATTCCAGTTCTCTTCATGAAAGCAACTTCTACCCACTCTACTGTTGTTTATCTGACAACATTTATGACATGACTGATCGATGATGTGTAATACAACATGTTGATTTGTCTCCACAGGATCTGCTGACAGCGGAGACACTGTTGACACTACTGAAGGTAATCGTCAGCTTCTGATGCCCCTCCTCCTTTTTTATCTTAAGTTTAACGTTAATGTTTTCAGGATGACTGTCCTGCAAGGCAGAGTCGGACTTCACCCTGTCCCGTGCAGAACTTTGATCGTTTTAAATGTTCTATAAGCATAAACCTGACTCGACTGTCTGTTTCAGACCCAACTGAGGAAACTGGAGCAGGTTCACAAGGTCAGTAAATGGACCTGCATTTGTATAGCTCCTTTCTAGTCATCTGACCATTCAAAGCGCTTTTTACACTATGAGTCACATTCACTCATTCACACACACATTCATACACTAGTGGCCGAGGCTAACGTACAAGGTGTCACTTGCTACTCAGTTTTTAACACACTCACACACCGATGGAAGCATCATCGGGAGCAATTTGGGGTTCAGTTTCTTGCTCAAGGATACTTCAACATGCAGACTGGAGTCAGGGATCGAACCACTGATCTTCCGATTGGTGGACGACCCGCTCTACCTCTGAGCCACAGCCTCCCAAAGCCATCAGTGTGTCTGTGGTTTCATTCGTGACTTCTACATCAGGACGTCCTGCTTCTGCATATCTGTATAATTTAAAATGGTTTTAATTGTCTTTGTTTTCAGATGGCAATAACAGAGACGATTCCATGACAGAGGACACAGAGGGTGAGAATAAACATTTCTTTCTAACCCCAAAGACAGACCACAGCTTTGTTATTTCTCCAATCCATCAGAGACGATAATGAATAACCAATAAATGTCTTAAATCCTCAGAGAACGATACGGCTGGAAGTCACGCCGACTCAAATGATGCTGACTCTGAAGATGATGATGACAACAGCCAGTCCAATGACAATAGCAAGGCCAATGATGACAGCGAGGCCGATGAAGATAGCCAGGGCAATGATGACAGCCAGACCAATGACGATAGCCAGACCGATGACGACAGCGAGGACGATGAAAATAGCCAGGACAATGATGATAGCCAGACCAATGACGATGGCCAGATCAATGACGACAGCGAGGCCGATGAACATAGCCAGGGCAATGATGATAGCCAGACCAATGACGATAGCCAGATAAATGACGACAGCGAGGCCGCTGAACATAGCCAGGGCAATGATGATAGTCAGACCAATGACGACAGCGAGGACGATGAAGTTATCCAGGGCAAGGATGATAGCCAGACCAATGACAGTAGCCAGGCTAATGAAGATAGCCAGACCAATGACAGTAGCCAGGCTAATGAAGATAGCCAGACCAATGACAATAGCCAGGGCGATGACAATAGCCAGACCAATGACAACGGCGCGATCGATAAAGACAGCCAGGAGGAGGAGGAGGAGGCGGAAGTTAAAGAGAAGAGGGACACGACCTCAGAGGAGGACAACACCGAAGAGACAGATGACAGCACAGGCGCTGATGAAGTCATGACTGAGAAGTCTAGTGAAGAAAGTCAGGCTGATACTGATGACACTGAAGCTGAAAATCTGGACAGCAGTGACTCTGATGGCAATATCGTTGATTATAAGGTTGAGGACGACTCTGCAAAGTCAGATACTGATGACTCTGAGCCAAGTCAGGAAACTCCCACCTCTGAGGATGGTGGGCGGGATGACTCTGAGATGATTGATCAAGATGAGTCTGAGAACCAAAGTCCAGAAACTCCCACCTCTGAGGATGGGGGGCAGGATGACTCTGTGATGATTGATCAAGATGAGTCTGAGAACCAAAGTCCAGAAACTCCCACCTCTGAGGATGATGGGCAGGACGACTCCGCAACGTCGGATCCTGATGAGTCCCAGCAGCAAAGTCCAGGAACTCCCACCTCCACTGAAGGTAAACCAGCGCCAGTCAGAGTTCAGATCATCCAGAAAAACTCTAACATGAGAATTCAGAGTTCATGTGGTCTTCATTTTTAGAATGTTTTTAGAATTCAGAGTCTGGATCTCTAAAACCTCTGAGATTCTTTGAAATAAAGATCAGGATGGAAAATGCAGAGATGGAGATGAATAATTCTTGAAGGCTTCTACAATCAAGCTGAAGATTTTGGTGGTAAAGGTCTAGAATTCAAGAGATAGGATGGAACTCAAGTAAATAATCCAAAGACCACAAGATATGATGGTCCTATGAATAAGAAAGACTAAGAAGACTTAAATCAGAGCTTGAAAATTTAAAGAAATCAGAATTTGAAAAGTCCAATGCAAAGAATTCAGAAGACGAAAAGTCAAAACAATAAGCCTATACAAACAGACCCAAGATCATATCTCATAGAGCCAGAGTGGTATCAGACTGACTTCTGTGACTTCTGATTGTTTATGTTGTTTGTCTCCACAGCGCCATCTGCTGACCAACCAGACCAATCAGACCAACCAGATGACTCCTCCCCAGCCACAACAAACGGTAAAGTTCACAATGGCTCACAGCCAATCAAACATCAGAACCAGTCGTAACTTTGAGAAACAGTGTCAGAATATTTCAGTCCAGTGTTCTCTGCGTCAGTCTGCAACCTTCTGCCTCAGAGAACACTTGAATCCGGCAGTTACACTTTGAAGGCGTCATAAAGACATGACAACTCTACAGTTAAGTTTTTATTTTATAAACCAGAAAGATTAACTGTTTGTTTCTTTCAGCAGCAAATTAGACGTTCTGCTGATAAACTGTGGACGATCGCCGACTCCAGGTAACATAGCACCCTGAGTCATAACCCACGGCAACAAATGTTTATTACTTAGCGTCAGATTCAGGTGGAGTCCCATCTCAGTGAAAATTAAATGGACCTGCAGTCTGTGGAATTCTGTGATGTGTTGAGGCACACTGGGAACAGACGCAGGGTCAGACATATTGTATAGAGACAGAGTCAGAAACATCAGGCAAAGACGGTGTCAGATACACGGTAAGGTGACAGAGTCAGAAACATTGTACAGAGTCAGAAACATCATACAGAGACATAGACATCAGACAGAGACAGTGTCAGAAACATTGTACAGAGTCAGAAACATCATACAGAGACAGAGACATCAGACAAAGATGGTGTCAGATACATGGTAAGGTGACAGAGTCAGAATCATTGTACAGAGACGGAGACATTGTACAGAGAGAGGGTCAGAAACATCACACAGAGACAGAGACATTGTACAGAGACAGAGTCAGAAACATCGTACAGAGTCAGAGACATCATACAGAAACAGAGACATCATAAAGAGAGAGGGTCAGAAACATCATACAGAGACAGCGACATGGTACAGAGTCAGAAACATTGTGCAGAGACAGAAGCATTGTACAGAGACGGAGTCAGAAACATCATACAGAGTCAGAAACATTGTACAGAGACAGAGACATTGTACAGAAACAGAGTCAGAAATATACAGAGACAGAGACATCATACAGAGAGAGGGTCAGAAACATCATACAGAGACAGCAACATGGTACAGAGTCAGAAACATTGTACAGAGTCAGAAACATCATACAGAGACAGATACATCATACAGAGAGAGGGTCAGAAACATCGTACAGAAAAGCGAAACATGGTACAGAGTCAGAAACATTGTACAGAGACAGAGACATCACACAGAGACAGAGACATTGTACAGAGACAGTCAGAAACATCGTACAGAGTCAGAAACATTGTACAGAGACATTGTACAGAGACAGAGACATTGTACAGAGACAGAAACATTGTACAGAGACAGAAACATTGTACAGAGACATTGTACAGAGACATTGTATAGAGACAGGGTCAGAAACATTGTACAGAGACATTGTACAGAGACAGAGACATTGTACAGAGACAGAAACATTGTACAGAGACATTGTACAGAGACAGAGACATTGTACAGAGAGAGGATCAGAGACATCATACAGAGACATTGTACAGATACAGTCAGAAACATTGTACAGAGACATTGTACAGAGACATTGTACAGAGACAGTCAGAAACATCGTACAGAGTCAAAAACATTGTACAGAGACATTGTACAGAGACAGAGACATTGTACAGAGACAGGGTCAGAAACATTGTACAGAGACATTGTACAGAGAGAGACATTGTACAGAGACAGGGTCAGAAACATCATACAGAGACATTGTACAGAGACAGTCAGACACATTGTACAGAGACATTGTACAGAGACATTGTACAGAGACAGGGTCAGAAACATTGTACAGAGACATTGTACAGAGACAGGGTCAGAAACATCATACAGAGACATTGTACAGAGACAGTCAGAAACATCGTACAGAGTCAAAAACATTGTACAGAGACATTGTACAGAGACAGGGTCAGAAACATTGTACAGAGACAGAGTCACAAACATACATCAGATGTTTTTATCAACTGTTTGTGTTTTGTCCCCTCAGAGCCACGCCCACAGTGGACAACAGTTGCTATGATGACAACTGCAACAACAACAAAAACGACTTCACGTTCATCTGCAACTAAACTTGGACCTTCAGATTCCTGTTGCTCTGACCCCCCTCGCCGACTCCTCCTCTTCTGCCCCCCCCCAATCCTCCCCTTCTGCTTCCTTATTGGTTGTTTCTGTTTTTCTTCAAACTGGGTGTGGTTTAAAAAAATATCTGTCCTTCACCAAAGTGACTGTCTGCGTCTCCATTTGTCCATCCTCTAATCTGTCCACTTGTCCACCTACCTGTCCCACTGTCCACTTGTCCCACTGTCCAGCGACACACTGTCCACCTGTTGCACTGTCTACCTGTCCCACTGTCCAGCAACACACTGTCCACCTGTTGCACTGTCCACCTGTCCCACTGTCCACCTGTCCCCCCTGTCCCTCTGATCTGTGTGTTCATGGTTTACAAACATTCGAGTCTGATTGTTCACAGAGGAACTGCTAATAAAGTTTCAACTGTCGAAAACTGTCTGTGTCTTTATTGTTTCTATTGATCTGTAACCAGTAACTGATCACGCATATTGATCTCTGATCAATGACTGATCACACATCTGTAATCAATAAACAATCTTACACATAGATGTGTAATCAATTACTAATCATACATATTGATCGGTAATCAAAAACTGATCACACTTATTGATCTGTTATCAACAACTGATCATACAAATTGATCTGTAATCAATAACTGATCACACATTGATCTTTAATCAATTACTGATCACAAATATTGATCTGTAATCAATTACTGATCACAAATATTGATCTGTAATCAATTACTGATCACACATGTCGATCTGTAATCAATAACCCACATGCATATTGATCTGTAATCAATTACTGATCACGCATATTGATCTGTGATCAATAACCAATCACACATCTGTAATCAATAAACAATCTTACACATTGATGTGTAATCAATTACTAATCATACATATTGATCGGTAATCAAAAACTGATCACACTTATTGATCTGTTATCAACAACTGATCATACAAATTAAGCTGTAATCAATAACTGATCACACATTGATCTTTAATCAATTACTGATCACAAATATTGATCTGTAATCAATTACTGATCACAAATATTGATCTGTAATCAATTACTGATATTGCATATTGATCTGTGATCAGTGACTGATCACACACATTGATGTGTAATTAATAACCGATCACACATCTGTAATCAATAAACAATCATACACATTGATGTGTCATCAATTACTAATCATACATATTGATCTGTTATCAATTCATCATTCACCTGTTTTCTGTGTTTTCACCTGTCTTACCTGTGTTCACCTGTCCTACCTTTGTTTTCCTGTTTTACCTGTGTTCACCTTTTTTACCTGTGTTCACCTGTTTTACCTGTGTTTTCCAGTTTTACCTGTGTTCACCTGTTTTACCTGTGTTTTCCGGTTTTACCTGTGTTCACCTTTTTTACCTGTGTTCACCTGTCTTACCTGTGTTTTCCGGTTTTACCTGTGTTCACCTTTTTTACCTGTGTTCACCTGTTTTACCTGTGTTCACCTTTTTTGCCTGTGTTCACCTGTCTTACCTGTGTTCACCTTTTTTACCTGTGTTCACCTGTCTTACCTGTGTTTTCCGGTTTTACCTGTGTTCACCTTTTTTACCTGTGTTCACCTGTCTTACCTGTGTTTTCCTGTTTTACCTGTGTTCACCTGTCTTACCTGTGTTTTCCTGTCTTACCTGTGTTCACCTTTTTTACCTGTGTTCACCTCTTTTACCTGTGTTCACCTTTTTTACCTGTGGTTACCTGTCTTACCTGTGTTTTCCGGTTTTACCTGTGTTTTCCTGTTTTACCTGTGTTCACCTGTCTTACCTGTGTTTTCCTGTTTCGCCTGTGTTCATCTGTTTTACCTGTGTTTTCCGGTTTTACCTGTGTTCACCTTTTTTACCTGTGTTCACCTGTTTTACCTGTGTTCACCTTTTTTACCTGTGTTCACCTGTCTTACCTGTGTTCACCTGTTTTACCTGTGTTCACCTGTCTTACCTGTGTTCACCTGTGTAAACCTGTGTTTACCTGTCTTACCTGTATTCACCTGTCTTACCTGTGTTTTCCAGTTTTAACTGTGTTCACCTGTTTTACCTGTGTTCACCTGTCTTACCTGTGTTTTCCGGTTTTACCTGTGTTCACCTTTTTTTGCCTGTGTTCACCTGTCTTACCTGTGTTTACCTTTTTTGCCTGTGTTCACCTGTCTCACCTGTGTTCACCTGTTTTACCTGTGTTTTCTGGTTTTACCTGTGTTCACCTTTTTTTACCTGTGTTCACCTGTCTTACCTGTGTTTTCCGGTTTTACCTGTGTTCACCTTTTTTGCCTGTATTCACCTGTCTTACCTGTGTTTTCCCGTTTTACCTGTGTTTTCCTGTTTTACCTGTGTTCACCTGTCTTACCTGTGTTTTCCTGTCTTACCTGTGTTTTCCTGTTTTACCTGTGTTCACCTTTTTTACCTGTGTTTTCCGGTTTTACCTGTGTTCACCTGTTTTACCTGTGTTCACCTGTCTTGCCTGTGTTGACCTGTCTTACCTGTATTCACCTGCTTTATCTGTGTTCACCTGTGTAACCCTGTGTTTGTTTTCACCTGTAGTTGTTGATGGTCAGGTGTCTTACCTGTGTTCACCTTTTTTGCCTGTGTTCACCTGTCTCACCTGTGTTCACCTGTTTTACCTGTGTTTTCTGGTTTTACCTGTGTTCACCTTTTTTTACCTGTGTTCACCTGTCTTACCTGTGTTTTCCGGTTTTACCTGTGTTCACCTTTTTTGCCTGTGTTCACCTGTCTTACCTATGTTTTCCTGTTTTTCCTGTGTTTTCCTGTTTTACCTGTGTTCACCTGTCTTACCTGTGTTTTCCTGTTTCGCCTGTGTTCACCTGGTTTACCTGTGTTCACCTGTTTTACCTGTGTTTTCCTGTTTTACCTGTGTTCACCTTTTTTACCTGTGTTTTCCGGTTTTACCTGTGTTCACCTTTTTTGCCTGTGTTCACCTGTCTTACCTGTGTTCACCTGTTTTACCTGTGTTTTCCCGTTTTACCTGTGTTCACCTTTTTTACCTGTGTTCACCTGTCTTACCTGTGTTTTCCGGTTTTACCTGTGTTCACCTTTTTTACCTGTGTTCACCTGTCTTACCTGTGTTCCGGTTTTACCTGTGTTCACCTTTTTTGCCTGTGTTCACCTTTTTTACCTGTTTTCCTGTTTTACCTGTGTTCACCTATCTTACCTGTGTTTTCCTGTCTTACCTGTGTTTTCCTGTTTTACCTGTGTTCACCTGTCTTACCTGTGTTTTCCTGTTTCGCCTGTGTTCACCTGGTTTACCTGTGTTCACCTGTTTTACCTGTGTTTTCCTGTTTTACCTGTGTTCACCTTTTTCACCTGTGTTCACCTGTTTTACCTGTGTTCACCTTTTTTACTTGTGTTCACCTGTCTTACCTGTGTTTTCCGGTTTTACCTGTGTTCACCTTTTTTGCCTGTGTTCACCTGTCTTACCTGTGTTTTCCGGTTTTACCTGTGTTCACCTTTTTTGCCTGTGTTCACCTTTTTTACCTGTTTTCCTGTTTTACCTGTGTTCACCTATCTTACCTGTGTTTTCCTGTCTTACCTGTGTTTTCCTGTTTTACCTGTGTTCACCTGTCTTACCTGTGTTTTCCTGTTTCGCCTGTGTTCACCTGGTTTACCTGTGTTCACCTGTCTTACCTGTGTTTTCCTGTTTTACCTGTGTTTTCCTGTTTTACCTGTGTTCACCTGTCTTACATGTGTTTTCCTGTCTTACCTGTGTTCACCTGTTTTGCCTGTGTTCACCTGTCTTACCTGTATTCACCTGTGTAAACCTGTGTTTACCTGTCTTACCTGTATTCACCTGTCTTACCTGTGTTTTCCTGTTTCGCCTGTGTTCACCTGGTTTGCCTGTGTTCACCTGTTTTACCTGTGTTTTCCTGTTTTACCTGTGTTCACCTTTTTCACCTGTGTTCACCTGTCTTACCTGTGTTCACCTGTGTAAGCCTGTGTTTACCTGTCTTACCTGTATTCACCTGTTTTACCTGTGTTCACCTGTCTTGCCTGTGTTGACCTGTCTTACCTGTATTCACCTGCTTTATCTGTGTTCACCTGTGTAACCCTGTGTTTGTTTTCACCTGTAGTTGTTGATGGTCAGGTAAGATCTGTGGTTGTATAAATTTTAAGGTCAGATCACCTGAGAGTTATCACAGGTGTGCTGGCGGGGGAGGAGTCAGGTTGCCTGCTGCCTCAGGGAGCTGGTGTGGAAGAGTGACTCCCCCTCCTCTTCCTCCTCCTCAGATGGAGTTTCTGTGAGAAGCAGAATGTAAACTGACCTCAGGTGGTCGGAGGTTAACAGACACACACACACACACCACAAGAAACAGAGGCGGGGGGGGGGGGGGGGGGGGTACTTCCTGCCAGATAAAGGCTCTGTTGGTTTAATGGGGGTCAAATCATTGGAGCCTGACCAACACACACACACTCACGCTCACACACACACACACACTCACTATGTTCAGGTGAGTTTCAGTCAGACACAGCTGATTGGTCGATACCTGTGAGAATAGATTAACTTTCCATCAGACACACTTGAGCTCAGCTGCAGGTCTTATCTTAAATAAAGGTCTTGAACAGTCCCTGACGACTCGTCCTGTTACTGAGGACTCGTCCTGCTACCAAGGTTAAACACACTCGGTGACCTCTGAGGTTCCTGACGGTCAATTTTAAGATGATCTCATCAGTGTGCTAAATGAATTTGTATTTCAGCGTCCATCGATTAATGAATTAATTTATCTCGAGCAAAACAAAAAATAAAAACAAAAGGATGAGGAAGACAACGGTCTGAAGGTCTGAGAGTCTAAAGGTCTGAGGGTCTGAGGGTTTCAGGGTCTGATGGTCTGATGGTCTGATGGTCTGATGGTCTGAGGGTCTCAGGGTCTGAAGGTCTAATGGTCTGAGGGTCTCAGGGTCTGAAGATCTGAGGGTCTGAGGGTCTGATGGTCTGAAGGTCTGAAGGTCTGATGGTCTCAGGGTCTCAGGGTCTGAAGGTCTGAGGGTTGAAAGATCTGAATGTCTGAGGGTGTGAAGGTCTGAATGTCTGAGGGTCTGATGGTCTCAGGGTCTGAAGGTCTGAGGGTCTCAGGATCTGAAGGTCTGATGGTCTGGTGGTCTGCGGGTCTCAGGGTCTGAAGATCTGAAGGTCTGATGGTCTGATGGTCTGATGGTCTGATGGTCTGAGGGTCTCAGGGTCTGAAGGTCTAATGGTCTGAGGGTCTCAGGGTCTGAAGATCTGAGGGTCTGAGGGTCTGATGGTCTGAAGGTCTGAAGGTCTGATGGTCTCAGGGTCTCAGGGTCTGATGGTCTGAGGGTTGAAAGATCTGAATGTCTGAGGGTGTGAAGGTCTGAATGTCTGAGGGTCTGATGGTCTCAGGGTCTGAAGGTCTGAGGGTGTGAAGGTCTGAATGTCTGAGGGTCTGATGGTCTCAGGGTCTGAAGGTCTGAGGGTCAAAAGGTCTAAATGCCTGAGGGTCTGAGGGTCTGAAGGTCTGAGGGTCAAAAGATCTGAATGTCTGAGGGTCTAAAGGTCTGAGGGTCTGAGGGTCAAAACATCTGAAGGTCTGAGGGTCTGAAGGTCTGAGGGTCTGAGGGTCTGAAGGTCTGAAGGTCTGAGGGTCAAAAGATCTGAACGTCTGAGGGTCTAAAGGTCTGAGGGTCTGAGGGTCAAAACATCTGAAGGTCTGAGGGTCTGAAGGTCTGAGGGTCTGAGGGTTTGTAGGTCATCAGTCTGGACTGAAGCAGGGTTTATAATTCCAGAGATGTCAGTTTACATGACAGTGACACAGACTTCCTGTTCCTGTCTCTGTGAGCTAAAACTAAACTTTATTGACTTTAATGTCACAGATCAGAAACAGTGAAGACAATAAAGCCTGAGTGAATCAGTCAGAGGAAGAGACGACGGAGCGTCACTGACCTGGTCGCTGCTTCCTGTTCATCGTGTCTGTTCATGTTCCCTTGGTTTTTGTTTTGCTCAAAATAAATTCATCCATTCATTGATGAATGCTGAAACACACACCAACACTCTCAACTGTGCATCAGGTTTGTTTCTTCACTTGAAACATGTTTTATCTCAACAGGAAGAAGAAATAATCATGACACGTCAGATCAAACCGATGATATCATCTCAGAACTGAAGGTCAGAAAGATCAGAGGTCATCGAGTGTCATTGACCTCAGTAACAGGACAAGTCGACGAGTTCAGGGACTCATGAATAAAACTGTGCGCAGGAAAGGTGACGTACGAACAAAACACAGGAAGTGATTACCAACAAAAATATCCTGATTTATAACACAGTCGGCGGGCATGTCCTACACGTGTCCAACGCATGTCCTACACATGTCCCACGCATGTCCTACACATGTCCAACGCATGTCTATCACATGTCCCACGCATGTCCTACACGTGTCCAACGCATGTCCTACACATGTCCAACGCATGTCCTATACATGTCCCACACATGTCCTACACATGTCCAACGCATGTCCTACACATGTCCCACGCATGTCCTACATATGTCCCACGCATGTCCTACACGTGTCCAACACATGTCCTACACATGTCCAACGCATGTCCTACACATGTCCCACGCATGTCCTACATATGTCCCACGCATGTCCTACACGTGTCCAACGCATGTCCTACACATGTCCAACGCATGTACTACACATGTCCCACGCATGTCCTACACATGTCCAACGCATGTCCTACACGTGTCCCACGCATGTCCATCATCATCACCACCATCACCATCACCATCATCATCATCATCATCACCACCATCATCATCATCATCACCATCATCATCACCACCATCACCATCATCACCATCATCTTCATCACCATCAACATCATCACCGTCATCACCATCATCATGATCACCATCATCATCATCATCACCATCATCATGACCACCATCACCATCATCATCACCATCATCATCATCACCATCATCATCATCACCACCATCATCATCATCATCATCATTATCACCAGCATCACCTTCACCAGCATCACCATCATCATCATCACCATCACCATCACCATCATCATCATCATCATCACCATCATCATCATCACCATCACCATCATCATCATCATCACCATCACCATCATCATCATCACCATCATTACCATCATTACCATCATCACCATCATCATCATCATCACCATCATTACCATCATCACCATCATCATCATCATCATCACCATCACCATCACCATCATCATCACCATCATCACCATCATCATCACCATCCTCACCATCAGCATCATCATCATCACCATCATCATCATCATCATCATCATCATCACCATCATTGTCACCCTCATCGAAGGTGATGATGATGATGATGATTGTGCCCTCATCAGGTTTTGTTTCCTCAGTTCGTGCTATTTTATTCTTTCATGATGTCACTGATGTGTTGCTGCCACACAAACTGTTTCAGCAAAGATTAAAAAAAAAAAAAAAAAAAAGTTTGAGACCTGAAATGCTCCTGAGTCTGTGATCTGAAGTGGGACAGGGATATTCATTGGACATCAATGTTTCCAGAGTCTGTGGCGTCTCCCCGGGTGCGTGCGTCTGTGCATCTGTCCCACAGCTCTTGGTTACAGGCGGATCAGGATCAAAGGTCCAGGTGAGCTGCAGTCATTCAGAACCAAGCTGGACCAGACCAGACCTTAAAGTGCCCCTAATTCCTTCTCTGGACCTGATCCCAAAGTCCGGCTCTGGTTTCAGGATGTCCTGTTCTGCCCTGATTCCCACAGACCACAGGAAGTTCACACCAAAATAAGAGCACAGACAGTCGAGCTCAGAGGACGGACACACGAGCAGATGGCATGGTTTTAATTTTACTGTCTGATGTACACAACCTGAGAAAGAGGTCCACTGTGGCAGTGCAGGAACATGGTCTGATACAGTCCAGGTACTACAGGTGTTCACGGCCACGTGCCGTATATCAGTGAAGAGGTACTTCCTGTAAAACAGGAATTCAGCTCTCTGAAATTACAACAAACGCTTCCTGTGTTCAGATTTAAACTTCCTGAACAGCAGCTTCAGAATGTCACGCCAATGTCATGTAACATCAGCGTAAAGATGGGATCAGGTGCCAATTCCTACCGAATGTGATGCTAAAATATTTGCATTACAGAGAAATCCAATATTTGCTATGCAATCGAAGCTCATTTTAGCTAATGTGCTAAAAAGCTAGCATTACATAGAATTTCAATATTTGTTTTGCTATCAAAGCAAACACAAGCTAATGTGCTAAAAAAAAAAACTAGCATGACAGAGAAATACAACATTTGTTTTGCTATTGCAGCTAAAGCTAACTAATGCGCTTAAAAGATAGCATTACAGAGAAATCCAATATTTGTTTTGATTTTGAAGCTAATGTCAGCTAATGTGGTAGAAAGCCAGCATGACGGGTCAATCCAATATTTGTTTTGCTATTGATGCTAAAGCTAGCTCATGCGCTAAACAGCTAGCATTACGGAGAAATGCAATATTTGTTTTGCTGCTGAAGCTAAAGCTAGCTTTTGCGCTAATAAGCTAGCATTATGGAGGAATGCAATATTTGTTTTCCTATTGACGCTAACGTTAGCTAATGTGTCATGTGACTGCAGTTGGTTCAGATCCAGGTCGGAACACGTTCTCACCACAAACCAACCGCACCAGAGTTCGTTTGTTACCGGACTGAGACCACCTCTTCAAGAAGGTCTCAGTCTGGTTGTTTTGGTGTGTTCACACCTGCACAAACCAACAGAACCATACAGGACAGGTGTAAACGTAGTGTTGCCATGGAGACAGACAGCCGAGTCATAGATCGTCAGGTAGCCTGAGGTCGTCAGTTCAATCCAACTGTTGACCAAAGAGACACGCCCACCTGAGAATGAGACTCAACTGTGTTCTCCTCAATTCTGCACCTAAAAGGATGAGGAGGAGGAGGAGGAGGAGGAAGGAGCGTTATGGATGTGGTTCAGAGGAATGTTGGCAGGTTCCTGTCGGCAGCTCGGTGTCACTTTAATAAAGCGTCCTTTATGTATGTCCTCTGAGTCCGACCACACACACACTGAGACAGAGACACACACACGGAGACACACACACACATGGAGAGACACACACACATGGAGAGACACACACACACACAAAGACACACACAGAGAGACACACACAGAGACACAGACACGAAGAGACACACAGTCGGCGCGGTGAAGCTTCACTGAGCTGAAACAAACTTTTCTTTTTCTTCGTCCTGAAACTGAATCAGCTTCATGGTCTGGTCTGGTCTGAGAGTCCCACAGGTCACACATGAAACCAGACCAGTCGGACTGCAGCTCAGTGGTTCCACACTGGACTTCTCCTGTCACAGCCGTCTCTTTGACCAGTAGGAACACAGAACGATCTGCTGCCGTGGAAACTGTTCAACAACAGCAAAGCCTATTAGAAACTTCCTTAGAAACAACATGACACTTTTTATGTTACAACAACATAAAACTTTTTACGTAACCATCACGTGACAATTTTTACGTTAAACGAACTGTCATGCTGTGGTAATGAAAAAAAATGTCACGTTGAGGTAACGTAAAAAGTGTCATGTGGTGGTAACGTAAAAAGTGTCACGTGGTAACGTAAAAAGTGTCATGTTGTGGTAACCTAAAAAAGTGTCACGTTGAGGTAACGTAAAAAGTGTCATGTGGTGGTAACGTAAAAAGTGTCATGTGGGGGTAGAGAAAAAAGTGTCATGTGGTGGGAACCTAAAAAGTGTCACGTTGAGGTAACGTAAAAAGTGTCTTGTGGTGGTAACGTAAAAAGTGTCTTGTGGTGGTAACGTAAAAAGTGTCACGTGGTAACCTAAAAAGTGTAATGTTGTGGTAACCTAAAAAAGTGTCACGTTGAGGTAACGTAAAAAGTGTCATGTGGTGGTAACGTAAAAAGTGTCACGTGGTAACCTAAAAAGTGTCATGTTGTGGTAACCTAAAAAGTGTCATGTGGTGGTAAAGTAAAAAGTGTTAAGTGGCGGTAACGTAAAAAGTGTCATGTGGTGGTATCGTAAAAAGTGTCAAGTGGTGGTAACGTAAAAAGTGTCATGTTGTGGTAACCTAAAAAGTGTCACGTTGTGGTAACGTCAAAAGTGTCACGTGGTAACGTAAAAAGTGTCATGTTGTGGTAACCTAAAAAGTGTCAAAATTGTGGTAATGTAAAAAGTGTCACGTGGAAACGTAAAAAGTGTCATGTTGTGGTAACGTAAAAAGTGTCATGTTGTGGTAATGTAAAAAGTGTCATGTTGTGGTAACGTAAAAAGTGTCATGTTGTGGTAATGTAAAAAGTGTCATGTTGTGGTGAAGTAAAAAGTGTTAAGTAATGGTAAAGTAAAAAGTGTTATGTGGTTGTAACATAAAAAGTGTGGTGGTGGTAAGGTAGAAAGTGTCATGTTGTGGTAACCTAAAAAGTGTCATGTGGTGGTAACGTAAAAAGTGTCATGTGGTGGTAAAGTAAAAAGTATGATGTGGTGGTAACGTAAAAAGTGTCAAGTGGTGGTAAAGTAAAAAGTATGATGTGGTGGTAACGTAAAAAGTGTCATGTGGTGGTAACGTAAAAAGTGTCATGTGGGGGTAGAGAAAAAAGTGTCATGTGGTGGGAACCTAAAAAGTGTCACGTTGAGGTAACGTAAAAAGTGTCTTGTGGTGGTAACGTAAAAAGTGTCTTGTGGTGGTAACGTAAAAAGTGTCACGTGGTAACCTAAAAAGTGTAATGTTGTGGTAACCTAAAAAAGTGTCACGTTGAGGTAACGTAAAAAGTGTCATGTGGTGGTAACGTAAAAAGTGTCACGTGGTAACCTAAAAAGTGTCATGTTGTGGTAACCTAAAAAGTGTCATGTGGTGGTAAAGTAAAAAGTGTTAAGTGGCGGTAACGTAAAAAGTGTCATGTGGTGGTATCGTAAAAAGTGTCAAGTGGTGGTAACGTAAAAAGTGTCATGTTGTGGTAACCTAAAAAGTGTCACGTTGTGGTAACGTCAAAAGTGTCACGTGGTAACGTAAAAAGTGTCATGTTGTGGTAACCTAAAAAGTGTCAAAATTGTGGTAATGTAAAAAGTGTCACGTGGAAACGTAAAAAGTGTCATGTTGTGGTAACGTAAAAAGTGTCATGTTGTGGTAATGTAAAAAGTGTCATGTTGTGGTAACGTAAAAAGTGTCATGTTGTGGTAATGTAAAAAGTGTCATGTTGTGGTGAAGTAAAAAGTGTTAAGTAATGGTAAAGTAAAAAGTGTTATGTGGTTGTAACATAAAAAGTGTGGTGGTGGTAAGGTAGAAAGTGTCATGTTGTGGTAACCTAAAAAGTGTCATGTGGTGGTAACGTAAAAAGTGTCATGTGGTGGTAAAGTAAAAAGTATGATGTGGTGGTAACGTAAAAAGTGTCAAGTGGTGGTAAAGTAAAAAGTATGATGTGGTGGTAACGTAAAAAGTGTCAAGTGGTGGTAACGTAAAAAGTGTCATGTTGTGGTAAAGTAAAAAGTGTTATGTGGTTGTGACGAAAAAAGTGTGATGTGGTGGTAAAGTAAAAAGTGTGATGTGGTGGTAACGTAAAAAGTGTCATGTTGTGGTAACCTAAAAAGTGTGATGTGGTGGTAACGTAAAAAGTGTCATGTGGTGGTAAAGTAAAAAGTGTTAAGTGGTGGTAACGTAAAAAGTTTCATGTAGTGGTAAAGTAAAAAGTGTCATGTTGTGGTAACCTAAAAAGTGTCATGTTGTGGTAATGTAAAAAGTGTCACGTGGTAACATAAAAAGTGTCATGTGATGGTAACGTAAAAAGTGTCATGTTGAGGTAACGTAAAAAGTGTCACGTGGTGGTAACATTAAGAGTTTTCATTGTCAGACCAGCTGATCAGCGCTGGTTCAGTCACCTCTGAGTTCAGCTTGTGTGCAGTGAATGAAAAGAATCCATCACTGAATGGATCTCTGCCGATACGAGTCAGTGCAAGTCACCATGGCAACAGCTAGATAAAAGGCGGAGCCTCCATTTTAATGGACGCAGAGATATGAATGTTTAAACGTGGATTTATCTCATTAAATTTGAAAAGAGTTTCAGTGTGATGGTCTGTGTCTTTCCTTCTCTCCTCATGTGACAGCTTTCTCCCTCCTCCCTTCGTTTCCCTTTGGTTTCCCGCATTCATCCCAACATCTGACCTCGCATCCACCTTTTCTCACCTGGGTCTCTTCTTCGTGGCTTAGCTCCGCCCTCACGAGACACTGACGAAACACCTGAGGAGACAGTAAACATGTCTTTATATAAATGAGATGTCATTTCCTTTGAAGTGTCACGTGAAGCGACATCTGTTTATGATGACGGTGACACCTGATCACAGCTGGATCAGCTGATCACTGCTGGATGTGTGTGTGAGTATATGAACAGAGTGATAAGCCCCACCCCCTGTGTGTGTGTGTGTGTGTGTGTGAGAATATAACCAAAGAGTGAAGGAGAAGCTGAAACTTCAGAGTTCAGACTTCAGTTCACAGAGATCCTGTCAGCCTGCAGCATGCTGCCTCCGTGAGTACTGATACTACTGATACTACCATTATTACTACTGTACTACTGATTATACTACTGTACTACTGAGTACTACTGTCATTTATAGTACTGATACTACAAGTTATACTACTGACAATACTGATTATACTACTGTACTACTGAGAACTACTGTACTACTGACTACTACTATCATTTATAGTACTGGTACTACAATTTATACTACTGACAATACTGATTATACTACTGATACTACTGATTATACTACTGTAGTACTGAGTACTACTATCATTTATAGTACTGATACTACAAGTTATACTACTGACAATACTGATTATACTACTGTACTACTGAGAACTACTGTACTACTGACTACTACTATCATTTATAGTACTGGTACTACAATTTATACTACTGACAATAATGATTATACTTCTGTACTACTGAGAACTACTGTACTACTGACTACTACTATTATTTATAGTACTGGTACTACAATTTATACTACTGACAATACTGATTATACTACTGTACTACTGATTATACTACTAATACTACTTTACTACTGTTACTACTATTTATACTAATGACACTATCATTGATGCGACTGGTACTGCCTTTTATACTGCTGATAATACTGCTTATACTGCTGATACTACTATACTACTGATATTATCATTTATACTACTGTTACTACCATTTATGTTACTGAAACTACAGATTAAACTACTACACTACCAATAATACTACTGATAATACTGTACTACTGTTACTACCATTTATACAACTGATACAACAAATTATACTACTGATAATACTGATTACACTACTGAACTATTGAAACTACCATTTAAAATGCTGTTATTACCCTTTATATTACTGATAATACTGTACTACTGTTGTTGCCATTTATACTAATGATTCAACAATTTATACTTTTGATAATACTGATACTACTACTGTACTATTGATACTATCAATTGCAATACTGACACTACGTATATACATCTGTAGTACGTAGTACAACTGATTGTACCATTGTACTACTGATTATACTACTGTACTACTGATTATACTACTGTACTACTGAGAACGACTGATTATACTATTGTTCTACCGAGTACTATAAATTATACTGCTGCTCTACTGAGTACTACTGATTATACAACTGTACTACTGAGTACTACTGATTACACTACTGTTCTACTGAGTACTACTGATTATACTGCTGTTCTCCTGACCACTGCTGATTATACTACTGTACTACTGATTATACTACTGTACTACTGAGTTCTACTGATTATACTACTGTACTACTGATTACACGACTGTTCTACTGAGTACTACTGATTATACTACTGTTCTACTGAAAATTACTGATTATACTACTGTACTACTGATTATACTACTGTACTACTGAGTACTACTGATTATACTACTGTACAACTTATTATACTGCTGTACTACTGAGAACTACTGATTATGCTACTGTACTACTGAGTACTACTGGTTATACTACTGTACTACTGAGTACTACTGATTATACTACTGTACAACTTATTATACTGCTGTACTACTGAGAACTACTGATTATGCTACTGTACTACTGAGTTCTACTGATTATACTACTGTCCTACTGAGTACTACTGATTATACTACTGTACTACTGATTATACTACTGCTCTACTGAGTTCTACCACCTATACTACAGAACTACTGATTGTACTACTGTACTACTGATTATACTACTGTACTACTGATTATACTACTGCTCTACTGAGTTCTACCACCTATACTACAGAACTACTGATTGTACTACTGTACTACTGAGTACTGCTTATTATACTACTGTACTACTGATTTTACTCCTGTACTACTGAGTTCTCCTGATTATACTACTGTACTACTCAGTTCTACTGATTATACTACTGTTCTACTGATTATACCACTGTACTGCGGAGTACTGCTAATTGTACTACTGTACTACTGATTATACTACTGTACCACTGAGTACTACTGATTATACTACTGTTTTACTGAGTACTACTGATTATACTACTGTACTGCTGAGTACTACTGATTATACCACTGTACTACTGAGTACTACTGATTATACTACTGTACTACTGAGTTCTACTGATTATACTACTGTACTACTGAGTACTACTGATTATACTACTGTACTACTGAGTCCTAATGATTATACTACTGTAGTACTGAGTTCTACTGATTATACTACTGTACTACTGATTACTACTGATTATACCACTGTACTACTGAGTACTACTGATTATACTACTGTACTACTGATTATACTACTGTAGTACTGAGTTCTATTGATTATACTACTGTACTACTGAGTACTACTGATTATACTACTGTACTACTGAGTTCTACTGATTATACTACTGTACTACTGAGTCCTACTGATTATACCACTGTACTACTGAGTACTACTGATTATACTACTGTACTACTGATTATACTACTGTACTGCTGAGTACTACTGATTATACCACTGTACTACTGAGTACTACTGATTATACTACTGTACTACTGAGTTCTACTGATTATACTACTGTACTACTGATTATACTACTGTACTTCTGAGTACTACTGATTATACCACTGTACTACTGAGTACTACTGATTATACTACTGTACTACTGATTATACTACTGTAGTACTGAGTTCTACTAGGTACTAGGTACTACTGGGTCATGGTCAATACTGATCGATACTGATCAGTACTCACTGATTCTCATTAATACTGATCAGTTTTAATCAGTATCGATGAGTATCAATCAGTATTGATCAGTATCAATCAGTATCGATCAGTATTGATCAGAATCAATCAGTATCAATCAGTTTTGATCAGTATTGATCAGTATTGATCAGTATCAATCAGTATTGATCAGTATCAATCAGTATCAATCAGTATCGATGAGTATCAATCAGTATCGATCAGTATTGATCAGTATCAATCAGTATCAATCATTATTGATCAGTATCAATCAGTATCGATCAGTATCAATCATTATTGATCAGTATCAATCAGTATCGATCAGTATCAATCAGTATCGATCAGTATTGATCAGTATCAATCAGTATCAATCAGTATCGATCAGTATTGATCAGTATCAATCAGTATCGATGAATATCAATCAGTATCAATCAGTATCGATCAGTATCGATCAGTATCGATCATTATTGATCAGTATCAATCAGTATCGATCAGTATCAATCAGTATCGATCAGTATTGATCAGTATCAATCAGTATCAATCAGTATCGATGAATATCAATCAGTATCGATCAGTATTGATCAGTATCGAACAGTATTGATTACTCTGTCCTGACAGGAACCTGCTGGTCGTGTCAATGGTCGTCTTCCTGGTAACAACAGTTTCTACGGCTCCTGTTGAGGGTAAAAAGACTAACTGATCAATATCTATCAATTCAATTGATTGATTCGATTTGATGATCAATAAATGTTATGGTTGTGTTTTCCAGAGAAGGAGCTGGAGGAGGTGGAGGTGGAGGCCATGGAGGAGGCGGAGGGGGAGCTGTCCGAGGAGGAGGAGGGTAGGACTGACACTGATTGATGGATTTATTGATTGATAACAGATCTGAAAAGCCAAAGTGTGATGAGCTGATCAATATTTGAGATCAATGACTTCACCACAGTGTGTGATGTCATCACCTGATCAATCAGTCAATTCATTTATTGATAAAAATAATCGTCTTATTAATAGGATATGAAACTGAAACCACCAGGTGATCACTGTAACCATGACCACAGGGTCATGGCCTCATATTAGACACTGATTGGCTCCAAACTGAAGTCGCAAAATGGCATCTGACGATGTCACTGTGGGCAGTGGGCGCCTGAAGGGTCAGGGATGACAGGATGAGGATGAAGGGATTAAAGGTCAGGGATGACAGGATGTGGATGAAGGGATGAAGGGTCAGGGATGACAGGATGAGGATCAAGGGATGAAGGGTCATGGATGACAGGATGAGGATGAAGGGATGAAGGGTCATGGATGACAGGATGAGGATGAAGGGATGAAGGGTTAGGGGTGACAGGATAACGATGAAGGGTCATGGATGACAGGATGAGGATGAAGGGATGAAGGATCAGGGATGACAGGGTGAGGATGAAGGGATGAAGGGTTAGGGGTGACAGGATAACGATGAAGGGATGAAGGGTCATGGATGACAGGATGAGGATCAAGGGTTAGGGATGACAGGATGAGGATGAAGGGATGAAGGGTTAGGGATGACAGGATGAGGATGAAGGGTCAGGGATGACAGGATGAGGATGAAGGGTCATGGATGACAGGATGAGGATGAAGGGATGAAGGGTTAGGGATGACAGGATGATGATGAAGGGATGAAGGGTTAGGAATGACAGGATGAGGATGAAGGGATGAAGGGTTAGGGATGACAGGATGAGGATGATGGGATGAAGGGTTAGGGATGAAAGGATGAGGATGAAGGGATGAAGGGTTAGGGATGACAGGATTAGGATGAAGGGATGAAGGTGGAGTCTCTGGGTCTGGGCGGGTTAATAGCAGACATGTTGGTTGAAGGCAGGAAGTCAGGACTCAGACTGACAGAGTCGTGTCTTCGGATCAAAACGGCACTACTTCCTGTTCCTGCTGTACGGAGCAGAGAAGAAGACGTCTGCGGCGAGACGGGAGTGGGCGGAGCTGTTATGTGAGACATGTGTTGAAGAAACAGAAGAAGAAAAAGAACAGGAAGAGGAAATAAAGTTTTGTGAAGTCTAAATAAAATCGATAAATGTTGTTCTCTTTTTTCAGATGACGAAGACTCCCAGAGTCAGAGTCAGGATAAGATCCAGGGTGAGACATTAAACACATCATAAATCTGCATAAACACCTCTAACCAGGAAATAAACAGACCGCTCAGACAGCACACTTCCTGTTTCCTGTTTCCTGTGTCGGCTTTAAACCACACTGATCCGTTTATAATGAACTCTAATGGAAACAGACATTTCTGAACCCCTGGCCCTCCTCCTGCTCCTGCTCCTCATGCTCCCCATGCTCCCCCTCCTACTACTCCTGTTCCTCCTCCTGCTCCTGCTCCTCCCCCTTCTCCTCCTCCTCCTGCTCCTGCTCCTCCTTCTACTCCTGTCCCCCCCTCCTGCTCCCCCCTCCTCCTGCTCCTCCTGCTGCTCCTGTTCCTCCTCTGCCTCCTCCTTCTCCTCCCCCTCCCCCTCCTGCTCCTGCTGCTCCTGCTCCTCCTCCCCCTCCTCTTCCTACAGGAGCTGTTGGCGTGCAGCAGACCACCACGGCAGCAACTCTTGGAGGTTCAGGTGAGTCGACCGTGATCAGGTGTTTCCGTCCTGAAGAGTATGTTTGTTTCTGTTCGGTGTCGGGTTTAATCCAGATTAACGGGCTGAGACTCAGACCAGGATCAGGTGATCCGGTCAGATCCAGGTCCTGGAGCCGAGTGCACCAGCTGGGCGTACGCCTGGGTGTAACGTTACGTCCGACTTAGAACGGAAAGTTAGGACTAGTTTAAGGTTAAGACGAGTGCACCAGTTAGACTTAAGCCCTGTGAGTGTTCCACCTGGGTGTAATTTTTACGCCTAGTGTGGAGCAGGCATAAGTTCGAATCTCGGACTTGTAGCCATGGTAGTTTTAACAGAGTCACACAGCCGGAAAAGAGAAAGAAGGATGGCAGGGCATCTTGTTTACCGGATGCTTAACGAGAGAGCATTTAGATGAGAAAGACTCGTCCATGACAGGACAAACCCGCTCGATGTGTATACAGAGAGTGAGCTGATAGAGAGATTTCGTTTTGGCAGACAAGCGCTCTTTGAATTAATTGAAGAGCTCTCCCCTCAACTGCAGCATCTGTCTGACTGTCCTCCGCCCTGCAGGTGCTGATTGCGCTCAGGTTTTACGCCAACGGGGCCTTTTAAAATACAATGGGAGACATGATCAATGTACACCGGACAACAGCATGCCGGGCTATTAGAAGAGTGTCCCTGGCCCTCCAACGGTTCGTAAGGAATTACATCCACCTACCCACGCAAGAAGAGTCCACAAGGACCAAGCTCCCTCTGATGATGAATATTTATACATAAATCGGAAGGGTTACCACTCTTTAAATGTTCAGCTTGTATGTAACTCTGACATGACCATCATCGACCTCGTGGCAAGGTGGCCTGGGTCAACCCATGATGCCCGCATCCTGAGAGAAAGTGCGCTGTATCAGGACTTTGAGGCAGGGAGAGTGAATGGTCTTCTCCTTGGAGACAGTGGATACCCACTGAAGCGGTGGTTAATGATCCCTCTCATCGCACAAGAGCACAACTACAATAGGAAACGCGCATCGACAAGAAATATTGTGGAGCGATGCATCGGGGTGCTCAAACGGAGGTCAGTATTTAGTTTATGGGCATAAACACCACTAACAAACACAGAAATCGTAGTTTGGCATATGCAATGTGTATAATCTATGTAGTGATTATTTTTGCCCCAATATATATGGATATATTTCGTTGCTTATAGGTTTCACTGCCTCCACGGTGAAATGAGAGTGCATCCTGAACGTGCCTGTGTTGTCATTGCTGCTATCGCGGTGCTACACAACATTTGCATTAAAAAGAGGATCCCTCTCCCGAGGCAAGAAGACGTGGTGCCGGAGGTGGATGAGAACCCTGTTGCCCTGCAATCCCTGTGTGTGTTTGACGACTTTCCCACATCCATATAATCAATAACTTGTAGGACTGATGACTTGTTGTACGGTATGCAGTGAGACAGTGATGTAAATATTGTAAATTAGTGCCACTGTATTTGTAAAATGAACTTTTATAGCCTAATCAGACTGATGTTTCAGCTGAATGAACTTGATCCTATTTAACTGAATTTTTATAATTAGACACTGATGTTTCAAATGATTTGTTTTTATTGTAATCTTCTTTATCTGTTTTATGCATGAAATAAAAAGTCTCTATAGCCTATTTTAAATAAACAAACAAACAAGTAATTAGGCTCTGAGTAATATATATATAAATTATGGCTATAAACTGGTCATATCACATAAGTCATTTTATCATTTCAACGATTTGGTGAACTATGAAACTGGAAACATGGAAAATAAACAAATAAATAGAAAAATAGAACATGTCAATCAATCAATCAATAGTCTCTCATTAGAGGATGGTAAATGACAGACTATCTTGATCCGAGTAGTTGTGTCTATTCTCCTGTCTCTGCAGTAATTTAATTTTCAGTCTGAGTTTCGTTTTTTCAAGTTCCAACTTTTAATGTTCTGCTGTAAGGTTGGCGGTCTCAGCCTCCACATGAAGGACCTCCTTTTCAACAAGGATCCTTCTTGCTCCGTTTTGGGGGGGGGGGGCAGCAGACTGATGTTGTGATCCCTCCTGCGTCTGTGTGTGTGTGGTGAGGCACACTGTTGGGCTTCCCTCTTCTGTGGGGAGGTCGATTGAGTCTGTAAAACTGCAGCATTGTATTTGAAGTTTGTTGAGACGATACAGGCCGAACTGATGCCTGTAGGAAAGAGTCATAAAGTGACTTTGTTAATGACCGACCTCTCTGACAGCAGCTGACAGCGGTCACACCACAGTCTGCGCTGCAACGGTCCGACTCATTCACATCAACGGCTGCTGCTGACATTTCTGAACTGTCAATGGCGTTCAGACCCGTGAAGGTGGGGGAGTCCTCTCCAAACAGCTCCATGATGATAGTGCTGTAAGGTGATATCCCCCGGTTGGCGGGTTTTTGAGAACGGACGAGTCTTTTTTGGCTCTTGACAAAAGATCTTTCCACTTTTTCCTCACCTCTTCCACTGTCCGCTGTCCTCCATCACAGTCAGTATTCATGGACGCAGTGACTGATTTCCACGCTGACAGTTTGTGCCTGTTTGTGTTGGTGTTATTTAGTCTTGCCGTGAGGACGTCCTTATGCTCTGAATATAATTCTATTAGCTTCCTAATTTCTCCATCTGTTAAACTGACCTTCCTTTTTTTAGTGTTCTCCATATTTCTTCTTCTTCCAGCTTTTTGTTGGGACAAGTTTGAGAGCGCTTTGAGTAGAAGTGTGTTGCTTGGCAACAATCATCGATTTGCGTGTATTCATGTGGACGCGCATTGTAAGACCAGGCGCAGCTACGACCGTTGTCGACCAGGCCTGGTGCACTCGGTGTGAATTCCAGTCACAACGTCGGACGTAGTTAAGTCCAGCGTAAGACCTTCTCTTTTACGCCCAGCTGGTGCACTCGGCTCCTGGAGTCCATCCAGCACGGCAACACCTGACGCCGCCGCAGGTCTCTGGTCACTGCACCACCTGCTGGAGAGCAGGGGAACTACAACTGACTCAGACCGACTCAAACTGACTCAGTCAGACTAAGACAGACTCGAACAGACTCAGACAGACTCAGTCAGACTCAAACAGACTCAGTCAGACTAAGACAGACTCGAACAGACTCAGACAGACTCAGTGAGACTCAAACAGACTCAGTCAGACTAAGACAGACTTGAACAGACTTAGACAGACTCGAACAGACTCAGACAGACTCGGACTGACTCAATCAGACTCAAACAGACTCAGACTGACTTGGACTGACTCCGCTGTCAGTGTTATATGAGTCATAGATCACCAGTCATGTGACTCAGGTGTGTTTCCTCAGCAGGTGTTGCAGCAGGTGCATCGTCCAACGTTCAGGATCTGAGCGGTGAGTCGACTGTTTCGATTCGTCGTCTCCGACAGGAAGTCATTCAGTTTTAAAAATGACGAAACACTGACAGAAATTCAGTCGTGGTTCTTAAAGGTTTGTGTTTTTTAGCATCTGGCGCTCAGCCAGCGGGCGGAGGAACACCTGATGGAACAGTAGGAAGTTCTACAGGTAAAGAACAACAGGAAGTTCTGATGGTTGATCACATTACAACAGATCGATGATGTCACCATGATGTTTCTGTTTGTACAGTAAATTAAAGTGTAAATGTTTCCCTCGCATCTGTGTTTCAGGTCACGGAGGTGGTTCATCCTCGACAGACTCGGCAGGTAACTTCCTTTTTCATAAATCAACTTCCTGTTTCATAAATCACTCAACGTCCTGTTTCAAAACTCAACTTCCTGTTTCATAAGTCAACTTCCTGTTTCATCAGTCAACTTCATGTTTCATGAGTCAACTTCCTGTTTCATAAGTCAACTTCCTTTTTCATAAGTCAACTTCCTTTTTCATGAATCAACTTCCTGTTTCATAAATCACTCAACGTCCTGTTTCAAAAATCAACTTCCTGTTTCATAAGTCAACTTCCTGTTTCATCAGTCAACTTTTTTTCTTTTTTTTTTTTTTTTTTTTAAACTTTATTTACAATATATACAGTACTATACAGCTAGTAGGGCACATCATTGTATAAAGGCACAAACAGAGAGCAATGGGCCCTTTATGTAGGACAAGCTACGTAACACAGTAAGACAGCACGTACAAAGAAAAGAAAAAAAAAAAAAACCCAAAACAATATACAACAACACGAAACAAACAGACTGAAAAATGAGGGGAAAAGAAAGAAGAAAAAGAGGACAAACAAGGCTTAAGGGGTCACTTCCAACAGTTTTAAGTTATCAATGACGTTCAGAAGTTTTTTTCCTTTCTTTTTCATGAACTTCAGTGATTTAAAAAATAGAGCAAACTCTCTCTTAAAAATCACCAACAGTGGTTGTGTTCTGATACATCTGCATTTGTGAATAAAAGCTTTTCCCAGGATAAGTAGGGTGTTCAATAGGAGTTCTGAATTCTTATCCTCCCTTAAAATTCCAAATGTAATGTCTCTGTTGGTGAAGTGAGGGAGAGAGGGAACTTTGGGCTCCAGCCAAACATACAAATCATTCCAAAAGGTGTTACTGAATGTACAGGTGAAGAATAGGTGATCCGTGGTCTCCGTGTGCTCATCACAGAATAGGCAGTTTTTGCTATCTAAGTTGAATCTTTGTCTGAGGAGATTGCATGAGGGATATATATCGTTGAATACTTTGAAGTGAAGCTCTTTAGCTTTAGGAGGTAGAGGCATTTTTAGAAAGTTGGTGCGCAATTTATTTAAGTCTGATTGACAAAAAATGTGAGAGCCTAAATTCCTGCTAAACTGTAAAGGATATAGAGTGTATGTTAAGAGACCACGGATCACTTTATTTGGCAGAGTCCCACTTGAGAAATCCCGTCCATCAATAGTCAAAGAAGGGAGTTGAAGAGGGGCGGCCATATAGGGAAATGTATTTTTTACCATCTGAAGAAAGGCTATTGGGATACTTTTGATGACTTTATCATATTGATTACGGTTGCACTGAAAATTAAATTTAGCACAGAATTCATCAAAGGTTAGGACTCTGCCACTTTCATCTAATAGATGAGTCATAGACCATATATTTTTCTCCATCCACTCACTGAAAAATAAAGATTTGTTTCTGGAAAGGATGAACCTGCAGTTCCATATGGAGACATCATGGGGTGTAAAATTATGTTTGTACAGCATCTTCCAGTACAACAACGTCTGTGAGTGGAACAAGGACAGTTTAACTGGGAGTTTTTGAACTGAAAAATCACAGCGTAACACAAAATCAATACCACCAATAATTTTAAACACTTCTCTAGAGACAGACTACCAAAAACTGTTATTGTTTGTCACAAAGGATCTTAACCACCTGATCTTTAACGTTCCATTAATACAGTCGAAATCAATAGCCTGCAGCCCCCCGTCTTCATAGTCTTTCACCAAGGTTGCTTTCTTTAGATAGTGGGATTTTCTTTTCCAAATGTAATCAAAATTTACCTTATTGATATTTTTAATTGCTTTGTTGGATATGGAGAGAGAGTAAGCTGGATAGATGCATCTTGAAAGACTCTCCATCTTTGTTATGTAAATGCGACCAAGGAGAGAAAGATCTCTATTCAGCCATCTGTCTAACCTTGATTTGTATTCGTGCATCTTGCTCCAGATATTCAGGGATTCACTCAATCTATTATCTCTTGAAATGTGCACACCCAGGTATTTAACTGTAGACTTGATGGGGATACCGCATGCTGCCACAAGATGGCAGTCATGTATGGGTAACAGTTCACACTTTGCCAAATTTAATTTTAGACCAGATGCCCTTGAAAAGAGATCGATGGTCTCAATGGCCTTTGGCACCTGCTCAACATTTTTTAAGAATAAAGTTGTGTCATCTGCCAGCTGACTTACTACTATTTCGTTGTTAAAAACACTCAGTTTCTCGACCTCGGAGTTTTTGATAAGAATTGAAAGCATCTCTGCTGCAATTAGAAAAAGTGATGGTGAGATGGGGCAACCTTGTTTTATGCCTCTGTTGATTGTAAAACGAGGAGAGGTGCCCCCTAATAAGGAAACTGAGCTGGTTGTGTCGTGATAAAAGCATTTGATTGTCTTCCTGAAGTTCTCTCCAAAGCCGCAGAACTCTAATGCTTTGAAGATAAAGGGATGTTCTACCGTGTCAAATGCCTTGTAGAAGTCAAGAAATAAGATAAAGCCGTCGTCATTTATATAATCACTATATTCAACTAAGTCAAGAACTAGTCGAATATTGTTGTGTATTGATCTCCCTTTCAGAAATCCTGATTGGGTGTCACTTATTATTTGGGGAAGTCCTTCTTTGAGACGGTTTGAGAATATGTGTGTTAGTATTTTATAGTCATTATTGAGGAGTGTTATTGGTCGCCAATTTTCAAATAATTTGGGGTCTTTGCCTGATTTTGGAATAAGAACAATCACCCCTTGTCTCATAGTTTGTGACAATAATGATTTTTTTATAATTTCTTGGAGAGTTTCAAATAGAAGCATATTGATATGATCCCAGAAATGTTTGTAAAAGTTGGCTGTAAGGCCATTAGGGCCTGGGGAGCGGTCAGGCTTCAGGCACTGCAATGCTTTCTCCAGTTCCTGAGGTGAAATCTCTGCCTCGCAGCTATCTCTGAAATCCTCACTTATTAGCGGTATGCGTCCTTGAATTTTGTCGAAGAAGGTTTCTGCGGCGTTCGGTGAGAAGCTACAAGAATATAGATTGTTATAGAATGAGTAGATTTCTTTGGCTATTATTTTTGGGTCAGTGCATTCATTATTATCAATTAGTAAACTCCCTATGTTGTTTTTCACCTGACGGGTCTTTTCTAGTCTACAGAAGTAAGAAGAGTGGTGGGTTAGGGTTAGGGTGGCATTTTACAGAGGCCACATAGCAATTGTTGATGGACGAATAGTTAAGGCTTAGAGCCAGTTACCTTCAGTATCTGAGAGAAATATGCTAATAATTTCAGCAGTTTAAAATGTCAGTTTAAGTTATCCTCAGGCTCTGAGAAAGGCAATTTAATTTCAGTGCGTTTTGATTTACTCATCACCCATACCATACGGTATCAAAACACTATTTGTAGAGGAAACATGGGTGAGAAAAGCGGATGTGTGGGGCTCTCACACAGAAACTATTTAATTTACAGACTGATCTTGAGGACAATGATTAAGAAGCATCCAGGGACCTGCCTTCAGTGTTTATTTCTATCTTAGTTTTCAGATAGAAAGTTTATTTGTTTTTTTTTTTTTCTTTTCTCTTTTGTGTTGTCAATGTTTCTTGTTAATTCAGATTTGCATGTTATGTCACTTAATGTAAGGGGTTTAAGAGATAGCATTAAACGAAAGGCAATTTTCCTTTTCTGCAAAAGTAAAAAGACACATTGTGTTCTGCTACAAGAGACTCACTCTAATGACAGTGATGAAAAATTCTGGTCTAACCAGTGGGGCGATAAGGTATTATTTTCACATGGAACCAACCGCTCTGCTGGCACTGCAATTCTGTTGAATAACTTCCCTGGGAAAGTAGTTGCCTCCAAGAAGGATATTAATGGACACTGGATTCTATGCGTTATGTCAGTTGAGCGCTCCTTTCTTATTATGGGAAACATTTATGGATACAATAACATAAATCAGAACAAAAATCTCCTACTTGAAATCGACAGTGCTGTTAATGAGTTCAAAATTAGATACGCGACCAGTAATCTCATATTGGGAGGTGACTTTAACATGGTGTACAATGAGTGGCTAGATCGCTCACCCACGAAGTGCTATAACCACCATTACAACTCTCATTTAATCAATTTTTCTAATAGTCTTAATCTGATTGATCCATGGTGTACTATACATCCTGACTTAAAGCAATTTTCCTGGTTAAAACCAGATGGTTCCAGCAGATCCAGAATAGATTTTTGGCTGATCTCTGATTATTTTTTAGAACAAGTTGCTGACTGCCTTATCTCTGCTGCCCCCTTATCTGACCACTGTTTTATCAGCTTAACTCTGAAGCCTATCAATGCTACCAAACGAAACAAAGGGTACTGGAAGTTTAATGCCAGCCTGTTACACTCTGAGGCCTACTGTCAAGGGGTTAAAGATATTATTAATGAAATCACTGATGATGCGAACTTTTCTTCTCATGCTTCTAGGTGGGAGTTTTTAAAATTCAGAATCAGAAACTTTTCTATGTTATTTAGTAAACAACAAAGACAATCTTCCCAACTAGAAGAGGCCGATCTGGCCAGGGAAATAAGCTTGTGCTGCAGCAAACCCATTATCTCTGACACAGATAAAGGGAAATTACTCACTCTGCAAACCAAACTGGACGAGGTTTATACACATAAAGCAAAAGGGGCCTATATCAGATCCAGAGCCAAATGGATTGAGGAAGGAGAGAGTAACTCTTCTTCATCAGTCAACTTCATGTTTCATGAGTCAACTTCCTGTTTCATAAGTCAACTTCCTTTTTCATGAGTCAACTTCCTGTTTCCTAAGTCAACTTCCTTTTTCATGAATCAACTTCCTGTTTCATAAGTCAACTTCCTGTTTCATTAATCAGTCAACTTCCTGTTTCATAAGTCAACTTCCTGTTTGATAAATGAACTTCCTGTTGGAGGTACCCGCCAGAATAAAACATGTGACGAAGTGTTTGTTTTTCAGCAGCTGAAGGTCCGAGCGGCTCGGCAGGTTCACGACCAACAGGTGATCAACATATGATGACATCGCACCATGACATCACACCATGACGTCACACTGTCAGTCGTTGCTGTTGTTTGTTCTAACGTGTGTTTATCTTTACAGGATCTGACGGAGTTGACTCAGAGTCTAACGGTAAACATGAAACCACTTCTGATCAATGACCAATAACTGATTGATCAGTGTGTGATTATTGATCAGTATGTGTTTGATTATTGATCAGTGTGTGTTTGATTATTGATCAGTATGTGTTTGATTATTGATCAGTATGTGTTTGATTAATGATCTGTGTGTGTAATTATTGATCAGTGTGTGATTATTGATCAGTGTGTTTGATTATTGATCAGTGTGTGTTTGATTATTGATCAGTATGTGTTTGATTATTGATCAGTGTGTGTGACTATTGATCAGTGTGTGTTTGATTATTGATCAGTGTGTGATTGATTATTGATCAGTGTTTGATTATTGATCAGTGTGTGTTTGATTATTTATCAGTGTGTTTGATTATTGATCAGTGTGTGTTTGATTATTGATCAGTGTGTGTGTGTGTGTGTGTGTGTGTGTGTGTGTGTGTGTGTGTGATTATTGATCAGTGTGTGTGTGTGTGTGTGTGTGTGTGTGTGTGTGTGTGTGCGTGATTATTGATCAGTGTGTGGTTATTGATCAGTGTGAGTTTGATTATTGATCAGTGTGTTTGATTATTGATCAGTGTGTTCTTGATTATTGATCAGTGTGTGTGTGTGTGTGTGTGTGTGTGTGTGTGTGATTATTGATCAGTGTGTGTGTGTGTGTATGATTATTGATCAGTGTGTGTTTGATTATTGATCAGTGTGTGGTTATTGATCAGTGTGAGTTTGATTATTGATCAGTGTGTTTGATTATTGATCAGTGTGTGTGTGATTATTGATCAGTGTGTTCTTGATTATTGATCAGTGTTTGATTATTGATCAGTGTGTGTTTGATTATTGATCAGTGTGTGTGATTATTGATCAGTGTGTTTGATTACTGATCAGTGTGTTGATTATTGGTCAGTGTGTGTTTGATTATTGATCAGTGTCTGATTATTGACCAGTGTGTCATTATTGATCACTGTGTTTGATTATTGATCATTGTGTTTGATTATTGGTCAGTGTGTGTTTGATTATTGATCAGTGTGTGATTATTGACCAGTGTGTCATTATTGATCACTGTGTTTGATTATTGACCAGTGTGTCATTATTGATCACTGTGTGATTATTGATCAGTGTGTGTGTGTGTGTGTGTGTGTGTGTGTGTGTGTGTGTGTGTCTGTGTTTGATTATTGAAGTGTGTGTTTGTTTGATTATTGATCTGTTTGTGTTTCAGGTAACGGGCAGAAGCTGCTGAGCGGAGGAGGAGGGGGTGGAGCCAACGGTCAAACAGGTGAGCTACATGGGGCGGGGCTACGAGTGACTCAAAGGTGAGGATGGCTGAGAACAGAATGAATTTCTGTTTACCCGTTTACATGTCTGTTTGTTTACCTGTCTGATTCTTTACCTGATTGTTTACCTGTCTGTCTGTTTAGCTGTTTCTTTACCTGTCTGTCTGTTTACCTGTCTATTTGTTAATCTCTTTGTTTACCTGTCTGTTTGTCTACCTGTCTGTTTATCCGTCTATTAATTTACCTGTTTGTTAACCTGTCTGTGTGTGTACCTGTCTGTTTACAGATTTGTTTACCTGTCTGTCTGTTTGCCTGTTTGTTCACCCGTCTTTCTCAGGTGTTCTGGAATCATTTGCGGGTGGAGTTGCTCACTTGGATTATACAGGTGAGCGTCCAGGTGAGGTCTGTCTGACATGGTACCTACAGTCTACTTATGAGTTGTGTGTAAAGGACAGGTGTGATACATACAGGTGTGATCAGTACAGGTGTGATCAGGACAGGTGTGATTAGTACAAGTGTGATCGGTACAGGTGTGATTAGTACAGGTGTGATTGGTACAGGTGTGATCAGGACAGGTGTGATAAGTACAAGTGTGATCGGTACAGGTGTGATCAGTACAGGTGTGATCAGGACAAGTGTGATTAGTACAAGTGTGATCAGTACAGGTGTGATTAGTACAGGTGTGATTGGTACAGGTGTGATCAGGACAGGTGTGATTAGTACAAGTGTGATCGGTACAGGTGAGATCAGTACAGGTGTGATCAGGACAGGTGTGATTAGTACAGGTGTGATTGGTACAGGTGTAATCAGAACAGGTGTGATTAGTACAGGTGTGATTGGTACAGGTGTGATCAGGACAGGTGTGATTAGTACAAGTGTGATCAGTACAGGTGTGATTAGTACAGGTGTGATTGGTACAGGTGTGATCAGGACAGGTGTGATTAGTACAAGTGTGATCGGTACAGGTGAGATCAGTACAGGTGTGATCAGGACAGGTGTGATTAGGATAGGTGTGATCGGGACAGGTGTGATCAGTACAGGTGTGATTTGTAGAGGTGTAAACAAGACAGGTATGATTAGTACAGGTGGGATCAGGACAGGTGTGATCAGGAAAGTTGTGATTAGTACAGTTGTGATCACGACAGCTGTGATCAGGACAGGTGAGATCAGTGCAGGTGGGATCAGTATAGGTAAGATCAGGACAGGTGCGATCAGTGCAGGTGGGATCAGTACAGGTGGGATCAGGACAGGTGAGATCAGGATAGGTGAGATCAGTACAGGTGAGATCAGTATAGGTGTGATCAGGAAAGGTGTGATCAGTACAGGTGTGATCAGTACAGGTGTGATCAGTGCAGGTGTGAGCAGTACCGCTGTGATCAGTACAGGTGTGATCAGTACAGGTGGGATCAGGACAGGTGAGATCAGCACAGGTGAGATCAGGACAGGTGGGATCAGGACAGGTGAGATCAGGACAGGTGGGATCAGTACGGGTGGGATCAGGACAGGTGAGATCAGGAAAGTTGTGATTAGTACAGTTGTGATCACGACAGCTGTGATCAGGACAGGTGAGATCAGTACAGGTGTGATTCGGAAAGGTGTGATCAGTACTGGTGTGATCAGGACAAGTGTGATTAGTACGGGAATTATCAGGAGAGGTGTGATTAGGAAAGGTGTGATCAGGACAAGTGTGATTAGTACAGGAATTATCAGGAAAGGTGTGATTAGGACAGGTGTGATTAGTAGAGGTGCAATCAAGACAAGTGTGATCAGTACAGGTGTGATCAGTACAGGTGCGATCAGGACAAGTGTGATTAGCACAGGAATCATCAGGAAAGGTGTGATCAGGACAAGTGTGATTAGTACGGGAATTATCAGGAGAGGTGTGATTAGGAAAGGTGTGATCAGGACAAGTGTGATTAGTACAGGAATTATCAGGAAAGGTGTGATTAGGACAGGTGTGATTAGTAGAGGTGCAATCAAGACAAGTGTGATCAGTACAGGTGTGATCAGTACAGGTGCGATCAGGACAAGTGTGATTAGCACAGGAATCATCAGGAAAGGTGTGATCAGGACAAGTGTGATTAGCACAGGAATTATCAAGAAAGGTGTGATCAGGACAGGTGTGATTAGTAGAGGTGCAATCAAGACAAGTGTGATCAGTACAGGTGTGATCAGGACAAGTGTGATTAGTACAGGAATTATCAGGAAAGGTGTGATTAGGAAAGGTGTGATCAGGACAAGTGCGATTAGTACAGGAATTATCAGGAAAGGTGTGATCAGGACAGGTGTGATTAGTAGAGGTGCAATCAAGACAAGTGTGATCAGTACAGGTGTGATCAGTACAGGTGCGATCAGGACAAGTGTGATTAGTACAGGAATGATCAGAAAAGGTGTGATTAGGAAAGGTGTGATCAAGACAGGTGTGATCAGGACAGGTGTGATTAGGAAAGCTGTGGTCAATACAGGTGTGATTAGTGAAGGTGTGATCAAGACAGGTGTGATCAGTACAGGTGTGATTTGAACAGGTGAGATCAGTACAGGTGTGATTTGTACAGGTGAGATCAGTACAGGTGTGATTAGGACAGGTGTGATCAGCACAGATGTGATCACGACAAGTGTGGTCAGTACAGTTATGATTAGTACAGGTGTGATCAGGACAGGTGTGATTAGGAAAGCTGTGATCAGTACAGGTGTGATTTGTACAGGTGTGATGAGTACAGGTGTGGTGAGTACAGGTGTGATCAGAACAGGTGAGATCAGTTCAGGTGTGATCAAGACAGGTGTGATCAGTACAGGTGTGGTAAGTATAGGTGTGATCAGTGTAGGTGTGATTAGGACAGGTGAGATCGGTATAGGTGTGATCAGGACAGGTGAGATCACTACGGGTGAGATCACTACAGGTGAGATCAGTACAGGTGAGATCCCTACAGGTGAGATCAGGACAGGTGTGATTAGTACAGGTGAGATCAGGACAGGTGTGATCAGTACTGTCTCTTTCCATGTCATCATGTCTTCTTCTTTGTCCCCTGTCCTCTCATCCTCCAGGACCGCTGGACCCATCCAGTCATGACTTCCTGCTCAGCCTGATGGGTATGTTTCTACCTGAGACAGGTGAAGGTGAAGAACCTTCAGTGCCTCCTTTACTATATTCTTCAGTGTGTAGGAAACATCCTGTAGGAGAGGCAAGGTAACACCTGAATGTTTACCTGCAGCAGGTAGACAAGTTAGGCTGATGATGTCACCACAGAGTGGAATAAAAAGACAGGAAATGGCGGCACACCTGAGCTTATGTTTGTTGTTTCTGTTGTTCTCAGGTGGAGGTTATCCGTTCACACCAGGTGTTCATGTCAACATCCCAGGTGATGATGATGTTTGCCTCACATCTCATAGGCATTGGTTCATTTGAAGATGACTGACAGGTGTCAACAATACTGGTGTGATCAGCACAGGTGTGATTAGTACAGGTGAGGTCAGTACAGGTGAGATCAGCACAGGTGGGAACAGTACAGGTGGCATCAGTACAGGTGAGATAAGGACAGGTGAGATCAGTACAGGTGGGATCAGTACAGGTGAGATCAGGACAGGTGGGATCAGGACAGGTGGGATCAGTACAGGTGGGATCAGTACAGGTGGGATCAGGACAGGTGAGATCAGGACAGGTGTGATCAGTACAGGTGGGATCAGCACAGGTGGGATCAGGACAGGTGAGATCAGGACAGGTGAGATCAGTGCAGGTGAGATCAGGACAAGTGCGATCAGTACCGGTGTGATCAGGACAGGTGAGATCAGTACAGGTGAGATCAGGACAGGTGAGATCAGGACAGGTGTGTTCAGGACAGGTGAGATCAGTACAGGGGAGATCAGTACCGGTGTGATCAGTACCGGTGAGATCAGGACAGTTGTGATCAGTACCGGTGTGATCAGTACAGATGTGATTACTACAGGTGAGATCACTACAGGTGAGATCAGGACAGGTGGGATCAGGACAGGTGGGATCAGGACAGGTGAGATCAGCACAGGTGAGATCAGGACAGGTGTGATCAGTACAGGTGGGATCAGGACAGGTGAGATCAGTACAGGTGGGATCAGCACAGGTGGGATCAGGACAGGTGCGATCAGTGCAGGTGGGATCAGTACAGGTGGGATCAGTGCAGGTGGGATCAGTACAGGTGGGATCAGGACAGGTGAGATCAGGATAGGTGAGATCAGTACAGGTGAGATCAGTATAGGTGTGATCAGGAAAGGTGTGATCAGTACAGGTGTGATCAGTACAGGTGAGATCAGGACAGGTGTGATCAGTGCAGGTGTGAGCAGTACCGCTGTGATCAGTACAGGTGTGATCAGGACAGGTGAGATCAGTACAGGTGAGATCAGGACAGGTGGGATCAGGACAGGTGAGATCAGGACAGGTGGGATCAGTACGGGTGGGATCAGGACAGGTGAGATCAGGACAGGTGTGATCAGTACAGGTGGGATCAGGACAGGTGGGATCAGGACAGGTGAGATCAGGACAGGTGTGATCAGTACAGGTGGGATCAGCACAGGTGGGATCAGGACAGGTGAGATCAGGACAGGTGAGATCAGTGCAGGTGGGATCAGTACAGGTGGGATCAGGACACGTGAGATCAGGACAGGTGAGATCAGTATAGGAGTGATCAGGAAAGGTGTGATCAGTACAGGTGTGATCAGGACAGGTTAGATCAGGACAGGTGAGATCAGGACAGGTGTGATCAGTACCGGTGTGATTAGGACAGGTGAGATCAGTACAGGGGAGATCAGGACAGGTGTGATCAGTACCGGTGTGATTAGGACAGGTGAGATCAGTACAGGGGAGATCAGGACAGGTGTGATCAGTACCGGTGTGATCAGTACAGGGGATATCAATACAGGTGTGATCAGTATAGGTGTGATCTGGAAAGGTGAGATTAGGACAGGTGAGATCAGTACAGGTGTGATCAGTACAGGTGAGATCAGGACAGGTGAGATCAGGACAGGTGTGATCAGGACAGGTGAGATCAGTACAGGGGAGATCAGGACAGGTGTGATCAGTACCGGTGTGATCAGTACAGGGGATATCAATACAGGTGTGATCAGTATAGGTGTGATCAGGAAAGGTGAGATCAGGACAGGTGAGATCAGTACAGGTGTGATCAGGACAGATGAGATCAGTACCGGTGTGATCAGTACAGGGGAGATCAGGACAGGTGTGATCAGTGCAGTTGTGATCACTACAGGTGAGATCACTACAGGTGAGATCAGGACAGGTGTGATCAGTACAGGTGAGATCAGCACAGGTGTGATCAGTACAGGTGAGATCAGGACAGGTGTGATCAGTGCAGGTGTGATCAGTATAGGTGTGATCAGTACAGGTGTGATCGCTATAGGTGAGATCACTACAGGTGAGATCAGGACAGGTGTGATCAGTGCAGGTGTGATCAGTACCAGTGTGATCACTACAGGTGTGATCACTACAGGTGAGATCAGGACAGGTGTGATCAGTGCAGGTGTGATCACTACAGGTGAGATCACTACAGATGAGATCACTACAGGTGTTAGTGGGTGTGGCCTTAATATTACAAACAAGAAGGAGATCTTTAAAGGTGATAAACACAGTGAAACAAAAGTTAAGTTTCCTTGTTTTGGTCAGGTGACATGACTCCGCCCACTCAGCTGGACCCCACAGGTGAGATTGTTCTTCCTTTTTAGAATATTTTATTTTTTAGTTTTCCAACTTACATGAACATACAAAAAAAGGAAACATAGTTCTCAACCCTTCCCTAACCCACATACAAACTAAAAACAACATAAAACAAGAGGCAAGACAAAACATAAATATTCATACTAATGACCAATGGCTGATTGTAATAACCTTTCTACATGCTGTCCACTATAGGAGTTGGCAGGGTGTCTATATAGGCCAGATAAAGCTGCCAAATCTCTACAAAGGTGTTATAATCATTTCTGAGTGTGTATGTGATCTTTTCTAAAGGAATACAACTGTTCATTTCCAAAAGCCATCTTGATATAGAGAGTTAGGAGTCAGACTTCCACGTGGTGGCTATGCACTTCCTGGCAATGCACAAGGCCAATGCAAGAAATTTCTTTTGGGTCTTTCTTAATTGTGCATCAATATGTGTAAGGTCTCCTAACAAACAGATTTGAGGATCTGATGGGAGATGTAGTCCTAGAAGTTTTGTCATGATGTCAGAAAAATCCCGCCAGAATGTATTACGTTTTTTAACCAAGTGCAGTGAAGGAATGCAGGAATGCAGGAATAAGCCCTCTTCTATACCGCATCTAAAGCACAGACTGGATAGCTCAGGTTTATATTTATGTAATTTCTGTCATATAACACAGATTTGGTGGAGAAAGTTATAATGGATCAGTCTGTATCTAGAGTTAATCGTGGCAGTTAGACTATTTTGACATAATTAAGACCAGAATTCTGCACCAATTGTCACACCTAAGTCGGACTCCCATCTCTCTCTTGATTTATGTAACCCTGGTTTTGGAGCGTCAGCCATCAAGAGAGAATACACTTATGAAATGAGGCGAGGTGTGTTTCCCTCATGAAGCAGTCTCTCTGGATCACTGAGCATAGTAAATACATTTTAGCTCCCAGAGCAGTTTGAAGAAAGGATCTTAACTGTAAATAACAAAAAAAGTTTCTGCTGGACAGATTATACTTCCTCCTCAGGTCCTCAAAAAACATCAGCGCTCCGTTCTCATAGCAGTCCTCCAGATGATGAATCCCTTTCTGGTGTCACAGTTCCAGGGTCTTATTATCCGGTGACATGGGTATAAGTTCATTCCGTTTCAAAGGTGTTTTTGGTGAAAAATTGTTTTTCGGTCCAATGCTTTTACGGACCTCATGCCATGTTTTGATGATATGTATCAAAACAGGGTTGTCAGTTCTGTTGGAAATGGTTGTAGGCGTCCATTTGTACACAAAGTCTGCGGGGACATTTTCTTGAATTGCATACATTCCAATTAAAACCCAGAGTGGAACATTTTCCTTCTCAAAAAGAAAAGAAACAAAACACATTTGGGCAGCCAAGTAATGCTTTTTAAGATTAGGTAGTTTAAAACCCCCCCGTTTATAATCCCATGTACGTTTTTCTGTTGAGACCCTTGGATTTTTTCCATTCAATATGAATTGTCTAATGTGTTTATTAAGGTTTTTGAAAAAGCTGAGTGGCACTGGAATTGGCAAGGACTGAAAGAGGTACTGCAGCCTTGGTAATACATTCATTTTAATACAGTTTATTCGGCCAATCAAAGTAATAGGTAAATTTGTCCATTTCTGTAAATCCTCTATTATTTGACTAACTAGTGTTGCATAATTAAGTTTGTATAGGTTTTTAAAATTATTATTATTATATTATATAATTATTATTAAATACATTAAATACAGAATTATGTCATCTGCCAGAAGATTGATTTTGTGTGTCGTCTGACCCACTTTTACACCCTTTATCTCTGAATCTTGTCTGACCATCTCAGCCAGAGGCTCGATGGCTATAACAAAGAGCCCAGGGGATAAAGGACAACCTTGTCTGCTGGACCTGCTTAAGGGGAAGGCAGTGGACATCTGTCCATTGGTAATGATTTTGGCTTGTGTTTTCTCATAAAGCGCTCTAACCCAATTAATAAAATAATAACCAAATCCAAATTTAGACAACACCTTCAATAAATATGGCCATTCAAGCCTATCAAAGGCCTTTTCAGCGTCTAAGGTAACAGCTATACTAGGTTCAGGACTGGATGTTGCCACATGAATAATATTAAATAACCTGCACAAATTATTGGCAGAGGATCTCTCCTGGTCTGAGTTTATCAATTTAGGTAAGTATTTACTCAGCCTGTTTGCTAAAGCTTTAGAAATCAATTTGTAATCTGTATTCAAAAGTGAGATTGGTGGAAAAAAGGAACATTTTAGGGGGTCTTTGTTTTTTTTTTTAATGGATCACCGTAATTATAGCCATCGAAAATGAGTCAGGGAGGCTTTGTGTTTTAGATGCTAGGTTAATTAATTCCATAAGAAGAGGCATAAGCAGATCCTTAAACTCCTTAAAAAATTCAGGGGGGAACCCATCCTCCCCCGGTGATTTATTAGATTGTAGCGAAGCTAAAGCCTTATCAATTTCTTTTGAAGTGAATGGGAGATCTAGATCCCTCTGGTCCTCCTGACTCTAGTCAGTTGAGGCTGACTTAGTTTTAGAAATAGAAGTTACTGATTTATCCAAAATTGGATGTAAACAGAAATTTAAATCTCCTCCCATGAGAATATGTTTGTGACCTCCTGATACTTTAAGAAAAACGTTGTGAATAAACGAACTATCATAATTGGGGGCATAAAGGTTTACCAAAGTCCAATTTTCCGAATAAATCTGACAATTTATCATAACATAGCGGCCTAATGGATCAGTCATTGTATCCTGAATTGTGATGGGAATGTTTTTATTTATTAGAATAGCAACACCTCTCGCCTTAGAATTGAAAGATGAATAGAAAAACTTGGCCTATCCACCCTCTCTTTAATTTTATGTGCTCTTGTGCAGTAAGAAGAGTCTCTTGGATAAAGGCTATATCTGTTTCTATCTTTTTTAAGTATGTTAACACCCTTTTCCTTTTAATGGGCCCACTTAAACCATTAACATTTAAACTGACAAATTTCACCACCTTATTCACATGGAAAATGAAGGAGTTTGACAGTAACATGCCTTATGGTCTCTTAGTAATATACCCAAAGAAGATGCCTCTTTTAATAGAACAAAACAGAAAATTACAAACGTAAACAGACCCTCCTGAAACGGGTGTTGTTTGGACCCAAATGCAGTACACAGGCGCACAGGAACAGTTGGTAATGACCTTTATTAGTACCACAGCTAACAGGGTATGCAGCAGGCAGAATTATCACAGAATACAGTTTGTTCTTCGGGCTGAGAGCCCTCGCACAGTCTCTGGGGCTCAGAGGAGGGAAAGGGGGGCGACTGGGATCAGCCGCGGAACCGAGGGGAGGCTTCTGAGCCCCCGGTTCCACACAGTTCAATTCTCTGTCGTAGTGAGGGGAAGAGATGTAGCTTACTTCAGCCGAAGAAGACGAGTAGGGCGCTCTGCAGTCTGGGGAGCTGGCTGCACATGCTGTGAGGCCGGCGAGGAGTGAGCTGAAGAGAGGTCGGAGACAGGCGGGGGGGTCGTAGCCAGGTGAGCAGTCAGCGAAGACAGAGGCACCGTTGGGGAGCAGGCAGGAGAGGAGACGAGGCCAGGCGGAGGAGTCAAAACCAGACGAGCAGGCAGACACCAGAGACGCTGAGGCAGAGCACGAGGTCAGGGACAGAAGGCAGGTGAGTTTACCGGGAGGCAGACGAGGATGGCAGGTCAGGGACAGGCAGAGTCGACACCGGGAGAACAGACAGGGAATGAACGCTGGAAAGACTCGCATTACGCTGAAGAACAATCTGGCCAGGAGTGAAGGTGCTGGAGAGACTATATGCAGGCCTGATTGGCATGAGCTGCAGCTGTGTGGGCAGGTGAGCAGAGTTGGGCTGATGAGGTGGGAGTGGCTGACAGGTAGAGTGGATCAGAGGCAGGGAGAGTGGAAAAATACTGAGGGCAGAAGGGCAACAGGGAGAATGGAATTGTGACACCTCCCCATTCCCTTAAGAGCCGACCCCCTGAACACTCGGCGCCATCCAAAATTACCAGCCAGGACCTCCGTTGAACGCTCTCTGAGAGTAACATACCTAACTAATACTTTGTTGGGCCTGGAGCTCTATTGTATGGAAATTTGTGATCACTCGGTATATAACATCACAAAATGTAGACATTTTAACACCCACTTTAACTATAAAGATAAACACAGTGGTTGAAATTATCTTTCAAGTGCTGCCTCAGGACAGTAACTTCCCTTTCTTGTCCATAATGTTCAAAAATAGGTTAGTGATAAGAAAAAAAGAGAGAAATTATGGCAGGGATGGCATTGCACTTACTTAAAAGTCCCTAAAAAGTTCGTGGAAATGATATGCATGAATGTCGCTCTCCTCTCGGCATTAGAGGAGCTGCAGTACTGCACCTGTAGTCACCAGTGGGAATCAGGATCCATCACCTCCTGGAAGGTCTCGGAGAAAAGATGCTGCCGCCTCGAGTGTCTTGAAAATCTTCCTCTCCCCATTGGGTAGGGTGACTCTCAAAATCACTGGATGGAGAAGACTGAATTGGAATTTCTTGGCGTGCAGCTCCTTCTTGACGTGGTTGTATTCCTTTCTGCGCTTCACCGGGGTTGCACTCAGGTCTGGGAAAAACATCACCGCGTTTCCATTGTAAGTGATTGGTCCACCTTTTTCTCTGGTTATCTTAGCGGCTATTCGGAGAGTTTTATCCCGGTCCTTCTCTTTAATCAGGCGGAGGACACTGGAGTCCAATTCGGTTAGCTTGTCTTCCGCCATGCTAATCCGCTCCTTCCCCTCCGTAATGCACGAGCACATCCTGTCTATCACCGTTTTCAGCCCCAAAATAGACTGGTTAATTTTGGCAGTTTTGGCGTCGAGCTTCTGGGAGAGTGCTTCATTACCATGTTTTATTTTTTGTAATATAGCGTAGCTTCCTTCCACTTCATATTGGTCCTCTGCCACCGTGTTGCACTTGGAGCTAGCTTCACGTGTTGCAGCTTCCCAAGAAGAAAAGTGGTCAATAATCGAGCTTTGAGTCTTGCTTCGAGGTCTTAAGTCCATATTTCACCTGATAGGTGAAGTTAGAGGTGGAGTGGGTGTTATTTATAAGTTATACCGAGTTTTCTCTTGGGAGCTCCGGAGCAGACGTCTTCCTAGCTCAGCTGCATCACGTGAACCAAGATTATTGTTGATCTTCTTCTTCTGTGATCAGCTGTTATTGATCAGCTGTTAGAGATTTGCTGTAATCGATCGGTCGGTATTGATCAAATGTAATTAATCGGCCGTGATCAATCGGCCGTAATTGATCGGCTGCAATTGATTGGCTGTAATTGATCAGTCTTGTTTGTGTTTCAGTGATGTCGTCAGGTGTGACAGCAGCTATGGACTCACCTGCAGGTATTGGCCCCGCCCACAGGTGTCATGTGGCAAACAGTGTTTAGTTTGTCTCCATGGTGACGGTCATATGAACGAGAAGGTCAAAGGTCAGTCTGTGGTAAAACTCACCTGATGTGACTCCTATCTACAGACTCCGCCCACCACTCTGACATCAGCATCGACCAATCAGGACCAGACTCCACCTCTCTGATCTCAGGGACTCACCAATTACCGTATAGCTCTGTGTCAGGCTCCACCCACTCCACCGCCCAGGAAGGTTTGTACAGAACTACTTTTATTTTGAAAATACTGAGAGACTTTCTGTTGCTCACATTTGAGTTTCTCCTCAGATGCAGCAGCTTCATCATCATCGTCGTTGTCATCGTCATCATCGTCACACAGTGAAACTCATAGGGAACAGACAGGTAAAAAAATAACACCTGTACACACCTGTATGCACATGTACACAAACACACTTTTATACACCTGTACACCCCTGTGACACACCTGTATGCAGCTATACACACCTGTGACACACGTGTATGCACCTGCACACACCTGTGACACACGTGTATGCACCTGTACACACCTGTTTGCACCTATACACACCTGTATGCACCTGTATGCACCTGTACACACCTGTGACACACCTGTATACATCCGTACACACCTGTGACATACCTGTATGCACCTCTGCACACCTGTGACACACCTGTATGCACCTGTACACACCTGTGACACACCTGTATGCATCCGTACACACCTGTATGCACCTGTGACAAACCTGTATGCAGCTGTGACACACCTGTGACACACTTGTATGCATCCGTACACACCTGTATACACCTGTGACACACTTGTATGCACCTGTGACACACCTGTATGCACTTGTATACACCTGTGACAAACTTGTATGCATCTGTGCACACCTGTGACACACCTGTATGCACCTGTGCACTTGTGATACACCTGTATGCACCTGTGCACCTGTGACACGCCTGTATGCACCTGTACACATCTGTGACACACCTGTGCACACCTGTGACACACCTGTATGCACCTGTGCACACCTGGATGCACCTGGATACACCTGTGACACACTTGTATGCACCTGTATACACCTGTGACACTTGTATGCACCTGTGCACACCTGTGACACACCTGTATGCACCTGTGCACACCTGTGACACACCTGTATGCACCTGTGCACACCTGTATGCACCCGTATACACCTGTGACACACCTGTATGCATCTGTATACACCTGTGACACACCTGTATGCACCTGTGACACACTTGTATGTACCTGTACACACTTGTATGCACCTGTACACACCTGTGACACACCTGTACACATCTGTGACACACCTGTATGCACGTGTATACACCTGTGACACTTGTATGCACCTGTGCACACCTGTGACACACTTGTATGTACCTGCAAACATTTGTATGCACCTGTACACACCTGGATGCACCCGTATACACCTGTGACACACCTGTATGCACCTGTATACACCTGTGACACTTGTATGCACCTGTGCACACCTGTATGCGCCCGTATACACCTGTGACACACTTGTATGCACCTGTGCACACCTGGATGCACCCGTATACACCTGTGACACACCTGTATGCACCTGTATACACCTGTGACACATGTATGCACCTGTGCACACCTGTGACACACCTGTATGCACCTGTACACATCTGTGACACACCTGTATGCACCTGTACACATCTGTGACACACTTGTATGTACCTGTACACACCTGTGACACACCTGTATGCATGTGTGCATACCTGCAAACATTTGTATGCACCTGTACACACCTGTATGCACCTGTATACACCTGTGACACTTGTATGCACCTCTGCACACCTGTATGCGCCCGTATACACCTGTGACACACTTGTATGCACCTATGCACACCTGTATGCGCCCGTATACACCTGTGACATACTTGTATGCACCTATATACACCTGTGACACTTGTATGCACCTGTGCACACCTATGACACACTTGTATGCAACTGGCCAAGGCCATGTCATCGGCATATTTAAAAAGACTCATTCCCTCCCTGCTACAGGTGATGTTGTTAGTGTAGGCAGAGAACAGAATGGGGGATAAAACACAACCTTGTGGGAGCCCTGTGTTTAAAACCAGTTTACTGGATTTAAAACAATTTAAAAACACCTGCTGTGGTCTTGCCATTAGAAAGTCTTTTATCCATAAAATCAATGTTGGGTGGATCTGTAGGTTAAGGAGGCAGTACAGCAGAGTGTCAATGTTTACAGTATTAAAAGCAGAGGAGAAGTCCATAAATAAAATCCAAGTATGTCGTCGTGCAGAGTCCATGTTTTTCACAACTGCGTTTAAAAGAGACAGGCTTGCGTCCTCTACACCTCGTTTTGCTTTGTAAGCAAACTGGAGAGGATCCAGTTTGTCGGACAGCATATGTGACATTAAATCGCACACAACTCTCTCCATGCATTTGCACAGAACTGATGTGAGGGCCACTGGCCTGAAGTCTTTAGTGTCCTTAGCACGTGCTTTTTTGGGGATGGGAATGATTAAGGACTCCTTCCACTGGTTGGGAGCACAACCAGAGTCCAAAAGATGTTGAAACAGTCTGGTGATGACTGGCCGCAACTGTGCAGCACAGTTTTTGAGCACCCTGCCCCTGAGCCTGTCAGGGCCAGAGGCTTTGTGTGGGTTTGCTCTCTGTAAGGTGGAGGTCACCAGCTGCTCATCTATAATGATGGCTTGATTGTCGGTCTGGCAGCTAAAACTAAAACTTTCTGATGCTTTGTTTTGGTTGAACCTGCTGAAGAAAATGTTCAGTTCTTCTGCAAAAGAGGCAGGGTCTGTGCAGCCAGTTGCAGCTGGTTTGGTGACACGGCCCATCATGATGTTTAATCCCTGCCATGCCTCCCTCACATTCCCAGATGTTAATTTTTCCTCTACTTTTTTCCTATAATTGTTTTTTGCAAGGGCAGACTGCCTCCCGAACTCCTTCTCCAGTTCTTTCACCTTCTGCTTGTCCCCCTGAAGAAATGCTCTTTTCATCTGGGTCCGGCAGAGTTTCATGTCTTTGGTGAACCATTTTTTATTGTTAGGAGGAGATAGTTATATTTTTGGTGGGAGTGACAGTGTCCTCACAGAATGAGATATATGAGGTCAGTACTTCTGTCAATGAATTCAAATCCCTGCCACAGTCATTGAAAAACAAGTCCCAGTCTGTGAACTCGAAGCAACCTCTGAGTGTTTCAGTTGCTTCATTGTTCCAGACTTTAATGGGTTTTTTTATTGTCTCGCCTGTTTTAAGGTGTGATTTGTATTTGGGTAGCAGAAGGATGACGTTGTGGTCTGACCGGCCGAGAGGGGGGCGTGGTTTTGATACATATGCGTTTGGGATAATTCCATAGCATAGGTCCAGTATATTGTTCATTCTGGTGGGAGTGGTGACGTATTGTTCCAGATTGGGCAGATGTGGTGTGACGTCTCAGCGATTAAAATCCCCCAGGAGAAACACAGGCTGCGCTTCAGTCTGATTGACAGCTCTGTGATAGCTGTCAGCTATCCGCTCTGCCGCCGTGTTAAAATCCGGTCCTGGGACATATGCTAAAATCGCAGTCAGCTGGGAGAACTCTCGGGGTAACTAATGCGGTCTGAAAGACACTGTCAACAGCTCGTAGTGCTTACAGCTCTCGGTCTCTCTCACTGTAAGGTTTGTAGCCCACTTTTTGTTGACCGCCATACAGAGCCTGCCCTCAATTGATTTCCTGGTTCTCACTGCGTCCCAGTCAAAGCGAATGATGTTGAAGCCATCTAGTTGCAGGTCTGTGTCCTCGGTAAGCCAGGTTTCCGTGAAGCAGAAGAGGCTGGTCTGTCGGTAGTCCTGGTCGAACTGTAGGAGGGTGGAAAGTTCATCTGTCTTATTCCGAAGCGATCGTACATTTGACAGCGCAATGGCAGGTAACGGTAGCCGGCTGCCTCTCCTCCTCAGTCTGTTCCTTATGCCTCCTCTGGACCCTCTCTTCCTCCGGATGCGTTTTCGCTTCTGATTGCAAAATATCTGACGAGGGATGTTGTCAGTGAGGAGGGGTATAGATGTTGGCACCGGCAGATGGTGGCCGAGCTCCAACAGGTAGCTCCGTGAATACATGAGCCTACCTGTGGTGGTGGTGAATGGCTGTGCCAAACAAAGTCGGTTAACTGGCCATAGAGTTGTTAAAAGGAGCCAGAGGCAAAGCAAATAAAGTGCTGTTGTTGTTAGCTGTCCACTGAAGCAGTCCATTTTCACAAAAACACACTCAAAACCACGAAATACACATTAAACACAAACACAGTCAGAGCCGTGTCAAGAGTCGCTCTGGCAGAGTAGCACCCCCCCATACACACTGTTTATCTAGTTACCCATACACATCTGTGACACACCTATATGCACCTGTGACACACCTGTATGCACCTGTACACGTCTGTGACACACCTCTATGCACTTGTGACACACTTGTATGCACCTGTGCACACCTGGATGCACCCGTATACGCCTGTGACACACCTGTATGCACCTGTGACACACTTGTATGCACCTGTACACACTTATATGCACCTGTGACATACTTGTATGCACCTGTACACACTTGTATGCACCTGTGACACATTTGTATGCACCTGTGACACACTTGTATGCACCTGTACACACTTGTATGCACCTGTGACACACTTGTATGCACCTGTGACACACTTGTATGCATCTGTGACACACTTGTATGCACCTGTACACACTTGTACAGGTGCATACAAGTGCACCTGTACAAGTGTGTACAAGTGCATACAAGTGTGCACCTGTACACACTTGTATGCACCTATACACACTTGAATGCACCTGTGACACACTTGTATGCACCTGTACACACTTGTATGCACCTGTGACGCACTTGTATGCACCTGTACACACTTGTATGCACCTGTACACATCTGTGAAACACCTGTACACACTTGTGACACACCCGTATGCAGCTGTATACACCTGTACACACTTGTATGCACCTGTACACACTTGTGACACACCCGTATGCAGCTGTATACACCTGTGACACACCTGTGACATACCTGTATGCACCTGTACACCCTTGTGACACACCTCTATAAACTTGTACACACCTATACACCTGTGACACACTTGTATGTACCTGTACACAAACACACCTTTGTACACCTGTATACATCTGTGCACACCTGTATGCACCTGTACACGTCTGTGACACACCTCTATGCACTTGTGACACACTTGTATGCACCTGTGCACACCTGTATGCGCCCATATACACCTGTGACACACCTATATGCACCTGTGCACACCTGTATGCACCTGTACACGTCTGTGACACATCTCTATGCACTTGTGACACACTTGTATGCACCTGTGCACACCTGGATGCACGCGTATATGCCTGTGACACACCTGTATGCACCTGTGACACACTTGTATGCACCTGTACACACTTGTATGCACCTGTACACACTTGTATGCATCTGTGACACACTTGTATGCACCTGTACACACTTGTATGCAACTGTGACACACTTGGATGCACCTGTACACACTTGTATGCACTTGTACACATCTGTGAAACACCTGTACACACTTGTGACACACCCGTATACACTTGTGACACACCCGTATGCAGCTGTATACACCTGTGACACACCTGTGACATACCTGTATGCACCTGTACACCCTTGTGACACACCTCTATAAACTTGTACACACCTGTGCACACCTGTGACACACTTGTATGTACCTGTACACAAACACACCTTTGTACACCTGTATACATCTGTGACACACCTGTATGCACCTGTACACATCTGTGACACACCTGTATGCAGCTCTGACACACTTGTATGCACCTGTGCACACCTGTGACACACCTGTATGCACCTGTGCACACCTGTGACACACTTGTATGCACCTGTACACATCTATACTCACCTGTGACACGCCTGCACACACCTATACACACCTGTGACATACCTGTATGCACCTGTGCACACCTGTGACACACCTGTATGCACCTGTATACACCTGTGACACACTTGTATGCACCTGTACAAACCTATACTCACCTGTGACACGCCTGCACACACCTATACACACCTGTGACACACCTGTATGCAGCTATACACACCTGTGACACACTTGTATGCACCTGCATACACCTATACTCACCTGTGACACGCCTGCACACACCTATACACACCTGTGACACACCTGTATGCAGCTATACACACCTGTGACATACTTGTATGTACCTGTACAATCTTGTGACACACTTCTTTACACTTGTACACACCTAAACACACCTGTGACACACCTGTATGCACCTGTACACACCTATACTCACCTGTGACACACCTGCACACACCTGTGACATACCCGTATGCACCTATACACTCTTGTGACACACTTCTATACACCTGTGACACACCTGTATGCACTTATATACACCTGTGACACGCCTGCACACACACCTATACACACCTGTGACACAGCTGTATGCACCTGTACACCCCTGTGACACAGTTCTATACACCTGTGACACACTTGTATGTACCTGTACACACTTGTACACACCTGTACACACCTGTACACACTTGTACACACCTGTACACACTTGTTCACACCTGTATGCACCTGTACACACCTGTATGCACCTGTGCACCCCTGTGACACAATTCTATACACCTGTGACACACCTGTATGCACCTGTATACACCTGTGACACACCTGTATGCACCTGTACACACCTGTGACACACTTGTATGCACCTGTACACATCTATACTCACCTATGACACGCCTGCACACACCTATACACACCTGTGACATACCTGTATCCACCTGTGCACACCTGTGACACACTTGTATGCACCTATACAAACCTATACTCACCTGTGACATGCCTGTACACACCTATACACCTATGCACCTGTACACTCTTGTGACACACTTCTACACACTTGTACACACCCGTGACACACCTGTGTGCACCTGTGCACACCTGTGACACACTTGTATGTACATGTACACAAACACACCTTTGTACACCTGTATACACCTGTGACACACCTGTATGCACCTATACACACCTGTGACATACCTGTATGCACCTGTACACTCTTGTGACACACTTTTTTACACTTGTACACACCTATACTCACCTGTGACACACCTGCACACACCTGTGACACACCCGTATGCACCTGTACACTCTTGTGACACACTTCTATACACCTGTGACACACCTGTATGCACTTATACACACCTGTGACACGCCTGTATGCACCTGTGACACACTTCTATGCACCTGTGCACACCTGTATGCGCCCATATACACCTGTGACACACCTATATGCACCTGTGCACACCTGTATGCACCTGTACACGTCTGTGACACACCTCTATGCACTTGTGACACACTTGTATGTAACTGTGCACACCTGGATGCACCCGTATATGCACCTGTGACACACCTGTATGCACCTGTACACACTTGTATGCACCTGTGACACACTTGTATGCACCTGTACACACTTGTATGCACCTGTGACACACTTGTATGCACCTGTGACGCACTTGTATGCACCTGTACACACGTGTATGCACCTGTGACACACTTGTATGCACCTGTGACGCACTTGTATGCACCTGTACACACGTGTATGCACCTGTGACACACTTGTATGCACCTGTGACACACTTGTATGCACCTGTACACACTTGTATGCACCTGTGACACACTTGTATGCACCTGTACACATCTGTGAAACACCTGTATGCACCTGTACACACTTGTATGCACCTGTACACACTTGTATGCACCTGTGACACACTTGTATGCACCTGTACACACTTGTATGCACCTGTGACACAGTTGTATGCACCTGTGACACACTTGTATGTACCTGTACACACTTGTATGCACCTGTACACATCTGTGACACACCTGTACACACTTGTGACACACCTGTATGCAACCGTACACAACTGTGACAAACCTGTATGCAGCTGTATACACCTGTACACACTTGTATGCACCTGTACACACTTGTGACACACCCGTATGCAGCTGTATACACCTGTGACACACCTGTATACACCTGTACACACCTGTGACATACCTGTATGCACCTGTACACCCTTTTGACACACCTCTATAAACTTGTACACACCTATACACCTGTGACACACTTGTATGCACCTGTATACACCTGTGACACACTTGTAATCACCTGTGCACACCTGTGACACACCTGTATGCACCTGTATACACCTGTGACACACCTGTATGCACCTGTGCACACCTGTGACACACTTGTATGCACCTGTACACATCTATACTCACCTGTGACACGCCTGCACACACCTATACACACCTGTGACATACCTGTATGCACCTGTGCACACCTGTGACACACCTGTATGCACCTGTATACACCTGTGACACACTTGTATGCACCTGTACAAACCTATACTCACCTGTGACACGCCTGCACACACCTATACACGCCTGTGACACACCTGTATGCACCTATACACACCTGTGACACACTTGTATGCACCTGCATACACCCATACTCACCTGTGACATGCCTGTACACACCTATAGACACCTGTGACATACCCGTATGCACCTGTACACTCTTGTGACACACTTCTACACACTTGTACACACCTGTGACACACCTGTGTGCACCTGTGCACACCTGTGACACACTTGTATGTACCTGTACATAAACACACCTTTGTACACCTGTATACACCTGTGACACACCTGTATGCACCTATACACACCTGTGACATACCTGTATGCACCTGTACACTCTTGTGACACACTTCTTTACACTTGTACACACCTATACACACCTGTGACACACTTGTATGCACCTGTACACACCTATACTCACCTGTGACACACCTGCACACACCTGTGACATACCCGTATGCACCTGTACACTCTTGTGACACACTTCTATACACCTGTGACACACCTGTATGCACTTATACACACCTGTGACATGCCTGCACACACACCTATACACACCTGTGACACACCTGTATGCACCTGTACACCCCTGTGACACACTTCTATACACCTGTGACACACTTGTATGTACCTGTACACACTTGTACACACCTGTACACACTTGTTCACACCTGTATGCACCTGTACACACCTGTATGCACCTGTACACACCTGTGACACGCCTGTATGCACCTATACACACCTGTGACACACCTGCACACACACCTATACACACCTGTATGCACCTGTGCACCCCTGTGACACACTTCTATACACCTGTGACACACCTGTATGCACTTGTATACACCTGTGACACACTTGTACACACCTGTGACACACTTGTACACACCTGTGACACACCTGTGTGCACCTGTGCACACCTGTGACACACTTGTATGTACCTGTACACAAACACACCTTTGTACACCTGTATACACCTGTGACACACCTGTATGCACCTATACACACCTGTGACATACCTGTATGCACCTGTACACTCTTGTGACACACTTCTTTACACTTGTACACACCTATACACACCTGTGACACACTTGTATGCACCTGTACACACCTATACTCACCTGTGACACACCTGCACACACCTGTGACATACCCGTATGCACCTGTACACTCTTGTGACACACTTCTATACACCTGTGACACACCTGTATGCACTTATACACACCTGTGACATGCCTGCACACACACCTATACACACCTGTGACACACCTGTATGCACCTGTACACCCCTGTGACACACTTCTATACACCTGTGACACACTTGTATGTACCTGTACACACTTGTACACACCTGTACACACTTGTTCACACCTGTATGCACCTGTACACACCTGTATGCACCTGTACACACCTGTGACACGCCTGTATGCACCTATACACACCTGTGACACACCTGCACACACACCTATACACACCTGTATGCACCTGTGCACCCCTGTGACACACTTCTATACACCTGTGACACACCTGTATGCACCTGTATACACCTGTGACACACTTGTATGCACCTGTACACACCTGTGACACGACTGTATGCACCTGTACACCCCTCTGACACACTTCTACACACCTGTGACACAGGCGTTGAGGTGGAGGGGGTGTGCGTGTTATATGTGTCGTGTGTGCGTGTGTGTAAGCCCGTGTACTTAATCTCCACTCAGTCTCAACCCATTGTCTCTGCCGTCTGATAACTGATGACGAAGACACGGCCGTCGCCGTGGAGACGACCTCAGAGAGTTCTGATCCAGAAACAAAGTTCACAGGAGTAGGGGGGTGGTGGGGGGGAGATAGGGCTGGAGCATCTTGTCTGCATAACATCCAGGAGAGTGGAGAGATAACCGGCCTTGGGAAGGCTGGTTATCTCGGGGAGCCAATGAAGATAACAATTGTTTGCATCTGTATACACCTGTGACACACTTGTATGCACCTGTGTGCACCGCACACACCTGTGACACACCTGTATACACCGAAATACACCTGTACACCTTTGGAATACCTGTACACACCTGTACACGAACACACCTGTGACACACCTGTGGCACACTTGTACACACCTGTGACACCTTTGGAACACCTGTACACAAACACACCTGTGTGCACCGTACACACCTGTGACACCTTGGGAACACCTGTACACACACACACTTGTAAACATGATTTTAACAGTTCATGTTGAAATATTGAAGTGTTATTTTATTTATTGATGAAACATGAACAATAAACAAAGTTGTATTTATAAAACACTAAAGTACGACGGTGACTGTTTGGAGAAAAAGTTCACTCAGTATTAATCCAACAAAGTTCATAGTGTCTATGTTATTATAGATTTACTTGTTTTCTTTTCTATCAGACACAAATTGTCAGGTATGATTTGACAATTTGTGTCTGATAGAAAAGAAAACAAGTAAATTCACTCAGTATTGTTTGTTTATTTACTGTCAGAATGTTTTTATTTATTGTTTATACACATGTTGATTTTATCTTTAATGTTTGTGACATGTTTGTTTTCACAGACAGAGCCGACGCCCCCGATGTTAACGGTAAGAGTCACATGATCTTTTACTGGTTTCATCTTCAATGACAGGATTAATAAAGTTTTATTTTAATTTTTTTAATGATGAGTCAGAGCTGTCGAGGACTGTGATTGGCTGACAGGTTGTGTGTTACAGGAAACGATCGTCAGACTCTGCTGTCAAACTCAAACACAGGTAAACCTTCTTCTTCCTGTAGCATGGAGTCCACTTCCTGTTCCGTCTCTCTGATCACTTTATTAATCATGATGATGATGTTATCAGATGTCATGATGATGTCAGCAGGAGGGGCGGAGTCAGTGACCAGTCTTCACATTGACCTGACAGGTGAGAGAATGATCAATCAAACAATTGATTGGCCACAGATAGAATCCTGACTCTGTGCTCTGATTGGTCCACAGCTTCAGGTCTCGGACTTAGCCACGATGTCACAGGTGAGACTTGTTGCTATGACAACCACGACATTACAAGGTTGTTTGTTTCTTTGTTTGTTTGTTTGTTCACGTCCTGTCGTGTGATCATATTACAGAGTCATCACCTGTCGTCCTCCACACAGAGACACACACTCTGCACACAGGTAAACCTGCCTGTCTGTCTTTCTGTCTGTACACCTGTCTGTCTGTCTCAACCTGTCTGTCTGTCTGTTTCTGACTCTCTGTCTGTCTGTCTGTACACCTGTCTGTCTGTCTGTCCATCTGTCTGTACACCTGTCTGTCTGTCTGTTTCTGACTCTCTGTCTGTACACCTGTCTGTCTGTCTGTCTCAACCTGTCTGTCTGTCTGTACACCTGTCTGTCTGTCTGTTTCTGACTCTCTGTCTGTCTGACTGTCTGTACACCTGTCTGTCTGTCTGTCTGTTTCTGACTCTCTGTCTGTCTGTCTGTCTGTCTGTACACCTGTCTGTCTGTCTGTTTCTGACTCTCTGTCTGTACACCTGTCTGTCTGTCTGTCTCAACCTGTCTGTCTGTCTTTACACCTGTCTGTCTGTCTGTTTCTGACTCTCTGTCTGTCTGTCTGTACACCTGTCTGTCTGTCTCAACCTGTCCTTGGATCAGTTTCAGGTGGTTACTCCAATACAGATCTGGTCACCATGGCGACAGACTCCATGGTGACAGACAGAGGTAAGTCCCGCCCTCCATCAGATGTCTGACAGACAGGTGAGAGGTCAAAGGTGACAAGTGTAGTTAAAGTGTGTGTGTGTTTGTAGTTTCAGCAGATCCAACATGGACGCCGCTCGACTCCAGTAAGTGACGTTCATTTAACACATGAAGAAGAGTTCAGCTCTTCTTCTTCTGTGGTACAAATCTGTGTTCATGTGTTTGTTTCAGGTCATCCAGCTGTGACTGATCACACTCAGACAGCTGGTAAGTTTTACAGTACGAATCAAAACCAGTTTAGACCAGTCTGAAACCAGTTTAAACCAGTGTAAAGGTTAATAGTAACTGGTATGTGTTTCAGGTTGCTGTCACTGATCAGAGACACTGATCCAGGTTGCTGGTTGTGGTTTGTGTCTCTGACCTGAGACCAGTCTGACACCAGTATAAACCAGTTCCGGGTTGCTGGTTGTGGTTTGCGTCTCTGACCTGAGATCAGTCTGACACCAGTATAAACCAGTATAAACCAGTTCCGGGTTGCTGATTGTGGTTTGCGTCTCTGACCTGAGACCAGTCTGACACCAGTATAAACCAGTATAAACCAGTTCCGGGTTGCTGGTTGTGGTTTGCGTCTATGACCTGAGACCAGTCTGACACCAGTATAAACCAGTATAAACCAGTTCCGGGTTGCTGGTTGTGGTTTGCGTCTCTGACCTGAGACCAGTCTGACACCAGTATAAACCAGTATAAAGCAGTTCCGGGTTGCTGGTTGTAGTTTGCGTCTCTGACCTGAGATCAGTCTGACACCAGTATAAACCAGTATAAACCAGTTCCGGGTTGCTGGTTGTGGTTTGCGTCTCTGACCTGAGACCAGTCTGACACCAGTATAAACCAGTATAAACCAGTTCAGGGTTGCTGGTTGTGGTTTGCGTCTCTGACCTGAGACCAGTCTGACACCAGTATAAACCAGTATAAACCAGTTCCGGGTTGCTGGTTGTGGTTTGCGTCTCTGACCTGAAACCAGTCTGACACCAGTATAAACCAGTTCCGGGTTGCTGGTTGTGGTTTGCGTCTCTGACCTGAGACCAGTCTGACACCAGTATAAACCAGTATAAACCAGTTCCGGGTTGCTGGTTGTGGTTTGCGTCTCTGACCTGAGATCAGTCTGACACCAGTATAAACCAGTATAAACCAGTTCCAGGTTGCTGATTGTGGTTTGTGTCCCTGACCTGAAATCAGTCTGACTCCAGTATAACCAGTATAAACCAGTTCCAGGTTGCTGGTTGTGGTTTGTGTCTCTGACCTGAGATCAGTCTGACTCCAGTATAAACCAGTTCCAGGTTGCTGGTTGTGGTTTGTGTCTCTGACCTGAGACCAGTCTGACTCCAGTATAAACCAGCTCCAGGTTGCTGGTTGTGGTTTGTGTCCCTGACCTGAGATCAGTCTGACTCCAGTATAAACCAGTTCCAGGTTGCTGGTTGTGGTTTGTGTCTCTGACCTGAGATCAGGTGCTGAAGGTTTGTTCTTTCTCTTCTCCTGGTTTTTCTTGTTCTCCGCAGGTTCAGTCACTGAACAGTACAACCCATCTGGTCAGGGTCCTGAAGGTTCGTATACAACCCTCTATAAGTCCAGTCCTCAGTCCACCACAGTCCTCAATCCATAGTCCACCACAGTCCACCACAGTCCTCAGTCCACCACAGTCCTCAGTCAATAGTCCACCTCAGTCCACCACAGTCCTCAGTCCACCACAGTCCTCAATCCATAGTCCACCACAGTCCTCAGTCCACCACAGTCCTCACTCCACCACAGTCCTTAGTCCACCACAGTCCTCACTCCACCACAGTCCACCACAGTCCTTTGTCCACCACAGTCCTCAGTCCACCACAGTTCTCAGTCCTCACTCCACCACAGTCCTTTGTCCACCACAGTCCACCTCACCCCCCACAGTCCTTAGTCCACCTCAGTCCTCAGTCCACCACAGTCCTTTGTCCACCACAGTTCTCAGTCCTCACTCCACCACAGTCCTTTGTCCACCACAGTCCACCTCACTCCACCACAGTCCTTAGTCCACCACAGTCCACCACAGTCCTCAGTCCACCTCAGTCCTCCGTCCGCCACAGTCCACGGTCTGTGTCAACCACCTCCAGATTTCACTGCGACCTTGTCACATGTCCACATTTGGCTATGTTAAGCTAACAAAGCACATGGTTACGTTTAGCTAACAAAAGCACATGGTGATGTTTAGCATAAAAAGTCTAATGTGTTGTTTGTGTTTCAGGTGCAGAAAATGTGGAACTGGAGGATACCTGCTGACTTCCACATCAAACCGCGAGTTCGATTCCTGCGCTACAGATTCCAGTGTACCGATCAATCAGCATGGCCCAGGAAATCAGACCCCTCACACTAGCTGTAGGCCCCACCCACTCTGTGTTTTTGTTAAATATTTAAAGTTTTGTTTATAGACATTTATTTTGTTTTAGTGAGACAAAAAAGTTTCAGATTCTGATTCTGTTCTGACTGGACGACATGATACAGGAAGTGACATCATCATCTGTAAACTTCTACAATAAATGTTTTTGTGTATTTTGAACATCAAACTGAGGATTTGTCTTTTGTGCAGAGATAGGTTAGCGTTAGCATGTTAGCATTAACATCAGAAGAACGTCATCCCTGCATGTGAGCACCACCTGCAGACTTTGCTTCAAAGCTTTAATTTCAGGCAAATAAAAAAATGTGTCTGAACGTACTTCCTGTTGCCAGTAGGTGGCGCAGTCGTCATGACACCTAATGTGCATGTAGTTGTCTTCAGGCGTGGAGTCTCATCAAACACGTGAAGTTCTCCCCGTGTCAGTGTGGGTTTCCTCCAGGTGCTCCCACATGTTCTCCCCGTGTCAGTGTGGGTTTCCTCCAGGTGCTTCCACATGTTCTCCTCGTGTCACCGTGGGTTTCCTCCAGGTGCTCCGACATGTTCTCCCCGTGTCAGTGTGGGTTTCCTCCAGGTGCTTCCACATGTTCTCCTCGTGTCACCGTGGGTTTCCTCCAGGTGCTCCCACATGTTCTCCCCGTGTCAGTGTGGGTTTCCTCCAGGTGCTCCGACATGTTCTCCCCGTGTCAGTGTGGGTTTCCTCCAGGTGCTTGATAGAACCTCCGCCCTGCTGGAACCACAGTTCATCACCATCACACGGTGAGTAGCGAGTTAGCGTACTGTCTATACTCACTAATGTTCTAGTCTATTGGCAGGTTTACTGATTAGCATAGCCTATCAAGTTGAATGCTAACTTCTAACACTGCAGTAGCTTATACGGAATTTGTCAAAATGTTCAACTGTACTGAATTCATTTTAATTCAAATAAAGCACTTCCTGTTTCTCCTCATCACACTGACCATGTCGACCTTCGTCAGCATTACCTCAGACACCTGCTGCTGATTGTTTGTTTGTTTATACTGGTTTGTTTGTTTGTTGTTGTTTACGTTAACCCTGCAACAGATTCGTCTCCGACCTGTAAACAAAACACACTCAGATGGACACTGAGAAACAAACTGTTTAATGTGGATCAATGACATCACAGCTGATCAATACATGTCTGTCTGCTTCCAGGTCGTCTCCATGGTAACGGGGGTCACTGCGGGGTCAAAACATCTCATCCATAATAAACTCTCCAAAAATATGTTTGTTTGTTTATATTTTACACGTGAAAACAAAGACGTTAGCATGCAGAGCGCAGAGAACACCTGGGCTGTGACATCACAACTGGGCTGTGACATCACACCTGGGCTGTGACATCACACCCTGGCTCTCTGAGGTCAGCGTTTAATCAAAGCAGCGAAGAAGAACGTAGAGCTAATAAAATAAAAACAGTAGAAGAATAAAAACATGACCTTTGATCTACTGATTGATCTACAGCTGATCGATTGACTTCATCATCATCATCATCATCATCATCATCTATTGCTGCTGCTGAGTCAATGCTCAGTCACATTCCATGCCCCGCCCCCTCCCAACGATGTCAGAGGTCAGAGGTCAGGTGGGTGTGGCTTAGCAGAGCGGCATCCGGGTCGTCAGTGGGCGGTTCAGTACCGAAGAAAGGCTCAGCCTCCAGCTCCAGCAGGGACGGCAGGTCGGCCCCGCCGTCACCTGAGCCGGCTGGTTCGGACATCAGGGCAGGTGTGGCGGTGTACTGCACCAGCTGCTTTCCTGGATCACAGAGGAGTGGAAAGTCACCATGACAACAAGGAGTCAGGGCCATCACAGGAAGTAAGAGATGAGTGTGTGTGTGTGTGTGTGTGTGTGTGTGTGTGTTACCTGTGTTGGTGGCATTTGTGTTTCCCTCACTTCCATTAGGAATGTCCTCAGACAGCAGCTGCAACAATGACATCACAGTCACACACATATGACATCATCACCATCATCATCAACATGCCAACAGGTTGAATTAAGGAATTAAACATGTTCATAAATGTGTTCAGATCCCCAGGGGTTCTAGATCCTTCAGACTACCATGGAGTCTAGATGCTTCAGACCACCATGGAGTCTAGATCCTTCAGACCACCTTGGAGTCTAGATCCTTTATTCCACCATGGAGTCTAGATCCTTTATTCCACCATGGAGTCTAGATCCTTCAGACCACCATGGATTCTAGATCCTTCAAACTACCAAGGATTCTAGATCCTTCAGACCACCATGGATTCTAGATCCTTCAGACCACCATGGAGTCTAGATCCTTCAGACGACATTGGATTCTAGACCCTCCACCATGGATTCTAGATCCTTCAGACTACCATGGATTCTAGATCCTTCAAACTACCATGGATTGTAGATCCTTCAGACCACCATGGAGTCTAGATCCTTCAGACTACCATGGATTCTAGATCCTTCAGACCACCATGGAGTCTAGAGCCTTCAGACCACCATGGAGTCTAGATCCTTCAGACCACCATGGAGTCTAGATCCTTCAGACGACATTGGATTCTAGATCCTTCAGACCACCATGGAGTCTAGATCCTTCAGACCACCATGGGTTCTAGATCCTTTAGACTACCATGGATTCTAGATCCTTCAGACCACCATGGATTCTAGATCCTTCAGACCACCAAGGATTCTAGATCCTTCAGACCACCATGGAGTGTAGACCCTTCAGACCACCATGGATTCTAGATCCTTCAAACTACCATGGATTCTAGATCCTACAGACCACATTGGATTCTAGATCCTTCAGACCAACATGGATTCTAGATCCTTCAGACTACCATGGATTCTAGATCCTTCAAACTACCATGGATTCTAGATCCTTCAGACCACCATGGAGTCTAGATCCTTCAGACTACCATGGATTCTAGATCCTTCAGACCACCATGGAGACTAGAGCCTTCAGACTACCATGGACTCTAGATCCTTCAGACTACCATGGATTCTAGATCCTTCAGACCACCATGGGTTCTAGATCCTTCAGACCACCATGGAGACTAGAGCCTTCAGACCACCATGGATTCTAGATCCTTCAGACCACCAAGGATTCTAGATCCTTCAGACAACCATGGAGTGTAGACCCTTCAGACCACCATGGAGTCTAGATCCTTCAAACTACCATGGATTCTAGATCCTACAGACCACATGGATTCTAGATCCTTCAGACCAACATGGATTCTAGATCCTTCAGACCACCATAGAGTCTAGATCCTTCAGACCACCATGGAGTGTAGACCCTTCAGACCACCATGGAGTGTAGACCCTTCAGACCACCATGGATTCTAGATCCTTCAGACCACCATGGATTCTAGATCCTTAAGACTACCATGGATTCTAGAGCCTTCAGACTATCATGGAGTCTAGATCCTTCAGACCACCATGGGTTCTAGATCCTTCAGACTACCATGGATTCTAGATCCTTCAGACCACCATGGATTCTAGATCCTTCAGACCACCACTGGGGTTCTAGAGCCTTCACACGATCATGGATTCTAGACCCTTCAGACAGGAAGTAGAGCAACAACAGCCTGTACTGGACCTTAAGGAGCTGAATCATTTGCTCTTACTGTGAAAATCATTCAGACAGGAAATAAGAAAAGACGTGGTGTAAAACTCACAGAGTCCAGACTGTCGAGGTCAAAGTCTCCAGAGGGACAGGACGCACTGAAGAACTGGACACAGACAGAGAGACTGTATGAATATTAACTGTCCGACACGTATTTGTACTGACCGTAGCGTGATGTCACCAGAACACTGACCTCCATGAGCGGAGACGTGTCGAAGGTGAAGGCTTGCGTGTTCAGGATGCTCTGCAGGTTTTCTAGACTGCTGTCGATGCTGTCGACGTGATTAGACAGTTCAGACCTGAGACACAGAGATGGACACATGATTTAAAGTCACAGTGTCAGTCTGGTGTTTTACATGTTTTTCCTCTTGTCATTAAATCTCAGGTTCAGACTCAAACCACCACGTCTCAGTCCACGTCCTGTCCAGGGCATCAGTTTCTGCTGAAGATGGAGGTCAGGGTCCAGGATAGTAACCACACCATAACAACACTGTGGTCATGTGATACTACTGAGGCGATGAGTGTCCCGCCCACCACAACTTCTGATTGGTCACATAAGAAGTAATAACCAATCAACAGAGACTGCAGCTGCTCGGCTGAGTGAGCGGACTGTAAGCCACGAGTCCGACGATAAGCAGCAGGTATTAAACGAGTAGACATGGTGGAGAAAGTCTACTAGGGTTCTTCTGGACAATTGTACATGTTTGGACAGTTGTCCTAAGTGGGGACAAGTTTGACAAGTCACAGTAGTTACTAAATGTAACCTCAGTTCTACAGTAGTTACTAAATATAACCTCAGTTCTACAGTAGTTACTAAATATAACCTCAGTTCTACAGTAGTTACTAAATGTAACCTCAGTTCTACAGCAGTTACTAAATGTAACCTCAGTTCTACAGTAGTTACTAAATGTAACCTCAGTTCTACAGCAGTTATTAAATGTAACCTCAGTTCTACAGTAGTTACTAAATGTAACCTCAGTTCTATGAGTGTGACAACTGTAAGGAGAGGAAGAGGGAATGAAGCGATGTCTGGATGTGATCAGATGATGGTTGACAGAGGAACATGTGACCAGAAATGTGGGGTGGCGGCTGGCTGACGGTGGTTTGAGTCTGAACGCACAGACAAGAAGAAACACATCACCAGACTAATCCTGGAAAAGTGACTCATATTTCAAATGATAAGGATCATGGAGGTTCATTGATTCACTTGTCAGCTCGTGTTGACACGAGGCGCCAAACTTCAGGTGAGAGTCCACCTGCAGAGGGAGGGGGGCGGGGTCTGAGGGAAGCACAGGGGGTTTAATGACACATCTGAGATGTTCAGAAGGAACTAACATCTAAGAAGACACATGTCAACAACATCATCATCTTCAACCTTTGAATAAAGACACCTTTATAATTCTGTCACACGTGAAATGCATTCTGGGTATGTACGGTCTGGGACCAGATCTGGTGGGTTGGGATGAAAGAGGGGTACGAAGACGATGCAGGGACAATAAATGAGGGACAACCAGGACTGTATAGGTGGCGGATCTGATTCATTCAGGGTAGGGACAGTCTGGGCCTGTTAGGGTCTGTTGTCAGAACATGTTGCGGACAGTCAGGACACGTTGCGGACAGTCGGGACGTGGTGGGAACAGTCAGGACATGTTGGGGACAGTCAGGACAAGTTGGGGACAATCAGGACACGTTGCGGACAGTCAGGACATGTTGGGGACAGTCAGGACATGTAAGGGACAGTCAGGATGTGGTGGGGACAGTCAGGACATGTTAGGGACAGTCAGGATATGGTGGGGACACTGTGGACACGTTGCGGACAGTCAGGACATGTTTGGGACAGTCAGGATGTGGTGGGGACAGTCAGGACATGTTTGGGACAGTCAGGACATTTTGGGGACAGTCAGGACGTGTTGCAGACAGTCAGTTCAGTTCAGTTCAGTTTAACTTTATTGTCCCAAATGGGAAACTTGTTTTGCAGTCAGGGCAGACCATGTAAGGACAACACAAAACACAAAATACAAGCACGATACACACAGCTATGAAAACAAAAATAAAAACAACAATAAAACCATACTATTAAGTGCCATAAACCATCCTATAAAGTGCAAATTAAATGTGCCTACTTGTCATGATTTAAAAGTGTTATTGCACAGGAAATGAAAGAGTTTCTGCTCCTATTGCACTTAGCCCGGGGCACTCTAAATCTGCGACCTGAGGGAAGGGACTCAAATTCCCTGTGAAGAGGGTGACCTGTATTTGCCAGAATCACCCTAGCTTTACGAAGGACTTGCCTATCATAAATCACAGCTAGTTGGGTCTGTGGCACGCCCATCACTTTACTCGCTGCCTTCACTATGCTGTTCATGTTGTTTTTGTCCCTAATATTCAGGTTCAGGAGGTGTTGGGGACAGTCACGACATGTTGCAGACAATAAGGACAGGTTGGGGACAATCAGGACGTGTTGGTGACAGTCAAGACGTGTTGGGGACACTGTGGACATGTTGGGGACAAGTGACTTACCTGTCGATGCAGGCGACAGTCTGACATTTCTGCGGAGGTTTAGTTGGGGCGGAGGCAGAGTTAGAGGTGGGAATGGAGGCAGGTGATTGGCTGACCGGAGCTGCAGGGAGTGGCCCGGTGGAGGCGGAGCTTAACACGACAATAGGACTGACTACAGGAAGAAGACACAAGAAAGAGAACAGGACAGAGACGAGATTATCTACTGCAGTTAATGGTGGAGATGTGGTGTTGCCTGGTGGAGGTGTGGTGTTGCCTGATGGAGGTGTGGTGTTACCTGGTGGAGGTGTGGTGTTGCCTGGTGGAGGTGTGGTGTGGTGTTACCTGGTGGAGGTGTGGTGTTGCCTGATGGAGGTGTGGTGTTACCTGGCGGAGGTGTGGTGAGGGTGGAGGTGTGGCGGAGATGTGTTGTTGCCTGGTGGAGGTGTGGTGTTGCCTGATGGAGGTGTGGTGTTACCTGGTGGAGGTGTGGTGGGGGTGGTGGTGTGGTGTTAGCTGGTGGAGGTGTGGTGGGGGTGGTGGTGTGGTGGAGGTGTGGTGTTACCTGGTGGAGGTGTGTTGGGGGTGGAGGTGTGTTGGGGGTGTGGTGTTACCTGGTGGAGATGTGGTGTTGCCTGATGGAGGTGTGGTGTTACCTGGTGGAGGTGTGGTGTTACCTGGTGGAGGTGGAGGTGTGGTGTTACCTGGTGGAGGTGTGGTGTTACCTGGTGGAGGTGTGGTGTTGCCTGGTGGAGGTGGAGGTGTGGTGTTACCTGGTGGAGGTGTGGTGTTACCTGGTGGAGATGTGGTGTTACCTGGTGGAGGTGTGGTGTTACCAGGTGGAGGTGTGGTGTTACCTGGTGGAGGTGTGGTGTTACCTGGTGGAGGTGTGGTGGGGGTGTAGGTGTGGTGTTATCCGGTGGAGATGTGGTGTTACCTGGTGGAGGTATGGTGTTGCCTAAAGGAGATGTGGTGTTACCTGGTGGAGGTGTGGTGGGGGTGTAGGTGTGGTGTTACCTGGTGGAGATGTGGTGTTACCTGGTGGAGGTGTGGTGTTACCTGGTGGAGGTGTGGTGTTGCCTGGTGGAGGTATGGTGTTGCCTGGTGGAGATGTGGTGGGGGTGTAGGTGTGGTGTTACCTGGTGGAGATGTGGTGTTACCTGGTGGAGGTGTGGTGTTGCCTGGTGGAGGTATGGTGTTGCCTGGTGGAGATGTGGTGGGGGTGTAGGTGTGGTGTTACCTGGTGGAGGTGTGGTGGGGGTGTAGGTGTGGTGTTACCTGGTGGAGGTGTGGTGGGGGTGTAGGTGTGGTGTTATCTGGTGGAGATGTGGTGTTACCTGGTGGAGGTGTGGTGGGGGTGTAGGTGTGGTGTTACCTGGTGGAGATATGGTGTTACCTGGTGGAGGTGTGGTGTTGCCTGGTGGAGGTGTAGTGTTACCTGGTGGAGATGTGGTGTTACCTGGTGGAGGTGTGGTGGTGATGGAGGTGTTGATAGGTGTCTCGTTGTCCTGTAAGATGGAGTTGATGAAGGTGGTGGGGGAGAGGGGCGTGTCTACAGGTGTCGCCCCGCCCTCCAGAACAGGACACACCTCCACCTCAGGACTGGACGGCTCCTCTTTGACGTTCACTGATTGGCTGTTTCAGCATGAACAACAGAAGATGATTGGTTGTCAGACAGGAAACAGGATGATTTCACTTCTCTACAGAAAGTTAACTGTAAGTGCTGCACTGTGATTGGCCATCTGCTCAGCACTGCGTTCACCAGACAGTGACCTTCATCAGACAATGACCTTCAGACAGTGACCTTCATCAGACAGTCACCATCAGACAGTGACCTTCATCAGACAGTGACCTTCATCAGACAGTCACCATCAGACAGTGACCTTCATCAGACAGTGACCTTCATCAGACAGTCACCATCAGACAGTGACCTTCATCAGACAGTCACCATCAGACAGTGACCTTCATCAGACAGTGACCTTCAGACAGTGACCTTCATCAGATGATGAGGATCAGACAGTGACCTTCATCAGTCACCATCAGACAGTGACCTTCATCAGACAGTCACCATCAGACAGTGACCTCCATCAGACAGTGACCTTCATCAGACAGTGACCATCAGACAGTGACCTTCATCAGACAGTTACCATCAGACAGTGACCTTCATCAGACGATGACGATCAGACAGTGACCTTCATCAGACAGTGACCTCCATCAGACAATGACGATCAGACAGTGACGTTCATCAGACAGTCACCATCAGACAGTGACCTTCATCAAACAGTGACCTCCATCAGACAATGACCACCAGACAGTGACCTTCATCAGACAGTGACCTTCATTAGATGATGACGATCAGACAGTGACCTTCGTCAGACAGTGACCTCCATCAGACGATGACCATCAGACAGTGACCTTCATCAGACGATGATCATCAGACAGTGACCTTCATCAGACGATGACCATCAGACAGTGACTTTCATTAGATGATGACCATCAGACAGTGACCTTCACGAGACAATGACCATCAGACAGTGACCTTCATCAATGACCATCAGACAGTGACCATCAGACAGTGACCATCAGACAGTGAGCTTCATCAGACGATGACCATCAGACGGTGACCTTCATCAAATGATGATCATCAGACAGTGACCTTCATCAGACAATGACCATCAGACAGTGACCTTCATCAGATGGTGACCTTCATCAGATGATAACCATCAGACAGTGACCTTCGTCAGACGGTGGATCGCTCCCGTTCTTCATCTTGACCTTCTCCTGATGATGTCATGACCTCGCTCTGTGTCACTGTACAGATGTGTATGTGGGAACATGAAGGAACACACTGACCACCGGGTGAGTCTCATGGCTTTGTAAACGAAGGTGTCAGGTGGTTTGAGGACAGACTGACAGACAGCAGTGTTAAGGTGTCAGGTGGTTTGAGGACAGACTGACAGACAGCAGTTGTCAAGATTTTGGTCTGAACCATCTGTTTCATCATCAACAACCAGGAGTGGGGTCAAAGGTCAAAATACTTGACTTCTCCTTTAAGAAAAAAAACACTGACTACATGTGAAATGATTTGATTGGTTCTCACCCTGTCTCTGTCCAATCACTGATAACACTGTCAGCTGTGGGCGTGGTCAGGTCTGTGATGTCAGAGATGATTGGTCCAGAGGTCAGCGGGGCGTCGGTGGAGAACAGACTGGCTGCAGCCTGAAACAAACACACACACAAACACATATACACACACACAGTTTAATACCCACTCAGGTGTCAACAGGGACGTGGACAGGTGAGTCACACACACGTTACCTGCATGTGCTCCAATGAGAGCGGCCGACTGTATTTGGGCATGGAGTGGGCGGAGCTAGAGTCATTGAGCATCAGAGGGCTGCAGAGACAGGGACAGAGACAGGGACAGGGACAAGGACAGAGCTGCTGAGACACACTGAATCACATCTGGTGTATTCTTATATTAACAGTACTGATCAGCACGCTAACGGGGAGCTAACAGTACGCTAACATTATGCTAACAGTGTGCTAACAATGTGCTAACAGTAGGACAACAGTACACTAACAGTTTAGTATATTAAACCCTATTTTATAGGCCTCTGCTCGACAGTTGTATACCCATAATTAAATGAGTATATCTCTGCAACCACAAGGTCTATTTGAATACTTTTTCTTTTATAGTAAAGGGAACACTTGTGAGATTTGTTATGATGTGTAAATATCAGTATATATGTTACTGGTGAAGAGTGAGTGAAGATGGAACAAAGCACATATGAAAACATGTCAGGTTCGCCTAGAAAAAAAGGATGAGTATCCCTTTGAAAATGATGCAGCTGTAGCTCTAATCCTCTTTCAAATCATAGAACAATATGTGGACATTATCTGTGCAAAGTTTGATTCTGATAAAGTGAAGCAGAAGAAAATCAGAGAGGTTTTAGCACAGACAGTTCAGGCGAGATCTCCAAAATGGCCAGTTTGGCACAGTTTGGCACCATGTGTGCCATTTGATTTTTATCATGTACAAGACCATATAGTTCATTGTTTTATGACTAACTGTGTTCAAGGCCTCCAAAAACAACCGTTTTGTTCCTCTCAAGAGAGACCTCACACAGTAACAGGCTGCTGAACTCACATACAGCAGGTTTGGTTGTCTGATATAGAGGTACGCATAGCTGTATCTCCGCAACGGATTGGTCGATTTGAGTGAATGACACTTCATTCGATTCGTTAGAGCCAATAGAATGAAGCTATACCCACCAGAGTTAGATTGACAGCACTGTCAGCCAATCAGAGTCAGCAAAACGCTGTTGTGGGGGAGGGGCAGGCTGCTGTATACGGAGATTGTAATGCTTCCCCCCGGGTCCTAGAGTCTGTTAGAAACGCCCGGACACATTTAAATGTAACACAAGGAGTGGGACTAACAGAAATGAGTGTGAATTCACCGATAAAATAAACTTTTCACGGCAAAACAACAAAGGTAACAGAGATTTTATAACTGTCGTTTGGCTGTTGTTGTTATTCTTTGGCCTCTGTCTCTCACATGCTTCGGTGTAGAGTGCTTTGGCGCATACATGCGGAAAGTGTAGAGTCTCAGCTTTCATTCGAGGTGTATGTCGTGTGTTTTGAATGAAGTGCCGTAGAGCTGTAGCCACAAATGTGGCGAGTGGGTTGACGCAGCGGTGCTGTCTGGAGTTTGACATGTAGTAATTAATTTAGTTGTTATTTGAGTTGTGTTTGGAGCATGTAAAAAGGTTTGTACAGCCGTGTAGCCCAGGCTCTGCTGTTTAATTTGATGTGCAACATCACTATATTCTTTCGTGGGTGGTGCACTGTTTCACACTGTGTTTGCTAAGTGGTGATGTCTAAACAACAGTAAGTTAACAGTAGGTTAAAATGATGCTAACATTATGCTAACAGTGTGCTAACAGTAGCTTAACAGTACACTACCTATGCTATATGTGTGTACACTGTGTAGTAAACGTACAGTTTTCTCTTGACTCCTAACATCCTGTTGGACTGAACCAAAGACACCAGGAACTGGATCAACTGTGGACAGAGACAGAAACACCACCACCATCATCATCATCATCTTCGTTATTGTTGTAACTGGTTCAGATAGAAGCTGAGATGACGTGCTAACAAGCTAACATGCTAACATGAGTGAGTGTATCAATGTATTGGTGTAATGATTACCTTGTTGACAACCTTCTGTTGCTGAGCGTGTTTCTGTCTCAGACTGGCCACTTCTCTCCACAGAGCCTCGTTCTCACTGAAACACACACACACACACACACACACACACACACACACACACACACACAGGGACACTGAATGTAGTGAGTAGGGCTGGGCGATATGGCCTAAAAAAAAAATCTCAGATTTTTTCACAACAAATCCGATTTACGATTTAAATCGATTTTTCCCCCCTACTTAAAATCAATTTGCAGATGACAAAGAAATTGTTCAAGTGCAATCTGAAAAAAGCCAAAAAGAGATGTCAGGCCCTGCCTGCCATTGTAAACAGTGAAAATGTAACTTTTCAGTGAGCGTTCTCTAGTTTCAAACTGACTGTGACATGATGCAAAACATAAAATGTGTTGGGAATTGACCCTTTAAAACTGGCGAGTGAACTAATTGACCGCTACAGGGCTCCAGTCAGTGAACACAGTCATCGATCAGATTCAAGCTCTTTATTCTCAGTCGGAGGAACGGTACACGGTGCAGCACAGGAGTGCATAAACACTCAGTTTCTACAATAAACAGAAAAGAAACAAATATACATGTCAGAGTTATTACAGATCTACATACACACTGTGACAGGAGCCACTATTTTTTTTTTTTTTTTTTAAGATTATTTTTTTCGGGCATTTTTGCCTTTAATAGACAGGACAGTTAAGCGTGAAAGGGGAGAGAGTGAGGGAGTGACATGCAGCAAAGGGCCACAGGCTGGACTCGAACCTGGGCCGCTGCGGCAATAGCCTTCATACATGAGGCGCCTGCTCTACCACTAAGCCACCGACGCCCCGAAAGGAGCCACTATGAACAGTGCATCCACCATCTAACCGCATAAAATACAGAGATAACCAAGTCATTTCACCAAGTGAACACCTTAGCAGCAATACCAAACTCACATCGTCAGTGACGTCTGCACCGGAGACGATCACACTGTAGAATGCACGGAGTGAAAAACGGAAGTAACCCACGATGTGAGACAGGATTTCAAAATAAAAGACTCTAACCGGAGATGTTCGTAAACATACAAAATAAGAGTCCCGAGACCAAAATATCTGTAAACGTGAAGAATTCACAACCAAATGTCTGTGACCCTGTTTTCATCGGGCACCATATCTCTAGTAATATACATTGCGACTGCATCCGTGATCGCTTTCCACCGGGCCCCTTTCTTATCATACGGGATACAGTTTGTAAATGTTTCCAAGACGGCAGCGCTGCGGCTGCCGCGGTCTCGTTCATTTCGTAGGGAGCAACACCTCTCCCACTGGGCAGCATGCCTCTGTTTGAGCTGCTGCAGTAAATACGTAGTTCTGCTACCTTTGGTTGCAACAGCCTTCAAACACACTTTGCAGCGGGTGCTGTTTGTTCTGTGTCTGACGCCACAAAACTGAACTAATTCCTCATAACTGAAGACACACTCGCTACCGTGTTGTTTGTGTATCAAGCGCGGAGGGAGGGGGGAACCCACTCTGAACTACGGGAGCCCAGCAGGGAGCGAGGGTGGCGGATGTTGAAGAGAAACTCGATTTTCATTAAAACAAATCGATCTAAACTACAAACTTGAATTAATCGATAAAATCGATTTATCGCCCAGCCCTAGTAGTGAGGACACTGCTGACAGCTGGACCGGCTCCACAGACCCTGCTGACCGCTGACTGAGCAGTGTTCTTACTGTTTCATGGTGATGATCCTCGAGTCAATGGTTTCCTGTTTCCCCTTCATCAGCTGGACATCGCTCAGGATCTTGTTCACATCATCTGCAGACATCTTCACTTCCTCCTGACGCACGGTTGACACCTGAGCAACAGTGAGAAACATACTGTTACCAAGGAAACCAGAACAGGTCAGCAGGTTAACAATTATGAAGAGTGTGTGCACAGGTGTCTACAGGCGTGTATACAGGTGTGTGCACAGGTGTCACAGGTACGTACGTTGGTGACCTTGCGTTTGATGTTCTCCAGCAGGTGATCTTGTCCTCTGATGAAGAACGGATGTTGGAACTCAGTGTCGTCTCGTTCTGGTTTCACCAGACCGCCCTGCTCGATGTGAACCACCTTACGGAACCCATCTGAGAGAACGTAAACAAATATGTAAATGAGAACATTGTTAGGTTCATTAATGTACAGAAAAAAAACACCGTTACCATGTGTATATTTCTACATATTAACCAACCATAACATGTTTATATTTCTACATATTAACCAACGTTAACATGTGTATGTTTCTACATATTAACCAACGCTGACATGTTTATATTTCTACATATTAACCAACCTCACCATGTTTATATTTCTACATATTAACCAACTTTAACATGTTTATATTTCTACATATTAACCAACCTCACCATGTTTATATTTCTACATATTAACCAACGCTGACATGTTTATATTTCTACATATTAACCAACCTTAACATGTTTATATTTCTACATATTAACCAACCTCACCATGTTTATATTTCTACATATTAACCAACGCTGACATGTTTATATTTCTACATATTAACCTACCATAACATGTTTATATTTCTACATATTAACCAACCTCACCATGTTTATATTTCTACATATTAACCAACCTTAACATGTTTATATTTCTACATATTAACCAACCTCAACATGTTTATATTTCTACATATTAACCAACGCTGACATGTTTATATTTCTACATATTAACCAACGCTGACATGTTTATATTTCTACATATTAACCAAAGCTGACATGTTTATATTTCTACATATTAACCAATCATAACATGTTTATATTTCTACATATTAACCAACGCTGACATGTTTATATTTCTACATATTAACCAACGCTGACATGTTTATATTTCTACATATTAACCAACCTCACCATGTTTATATTTCTACATATTAACCAACGCTGACATGTTTATATTTCTACATATTAACCAACGCTGACATGTTTATATTTCTACATATTAACCAACCGTAACATGTTTATATTTCTACATATTAACCAACCTCACCGTGTTTATATTTCTACATATTAACCAACCTTAACATGTTTATATTTCTACATATTAACCAATCATAACATGTTTATATTTCCACATATTAACCAACCATAACATGTTTATATTTCTACATATTAACCAACCATAACATGTTTATATTTCTACATATTAACCAACCATAACATGTTTATATTTCTACATATTAACCAACCATAACATGTTTATATTTCTACATATTAACCAACGCTGACATGTTTATATTTCTACATATTAACCAATCATAACATGTTTATATTTCTACATATTAACCAACCATAACATGTTTATATTTCTACATATTAACCACCCTTAACATGTTTATATTTCTACATATTGACCACCCTTAATATGTTTATATTTCTACATATTAACCAACCTTAACATGTTTATATTTCTACATATTAACCAACCTCACCATGTTTATATTTCTACATATTAACCAACCTCACCATGTTTATATTTCTACATATTAACCAACCTCAACATGTTTATATTTCTACATATTAACCACCCTTAACATGTTTATATTTCTACATATTAACCAACCTTAACATGTTTATCTTTCTACATATTAACCAACCTCACCATGTGTATATTTCTACATATTAACCAACCTTAACATGTTTATATTTCTACATATTAACCAACCTCACCATGTTTATATTTCTACATATTAACCAACCTCAACATGTTTATATTTCTACATATTAACCACCCTTAACATGTTTATATTAGGGGTGGGACTCGATTAAAAAAATTAATCTAATTAATTAGAGGCTTTGTGATTAATTAATCTCAATTAATCGCAGTTTAATGGTATAACAATATTTGCCACAAGAAGCCACATTTTTCAATTTAAATGAATTTTGGTATATGACTGAATCAAATGATAGACACATACATACATTTATACAACAAAATATTGTTTATTTTGCATCAGTCTGACAGTGGCACTGTAAATCATAATGATGGCTATATTCAAGCTTTCGTAGAACTTTCATTTAAACTCAAGCTCTTTTAATGTCTAGAAAATGTTTGTTTTACATTAAAAGTGCAATTTCAAGTACATTCAGAACAGTGGAAACGGGTTGCCGACACCGCTTGCTCGTACTCGGACCAGGACTGCTGGCGCTAACAGCTCCGGTGGTTTCTGTGCTCGCTGCAACATGTTTTGCATTCAGGTGGTACCGTAGGCTTGATGTGCTTCGGTGGTATGCAAATTCTTTTTTGCACAATTTGCACAAAACCACGCTCTTATCAAGGCTTCCATCAGGCAGTTTTTTAAAATGAAACTTGCCCTCCATCAGTCCAAGCAATGTACTCTCCTCAGGTTCCTCCATGTTAGCTGTTGTTAGCCTCCTAGCTCTGACACGTCTTGTGCATCAGTGTGATCGGCGGACCAGGAACTCGTGCACTTACAAACGTTCCGTGTTGTCTGGAGTGCAAACTGCGATTAAATGCGTTAATTTTTTTGACGCGTTTTTTTTTTGGTAATTAATTAATCGTAATTAACGCGTTAAAGTCCCACCCCTAGTTTATATTTCTACATATTAACCAACCATAACATGTTTATATTTCTACATATTAACCAACCTCACCATGTTTATATTTCTACATATTAACCAACCTTAACATGTTTATATTTCTACATATTAACCAACCTCACCATGTTTATATTTCTACATATTAACCAACGCTGACATGTTTATATTTCTACATATTAACCAACCTCACCATGTTTATATTTCTACATATTAACCAACGCTGACATGTTTATATTTCTACATATTAACCAACGCTGACATGTTTATATTTCTACACATTAACCAACGCTGACATGTTTATATTTCTACACATTAACCAACGCTGACATGTTGATATTTCTACATATTAACCAACCTCACCATGTTTATATTTCTACATATTAACCAACCTTAACATGTTTATATTTCTACATATTAACCAACCTCACCATGTTTATATTTCTACATATTAACCAACGCTGACATGTTTATATTTCTACATATTAACCAACCTCACCATGTTTATATTTCTACATCTTAACCAACCTCACCATGTTTATATTTCTACATATTAACCAACCTTAACATGTTTATATTTCTACATATTAACCAACCTCACCATGTTTATATTTCTACATATTAACCAACCCTGACATGTTTATATTTCTACATATTAACCAACCTTAACATGTTTATATTTCTACATATTAACCAACGCTGACATGTTTATATTTCTACATATTAACCAACCTTAACATGTTTATATTTCTACATATTAACCAACGCTGACATGTTTATATTTCTACATATTAACCAACCTTACCATGTTTATATTTCTACATATTAACCAACGCTGACATGTTTATATTTCTACATATTAACCAACGCTGACATGTTTATATTTCTACATATTAACCAACCTCACCATGTTTATATTTCTACATATTAACCAACGCTGACATGTTTATATTTCTACATATTAACCAATCATAACATGTTTATATTTCTACATATTAACCAACCTCACCATGTTTATATTTCTACATATTAACCAACGCTGACATGTTTATATTTCTACATATTAACCAACGCTGACATGTTTATATTTCTACATATTAACCAACCTCACCGTGTTTATATTTCTACATATTAACCAATCATAACATGTTTATATTTCCACATATTAACCAACCATAACATGTTTATATTTCTACATATTAACCAACCATAACATGTTTATATTTCTACATATTAACCACCCTTAACATGTTTATATTTCTACATATTAACCAACCATAACATGTTTATATTTCTACATATTAACCAACCGTAATATGTTTATATTTCTACATATTAACCAACCTTAACATGTTTATATTTCTACATATTAACCAACCTCACCATGTTTATATTTCTACATATTAACCAACCTCACCATGTTTATATGTCTACATATTAACCAACCTTAACATGTTTATATTTCTACATATAACCAACGTTAACATGTTTATACTTCTACATATTAACCACCCTTAACATGTTTATATTTCTACATATTAACCAACGCTGACATGTTTATATTTCTACATATTAACCAACCTTAACATGTTTATGTTTCTACATAATAACCAACCTCACCATGTGTATATTTCTACATATTAACCAACCATAACATGTTTATATTTCTACATATTAACCAACCTCACCATGTTTATATTTCTACATATTAACCAACCTTAACATGTTTATATTTCTACATATTAACCAAACTCACCATGTTTATATTTCTACATATTAACCAACGCTGACATGTTTATATTTCTACATATTAACCAACCTTAACATGTTTATATTTCTACATATTAACCAACCTCACCATGTTTATATTTCTACATATTAACCAACGCTGACATGTTTATATTTCTACATATTAACCAACCATAACATGTTTATATTTCTACATATTAACCAACCTCACCATGTTTATATTTCTACATATTAACCAAACTTAACATGTTTATATTTCTACATATTAAAACCTCACCATGTTTATATTTCTACATATTAACCAACGCTGACATGTTTATATTTCTACATATTAACCAACCTTAACATGTTTATATTTCTACATATTAACCAACCTTAACATGTTTATATTTCTACATATTAACCAACCTCACCATGTTTATATTTGTACATATTAACCAACGCTGACATGTTTATATTTCTACATATTAACCAACCTCACCATGTTTATATTTCTACATATTAACCAACGCTGACATGTTTATATTTCTACATATTAAAACCTCACCATGTTTATATTTCTACATATTAACCAACGCTGACATGTTTATATTTCTACATATTAACCAACCTCACCATGTTTATATTTCTACATATTAACCAACCATAACATGTTTATATTTCTACATATTAACCAACCTTAACATGTTTATATTTCTACATATTAACCAACCATAACATGTTTATATTTCTACATATTAACCAACCATAACATGTTTATATTTCTACATATTAACCAACGCTGACATGTTTATATTTCTACATATTAACCAACTGTAACATGTTTATATTTCTACATATTAACCAACCTCACCATGTTTATATTTCTACATATTAACCAACCATAACATGTTTATATTTCTACATATTAACCAACCTTAACATGTTTATATTTCTACATATTAACCAACACTGACATGTTTATATTTCTACATATTAACCAACGCTGACATGTTTATATTTCTACATATTAACCAACCTTAACATGTTTATATTTCTACATATTAACCAACCATAACATGTTTATATTTCTACATATTAACCAACCTCACCATGTTTATATTTCTACATATTAACCAACCTTAACATGTTTATATTTCTACATATTAACCAACCTCACCATGTTTATATTTGTACATATTAACCAACCATAACATGTTTATATTTCTACATATTAACCAACCATAACATGTTTATATTTCTACATATTAACCAACCATAACATGTTTATATTTCTACATATTAACCAACCTTAACATGTTTATATTTCTACATATTAACCAACCTCACCATGTTTATATTTCTACATATTAACCAACCATAACATGTTTATATTTCTACATATTAACCAACCTTAACATGTTTATATTTCTACATATTAACCAACCTTAACATGTTTATATTTCTACATATTAACCAACGCTGACATGTTTATATTTCTACATATTAACCAACCTTAACATGTTTATATTTCTACATATTAACCAACCATAACATGTTTATATTTCTACATATTAACCAACCTCACCATGTTTATATTTCTACATATTAACAACGCTGACATGTTTATATTTCTACATATTAACCAACCTTAACATGTTTATATTTCTACATATTAACCAACCTTACCATGTTTATATTTCTACATATTAACCAACCTCACCATGTTTATATTTCTACATATTAACCAACGCTGACATGTTTATATTTCTACATATTAACCAACGCTGACATGTTTATATATCTACATATTAACCAACCTTAACATGTTTATATTTCTACATATTAACCAACCATATCATGTTTATATTTCTACATATTAACCAACGCTGACATGTTTATATTTCTACATATTAACCAACGTTAACATGTTTATATTTCTACATCTTAACCAACCTCACCATGTTTATATTTCTACATATTAACCAACCATAACATGTTTATATTTCTACATATTAACCAACCATAATATGTTTATATTTCTACATATTAACCAACCTTAACATGTTTATATTTCTACATATTAACCAACCTTAACATGTTTATATTTCTACATATTAACCAACCTCACCATGTTTATATTTCTACATATTAACCAACCTCACCATGTTTATATTTCTACATATTAACCAACCATAACATGTTTATATTTCTACATATTAACCAACCTTAACATGTGTATATTTCTACATATTAACCAACCTTAACATGTTTATATTTCTACATATTAACCAACCTCACCATGTGTATATTTCTACATATTAACCAACCTTAACATGTGCATATTTCTACATATTAACCAACCTTAACATGTTTATATTTCTACATATTAACCAACCTCACCATGTGTATATTTCTACATATTAACCAACCTTAACATGTGTATATTTCTACATATTAACCAACCTTAACATGTTTATATTTCTACATATTAACCAACGTTAACATGTTTATACTTCTACATATTAACCAACGTCAACATGTTTGTATCTTTTGTTGATATAAACAAATATAAACATAAACATATAAACACAGTCTGTACTCACACATGTTGAGCTGTCGGATGAAACTCGCCATGTTGTTGTGTTTGAAGAACTTTGGTAAAACTTCTTTTGAGAATCGACCCTGATCGAACACATGGAAACTGGTTCCACTCTGAGACACACAGAACATTCAGAGAACATAAAATCAAACTGGTGTCTAACTGGTGTGTAACTGGTGTCTAACTGGTCTTAGTCTGTTTACATTAAATCAAGCTGGTGTCTAACTGGTGTCTAACTGGTCTTAGTCTGTTTACATTAAATCAAGCTGGTGTCTAACTGGTGTGTAACTGGTGTGTAACTGGTCTTAGTCTGTTTATATTAAATCAAACTGGTGTCTAACTGCTGTCTAACTGGTCTTAGTGTGTTTACATTGAATCAAACTGGTGTCTAACTGGTCTTAGTCTGTTAACATTAAATCAAACTGGTGTCTAAGTGGTGTCTAACTGGTTTTAGTCTGTTTACATTAAATCACACTGGTGTCTAACTGGTGTCTAACTGGTCTCAGTCAGTTTACATTAAATCAAACTGGTGTGTAACTGGTGTCTATCTGGTTTCTTCTCTATAAATCAAAGCTAACTGTCCTCTGAAGGACTCAACCTGCTAACAGTTGTAAGCTAAACTAAGCTAAAGTAAGCTAAGCTAACGTGCTCACCGGGCTCCAGCAGATGAGCGGGTCGGTGTCCGGGTCCTCCACCAGGGTCCACAGTTTGGTGAGGAAGGCCGGGACGTTACCGCCGCCCAGCACGGCCCCCCCTCCTCCACCGGAATACTCCATCGATGAGACACAAATCAAACACACACCGCTAATCGGAGCTAACGATGCTAGCAGTTAGCTGTAGAGACAAACAAAGTGCGCCACGGGTCCGGACTGTGGTCTGATCCGGGTCACACAGGACTGGGTCCGGGTCCTGAACTCTGCTGGTCTCTGCTGGTCCGTTACAACCGGGTTTTATTCAACTAAAAACCAAAAACACAACAAATCCAACCACTCAGGCAACTGCGTAACGAGCTGGTTGTCGCGCCGTGATGACGTTGCGGTCAACGTAACGTCAACGTCCTGTCGCGTAGTGACGTCACCATCTGTAATCTGGATTATTTCATTTAGAGACTATTTTTGGTTTCAGGACGAACAGGAATAAACCACTCAGTCTGTCCCTGTTTCTGATTCAGTCATCAACCAGAGACTTTATTATGATCACATGAACCAGAGACTTTATTATGATCACATTAACCAGAGACTTTATTATGATCACATGAACCAGAGACCTTATTATGATCACATGAACCAGAGACTTTATTATGATCACATGAACCAGAGACTTTATTATGATCACATGAACCAGAGACTTTATTATGATCACATGAACCAGAGACTTTATTAAGATCACATGAACCAGAGACTTTATTATGATCACATGAACCAGAGACTTTATTATGATCACATGAACCAGAGACTTTATTATGATCACATGAACCAGAGACTTTATTATGAGCACATGAACCAGAGACTTTATTATGATCACATGAACCAGAGACCTTATTATGATCACATGAACCAGAGACTTTATTATGAGCACATGAACCAGAGACTTTATTATGATCACATGAACCAGAGACCTTATTATGATCACATGAACCAGAGACCTTATTAAGATCACATGAACCAGAGACCTTATTATGATCACATGAACCAGAGACTTTATTATGAGCACATGAACCAGAGACTTTATTATGATCACATGAACCGGAGACCTTATTATGATCACATGAACCAGAGACCTTATTATGATCACATGAACCAGAGACTTTATTATGATCACATGAACCAGAGACCTTATTATGATCACATGAACCAGAGACCTTATTAAGATCACATGAACCAGAGACCTTATTATGATCACATGAACCAGAGACTTTATTATGAGCACATGAACCAGAGACTTTATTATGATCACATGAACCGGAGACCTTATTATGATCACATGAACCAGAGACCTTATTATGATCACATGAACCAGAGACTTTATTATGATCACATGAACCAGAGACCTTATTATGATCACATGAACCAGAGACCTTATTATGATCACATGAACCAGAGAGTTCATTATGAGCACATGAACCAGAGAGTTCATTATGAGCACATGAACCAGAGAGTTCATTATGAGCACACTGATCTCTTCCATATAAATAGGCTCGTTGGAGATGAGCCAGGCCTGCGCAGATTCGATCTGAATCTGAAGGTTTATTCTCTGAACAGAATACATGTTGTGTGACTGATGGAGGCTGAGAACGAACTGATATGTAAGCCTGACAGTATTTTAATAAATTGACATCATATCGGACAGGAAGTGAGTGTTTCTGTGACTTCCTGTACGGACTGAAGGCTGCTGGAAACTGTCAGGAAACTGTCCAACTTGATCGCGGCTATTTGTCACCGCCTCCTGCTGTGGCCGCCTGATCTCGTCTGCTCTCCAGGCGAGGCGCAGTTCATCTCCAACGAGCCTAATGAATGAGAGTAGTTTGTAACGGCAGTATGGCGGTCGTACGCACGTGTCCCGCCTCTTCCTCCACTCACAAAGCCAATTGTTTGGTGATTTTTTTTGTCAGTCATGTTGTAGTGACGTAAGCCTGCCTAACCACCTTCACGACAGTTTGGTCAAGTTGCTGCATAGAGGACTCCAGAGGGAGGGGCCATTGACAGTAGCAGGGAGGGTCACGGGGAAAGTGTGGTTGGAAAGCTACGCCTCGCCGCCTGTGAATTTGCACGCTCTCAGTCTGCGACCAGAGATAATAAGAGAACAGATGTAATCCATCGACAGCACCACACATGGTATGATGGTCTCACATGATTGCTCAGGAGACACCCTCAGGCCACGGAGGCAGTTGAAACGAGACTTGATGACCCCCTGTCCTGACCCTGAGACTCCATCTCAGGGTCAGGACAGGGGGTCATCAAGTACCTTGTGCATGCATAGCCTCTGTCCCCCAGCAGCACTCCATCAAAGAGCCCTGTTAACAAAGGCAGAGGAAATCACTCATATGCATATTATATGTATGTGCATACCACTGTGCAGCATGGGGCCCTCTGCATCTGTGTTGTTGTTGTTGTCGTTGACGACCACCAGATGACGCTGTGACACGCGTCACCTCTGACCTCGCGGTGGTCACGTGACGGTTCCCACGTGCTGCGTGATGGAGGAGAGCAGCAGCAGAGACACGCGGGGCTCCGCTCAGACACCGGAGCTGAAGAAGGTCCGAGAGAAGACTGTGATGAAGAAGAAGAGGAGTAAGGAGGAGGAGGAAGAGGAGGAGGAGGAGGAGGTGAGACACAGACAGACAGAGGAGGACTGGGTGGACTGGGTGGACTGGGAACGAGCTGGGGCTAGCTGTTAGCTAGCCTGTCGTCAGTGTGCGGAGACACAGATTGAAACCGAACTCCATTCAGAATCTGTACATTTTTTGACCTGTTGCTCTTCATCAGACCATCATCATCATGTATGGGCATGTTCAACCTGTGATCTGGATCAAGATCGTCTCATCATCAGTTCGGCATACATGAAGTCCGTTAATATAAATAACTGAGTCACAAAGTGATGGTTTAAACAGTGAGACACTGAAGATAAATACGTGTTTACAGGAGGAGCTCAGCGGCTTAAAACGGTCAGATTCTGAATGGAGAGAACGTAACATCTGTCAGGTCGACTACACTGGAAACAAACATGCTAATGTTAGCTAAAGCTACATAACACTATACTGGAAACAAACATGCTAATGTTAGCTAAAGCTACATAACACTATACTGGAAACAAACATGCTAATGTTAGCTTAAGCTACATAACACTATACTGGAAACAAACATGCTAATGTTAGCTAAAGGTACATAACACTATACTGGAAACAAACATGCTAATGTTAGCTAAAGCTACATAACACTATACTGGAAACAAACATGCTAATGTTAGCTAAAGGTACATAACACTATACTGGAAACAAACATGCTAATGTTAGCTAAAGCTACATAACACTATACTGGAAACAAACATGCTAATGTTAGCTAAAGCTACATAACACTACACTGGAAACAAACATGCTAATGTTAGCTAAAGCTATATAACACTATACTGGAAACAAACATGCTAATGTTAGCTAAAGCTATATAACACTATACTGGAAACAAACATGCTAATAACAAAGTTGTTGTCATTGTAGCATTAGCTGTTAGTATGCTAGCGCTGCTGTGTGGGCGGAGCTAACAGACAGGAAGTCACACTGATTTGTTCTATCTAAACTTTTCTTCTTCAGATCTTGAACTTCAACAACAAATCTGCTGAGGAGGAGGATGAAGATGAAGATGTGTCCGACAGCGAGGACAGCGTCTTCTCGGGACTGGAGGATTCTGGGAGTGACAGTGAGGATGAGGAGGATGATGTCGAAGAGGAGGGATCAGATGATGAAGATGAAGATGTGAAGGCGGAGTCAGAGCAGAGTGAGCAGGTAGAGTTTGAGCTGTGACTCACCTGCTGCTGTTCTCAGGGTTCTCCTGTAGAACCTCACCTGTACTGTCTTCTACCTGCAGACAGAGGAGAAGAAGAAGATGAAGGAGGGCGGAGTGACAGAAGAAGAAGACGAGTACAAACACGACTCTTCAGATGAGGAGGTGGGTTCTGTTGGTTCCTTCAGGGTCTCCACGTGTGTCTCAGTTATTCTGTAGGGTTCTCTAGTGTTCCTCGGTGCTCTTTGTAATGTTCTGCGGGGTTCTCTAGTGTTCCTCAGTGCTCTTTGTAATGTTCTGTAGGGTTCTCTAGTGTTCCTTGGTGCTCTTTGTAATGTTCTGTAGGGTTCTCTAGTGTTCCTCGGTGCTCTTTGTAATGTTCTGTTGGGTTCTCTAGTGTTCCTCAGTGCTCTTTGTAATGTTCTGTTAGGTTCTCTAGTGTTCCTTGGTGCTCTTTGTAATGTTCTGTGGGGTTCTCTAGTGTTCCTCAGTGCTCTTTGTAATGTTCTGTTGGGTTCTCTAGTGTTCCTCGGTGCTCTTTGTAATGTTCTGTAGGGTTCTCTAGTGTTATTCAGTGCTCTTTGTAATGTTCTACTCAGGGTTCTCTTGTGTTCCTCAGTGCTCTTTGTAATGTTCTGTAGCGTTCTCTAGTGTTCCTCGGTACTCTTTGTAATGTTCTATTCAGGGTTCTCTAGTGTTCCCCAGTGCTCTTTATCATGTTCTGTTGGGTTCTCTAGTGTTCCTCGGTGCTCTTTGTAATGTTCTATTCAGGGTTCTCTAGTGTTCCCCAGTGCTCTTTATCGTGTTCTGTAGGGTTCTCTAGTGTTCCTCGGTGCTCTTTATAATGTTCTGTAGAGTTTTCTAGTGTTCCTCGGTGCTCTTTATCATGTTCTGTAGGGTTCTCCAGTGTTTCTCAGTGCTCTTTATAATGTTCTGTGGTGTTCTCTGTGTTCCTCAGTGCTCTTTGTAATGTTCTGTTGGATTCTCTAGTGTTCCTTGGTGCTCTTTATAATGTTCTGTAGGGTTCTCCAGTGTTTCTCAGTGCTCTTTATAATGTTCTGTAGAGTTTTCTAGTGTTCCTCGGTGCTCTGTATAATGTTCTGTAGGGTTCTCCAGTGTTTCTCAGTGCTCTTTATAATGTTCTGTGGTGTTCTCGAGTGTTACTCGGTGCTCTTTGTAATGTTCTGTGAGGTTCTCTAGTGTTACTCGGTGCTCTTTGTAATGTTCTGTAGGGTTTTCTAGTGTTCCTCGGTGCTCTTTGTAATGTTCTGTTCAGGGTTCTCTAGTGTTCCCCAGTGCTCTTTTTCATGTTCTGTAGGGTTCTCTAGTGTTCCTCGGTGCTCTTTGTAATGTTCTGTAGGGTTCTCCAGTGTTTTTCGGTGCTCTTTGTCATGTTCTGTAGGGTTCTCTAGTGTTCCTTGATGCTCTTTATCATGTTCTGTAGGGTTCTCCAGTGTTTTTCAGTGCTCTTTATGTTCTGTAGAGTTCTCTTGTGTTCCTCGGTGCTCTTTATAATGTTCTGTAGGGTTCTCCAGTGTTTCTCAGTGCTCTTTATCATGTTCTGTAGGGTTCTCTAGTGTTCCTCGGTGCTCTTTGTAATGTTCTGTTGGGTTCTCTAGTGTTCCCCGGTTGCTCTTTGTAATGTTTTGTAGGGTTCTCTAGTGTTCCTCGGTGATCTTTGTAATGTTCTACTCAGGGTTTTCTAGTGTTCCTCGGTGCTCTTTGTAATGTTCTGTAGGGTTCTCGTGTGTTCCTCTGTGCTCTTTGTAATGTTCTGTGGGGTTCTCTAGTGTTCCTTGGTGCTCTTTGTAATTTTCTGTAGGGTTCTCCAGTGTTCCTCGGTGCTCTGTATAATGTTCTGTAGGGTTCTCCAGTGTTTCTCAGTGCTCTTTATCGTGTTCTGTATAGTTCTCAAGTGTTCCTAGGTGCTCTTTGTAATGATCTGTTGGGTTCTCTAGTGTTCCTCGGTGCTCTTTGTAATGTTCTACTCAGGGCTCTGTGTTCCCCAGTGCTCTTTGTAATGTTCTGTAGGGTTCTCTAGTGTTCCACAGTGCTCTTTGTAATGTTCTGTGGAGTGCTCTTTGTAATGTTCTGTTGGGTTCTTTAGTGTTCCTCGGTGCTCTTTGTAATGTTCTACTTAGGGTTCTCTAGTGTTCCTCGGTGCTCTTTGTAATGATCTGTAGGGTTCTCCAGTGTTCCTCAGTGCTCTTTGTAATGTTCTGTTGGGTTCTCTTGTGATCCTCGATGCTCTTTGTAATGTTCTGTTGGGTTCTCTAGTGTTCCTCGGTGCTTTTTGTAATGTTCTACTTAGGGTTCTCTAGTGTTCCTTGGTGCTCTTTGTAATGTTCTGTGGGGTTCTCTAGTGTTCCTCGGTGCTCTTTTATAATGTTCTACTCAGGGTTCTCTGAGTTCCTCAGTGCTTTTTGTAATGTTCTACTCAGGGTTCTCTGTGTTCCTCAGTGCTCTTTGTAATGTTCTGTTGGATTCTCTAGTGTTCCTCGGTGCTCTTTATAATGTTCTACTCAGTTTGTCTGACATTGTGCTACCTGTGATGTTTTTGGTTCCTCAGGACATCAGGAACACGGTGGGGAACATTCCGATGGAATGGTACAAAGACTTCCCTCACATTGGCTACGACCTGGACGGGAAGAAGATCTACAAACCAATCAGGAACAAAGACGAGCTCGACGACTTCTTGGACAAGATGGAGAACCCCGAGTACTGGTGAGCTAAGTAGCATGATGCTAACTCCATTGGTTCACAGAGGAAATGCTAATGATGCTAACCTGCAGACAGTTAGGGTTCTTTAGGTGGTGGGAGGTCACAGTCAGACGGAGGTCACAGTCACAGGGAGGTCACAGTCACAGGGAGGTCACAGTCAGACGGAGGTCACAGGGAGGTCACAGTCAGACGGAGGTCACAATCAGACAGAGATCGCAGTCAGTCAGAGGTCACAGTCAGATGGAGGTTACAGTCAGTCAGAGGTCACAGTCAGACAGAGATCGCAGTCAGTCAGAGGTCACAGTCAGATGGAGGTTACAGTCAGTCAGAGGTCACAGTAACAGGGAGGTCACAGTCAGTCAAAGGTCACAGTCAGACAGAGATCACAGTCACAGGGAGGTCACAGTCAGATGGAGGTCACAGTCAGACAGAGATCACAGTCACAGGGAGGTCACAGTCAGACAGAAATCACAGTCACAGGGAGGTCACAGTCAGACAGAGATCACAGTCAGATGGAGGTCACAGCCAGACGGAGGTCACAGTCAGACGAAGGTCACAGTCAGACAGAGGTAAGTGTGGCAGATGTATCAGAACCTTATTAAGCTCCGCCCTCGTGCATCCACAGGAGAACGGTCCACGATAAGCAGACAGGAAGTGACATCGTGCTGTCAGACGAGCAGGTGGAACTGGTGAACCGTCTGCAGAGGGGACAGTTCGGAGACCTCAGCTTCAATGAGTACCAGGTACACTCAGGTGACACAGACCAGACTCCGCCCCTTCCTGCTGGCACAAGCTGTGAATGTTAACCCCCAGGTGTGTGTATGCCCCTCCCCCCCAGCCTCAGGTGGAGTTCTTCAGTCGGGACGTGATGCTCCACCCAGTCACCAACCGCCCGGCGGACAAACGCAGCTTCATCCCGTCTCTGGTCGAGAAGGACAAGGTGTCAAAACTTGTCCATGCCATCAAGATGGGCTGGATCAAACCGCGGCGACAGGACAACGATGGCAGGGGGCGGTACTACGACCTCTGGGCCAATGAGGACGCTTCGATTCTGGCCAAACACAGGATGCACCTGCCCGCCCCCAAAATCCCCCTACCTGGGCACCAGGAGTCCTACAACCCCCCACCTGAGTTCCTGTTCACTGACGAGGAGGTATGACAAACTCACCTGTCCGTCCACCTGTCTGTCCACCTGTCCCTGAACCTGTCTGTGTCTCTGTCTCTGAATCTGTCTGTCCACCAGTCCTTGAACCTGTCTGTGTCTCTGTCCCTGAACCTGTCTGTGTCTCTGTCTCTGAACCTGTCTGTCCACCTGTCCCTGAACCTGTCTGTGTCTCTGTCCCCTGCAGCGAGCTCTGTGGGAGCAGCAGGATCCGTCAGACAGGAAGTTGCCGTTTGTCCCCAGGAAGTTCTCCAGTCTCCGTCAGGTTCCTGCGTTTCCTCGTTTCATCCACGAGCGGTTTGAGCGCTGCCTCGACCTGTACCTGTGTCCCCGCCAGAGGAAGATGAGGGTACCTGACACACACACCTGAGCCCCGCAGCCAATCAGAACGCTCCTCTGTCTGACCAATAACACCTGTCTGTCTCTCTCTGTCTCTGTCTCTGTCTGTCTCTGTCTCTGTCCTCAGGTGAACGTGAACCCAGAGGACCTGATCCCCAAACTGCCCAAACCCAAAGACCTGCAGCCGTTTCCCACAACACAGAGTCTGGTAAGACTGTCCTCACTGTGCAGACATGTCCTCACAGTGTAGACTGTCCTCACAGTGTAGACTTGTGGTCACCACGATGATGTAAGAATAAACTGATGTGTGTACAGTGCAGACACCTGTCCCACAGACAGGTGAGTCCCACTGACCATGTACATACGTGTGTGTGTGTGTGTGTGTGTGTGTGTGTGTGTGTGTGTGTGTGTGTCCGTCCGTCCAGGTGTACCGGGGTCACAGTGGTCTGGTCCGCTCCATCAGTGTGTCTCCATCAGGACAGTGGCTCGCCTCAGGTAGGAGTTTACCTGTTAACCTGGACAGGTGACACATCACAGCCCTGTGTGTAGTGCTGTAGTGTGTATTGTGTGTTTGTAAACAGGAAGTGATGACGGCTCCGTCAGGTTCTGGGAGGTGTGTTCGTCTCGCTGTGTGAGGACAGTCCAGGTGGGCGGAGCTGTGAAGAGCGTCGCCTGGAACCCGAATCCGTCTGTCTGTCTGCTCGCTGTCGCCCTGTAAGGACCTGTCTGTCCCCAAAGCTGACTCTGCCTCTGTCTGTCTCTGTCTCTGATGACCTGTCTCTGTCTCTGTCTGTCTCTGATGACCTGTCTCTGTCTGTCTCCACGTCTCTGATGACCTGTCTCTGTCTCTGTCTCTCTCCACGTCTCTGATGACCTGTCTCTGTCTCTGTCTGTCTCTGATGACCTGTCTCTGTCTGTCTCCACGTCTCTGATGACCTGTCTCTGTCTCTGTCTGTCTCCACGTCTCTGATGACCTGTCTCTGTCTCTGTCTGTCTCTATCTCTGATGACCTGTCTCTGATGACCTGTCTCTGTCTGTCTCTGTCTCTGATGACCTGTCTCTGATGACCTGTCTCTGTCTGTCTCTGTGTCTGATGACCTGTCTCTGTCTCTGATGACCTGTCTCTGTCTGTCTGTCTCAGGGACTCGGTGGTGCTGATCCTGTCTCCGTGTCTCGGGGACAGACAGGTTGTCTCTGCGTCAGAGCGACTGCTCTCAGGTCAACAGGAGGCGGGGCCTACGGAGGGTGAGGGGCCTGTGACTTGGACAGACACGGAGGGGGAGGAGTTAAACCAGGGGATCCGTCTCAGGATCCAACACCCCAAAGTGAGAGGACACACCTGTCCCCTTATTGTTACTGTCTCAGTACCTGTCCTGTCCTAACCACTTCCTGTTGCTCTGCTCAGGCCGTCCATCAGGTGGCGTGGCACGCCAAAGGGGACTACCTGGCGTCGGTGATGCCGGATCACTCCAGCCACCTGCAGGTGTTCATCCACCAGCTGAGCCGGAGGCGGAGCCAGAACCCCTTCAGGAAGAACAAAGGTCTGGTGCAGTGCGTATCCTTCCACCCCGTCAGGCCCTACTTCTTCGTGGCCACGCAGCGCGCCGTGCGCATCTACAACCTGCTCAAACAGGAAATGACCAAGAAACTACAGGCCAACTCCAAATGGATCTCCAGCATGGCCGTCCACCCCGGAGGTAAGGAGACGCACCTGACACCGCTGGTGACATCACTGCTGAGGGGCGGAGCCTCTGTCTCACCTGTCTCTCTGTCCACAGGTGATCATGTGATCTGTGGGAGTTATGACTGCAGGCTGAGCTGGTTCGACCTCGACCTGTCGACCAAACCGTACAGGATGTTACGGTCCGTACCTGTCCGTCACACTCAGGTGTCTCAGGGGGCGGGGCTCTTTAACCTCTGATGTTTTCATCACTTCCTGTCTGCAGGCACCATAAGAAAGCTGTGAGGGGTGTGGCCTATCATCGACTGTACCCGCTGTTCGCCTCGGCGTCTGACGACGGATCTGTCATCGTCTGTCACGGGACCGTTTACAAGTAACACGCACTACTACACACTCTACACACAGTACCACACTCAGACTCCGCCCCCTGACCTTCTGTCCTCCGTCTCCATAGCGACCTGCTGCAGAACCCGTTGATCGTTCCGGTGAAGGTTCTTCGAGGTCATGTGATGACTCACGACCTCGGTGTCCTGTCTGTGACCTTTCACCCCACTCAGCCCTGGATCTTCTCCTCCGGAGCCGACGCCACCATCCGCCTCTTCACCTAGCAACCTGCCCGGCAACCAACTGATCGACCCCCCAGCTGTGTGTTGTGGGGGGGACAGAATGGTTGCTAGGATACCACCTGTTGTTGTTACCATGGAGATTATAACTGTTTTTGTAATTAAAGTGAAACTTTCTCACCTGTTTGTTTGTTTGTGTTGTTTACCTGTTTTTATGGTCCTGGAGTGTCCTCCTTGGAATCCTGGAGGTTCTCCAGGGTCCTGGAGAGACATCCTTGAGACAGTTAATCTTTTTTAAAGACTAAATAAGTTTCAGTGTCAATAAAAGTAAAGAAAATAAAAACTTTATTTATAACCATGAAGGAAGTGGAGTTCAGGCAAGATGGCGGACGGGGCAGACGCAGCGTAAATATCTCCGTGTAGCAAAACCCTGAAAACATGGAGTCATAACTCGCAAAGACTCGTTGGATATAAAGTTTATTCAGACCTGCAGGAAGTGAAGCTGCGTCTGAACACTGATTACACAACATGATGCTACTGCTAAAGCTAGGGCTAATGCTAAAGCCAGGACTAATATTAAAGCTAGGGCTAATGTTAAAGCCAGGGCTAATATTAAAGCTAAGGCTAATGTTAAAGCTAGGGCTAATGCTAAAGCTAGGGCTGATGCTAAAGCTAGTTGGATTTAATATAGTGGAGTAATATAGTAAATATAAGAGAATTATAAAGAGGTAACAGAACGTCCCAGGAGCCCTCATCCAACCAATAAAGAACCATTTACCAAACATTACAACACCAAGATTCAAACTGATGTGGAGCTTGTGAATGAAACATGTGACAACACATTGAAACACTGCGTAGAACAAGAGGCCTGACAGATCAACACTTACAGCAAAGTGCTGTATATGTTTCCCTGATGTAACATCATTAGAAATCACTCTGTAAATTTCCATTACTATGTGGATGATACACAGTTGTATTTATCGATAAAACCAGAAGAAACGGATCAATTAACTAAACTTCAGAAATGCCTTAAAGATATAAAAACCTGGATGAGCACCAATTTCCTGATGTTAAATTCAGACAAAACTGAAGTTATTGTTCTAGGCCCCAAACAGCTCAGAAACTCTTTATCTGATGATATAGTTTCTCTGGATGGCATTGCTCTGGCCTCTAGCACCACTGTAAGAAACCTCGGAGTAATATTTGATCAAGATTTGTCTTTTAACTCCCATTTAAAACAAACGTCTCAAACTGCATTTTTTCATCTGCGTAATGTTGCGAAAATTAGGCCTATCCTGTCACTAAAAGATGCTGAAAAATTGGTCTACACGTTTGTTACCTCGAGGCTGGATTACTGTAATACTCTATTATCAGGTAGCTCTAATAAGTGCCTGAAAACTCTCCAGCTAATCCAGAACGCGGCGGCACGTGTACTGACAGGAACTAAGAGACGAGATCATGTTTCTCCTGTTTTAGCTTCTCTGCACTGGCTCCCTGTAAAATCCAGAATTGAATTTAAAATCCCTCTCCTGACTTACAAAGCTCTAAATGATCAGGCTCCATCATATCTCAGAGAGCTCATAGTGCCCTATTATCCCACCAGAACACTGCGCTCTGAGAATGCAGGGTTACTCGTGGTCCCTAAAGTCTCCAAAAGTAGAACAGGAGCCAGAGCCTTCAGCTATCAGGTTACTCTTTTGTGGAATAACCTTCCTGTTTCGGTCCGGGAGGCAGACACCGTCTCCACTTTTAAGACTAGACTTAAGACTTTCCTTTTTGATAAAGCTTATAGTTAGGGCTGGCTCAGGCTTGTCTTGGACCAGCCCCTAGTTAGGCTGACATAGGCCTAGTCTGCCGGGGGACCTCCTATAATACACCGAGCCCCTTCTCTCCTTACTCTCTCTCTCTCCTTTGCTAACATTCATGTCCTGTGACTGCATCTCCCTAACTAGGCTCTACTACATGTCACTAACTCGGCTCTACTACATGTCACTAACTCGGCTCTACTTCATGTCACTAACTCGGCTCTACTACATGTCACTAACTCGGCTCTACAGCATGTCACTAACTCGGCTCTACTGCATGTTACTAACTCAGCTCTACTGCATGTCACTAACTCTGCTCTACTGCATGTCTCAACTCTGCTCTACTGCATGTCACTAACTCGGCTATACTGCATGTCACTAACCCAGCTCTACTTCATGTCACTAACTCTGCTCTACTGCATGTCACTAACTCAGCTCTACTTAATGTCACTAACTCGGCTCTACTGCATGTCACTAACTCTGCTCTACAGCATGTCACTAACTCTGCTCTACTGCATGTCACTAACTCGGCTCTACTGCATGTCACTAACTCTGCTCTACTACATGTCACTAACCCAGCTCTACTTCATGTCACTAACTCGGCTCTACTGCATGTCACTAACTCTGCTCTACAGCATGTCACTAACCCAGCTCTACTGCATGTCACTAACTCGGCTCTACTGCATGTCACTAACTCTGCTCTACTTAATGTCACTAACTCTGCTCTACTACATGTCACTAACCCAGCTCTACTTCATGTCACTAACTCGGCTCTACTGCATGTCACTAACTCTGCTCTACAGCATGTCACTAACCCAGCTGTACTGCATGTCACTAACTCGGCTCTACTGCATGTCACTAACTCTGCTCTACAGCATGTCACTAACTCTGCTCTACTGCATGTCACTAACTCAGCTCTACTGCATGTCACTAACTCAGCTCTACAGCATGTCACTAACTCTGCTCTACTGCATGTCACTAACTCTGCTCTACTGCATGTCACTAACTCGGCTCTACAGCATGTCACTAACTCGGCTCTACTACATGTTATTAACTCTGCTCTACTACATGTTACTAACTCTGCTCTACTGCATGTCACTAACTCGGCTCTACTGCATGTCACTAACTCTGCTCTACTGCATGTCACTAACTCGGCTCTACTTCATGTCACTAACTCGGCTCTACTGCATGTCTCAACTCGGCTCTACAGCATGTCTCAACTCTGCTCTACTGCATGTCACTAACTCTGCTCTACTGCATGTCACTAACTCTGCTCCACTACATGTCACTAACTCTGCTCTACAGCATGTCACTAACTCTGCTCTACTACATGTCACTAACTCAGCTCTACTGCATGTCACTAACTCTGCTCTACTTCATGTCACTAACTCAGCTCTACAGCATGTCACTAACTCGGCTCTACTGCATGTCACTAACTCTGCTCTACTGCATGTCACTAACTCGGCTCTACTGCATGTCACTAACTCGGCTCCACAGCATGTCTCAACTCTGCTCTACAGCATGTCACTACCTCTGCTCTACTTCATGTCACTAACTCTGCTCTACTACATGTCACTAACTCTGCTCTACAGCATGTCACTAACTCTGCTCTACAGCATGTCACTAACTCTGCTCTACTACATGTCACTAACTCTGCTCTACAGCATGTCTCAACTCTGCTCTACAGCATGTCACTACCTCTGCTCTACTTCATGTCACTAACTCTGCTCTACTACATGTCACTAACTCTGCTCTACTACATGTCACTAACTCTGCTCTACAGCATGTCACTAACTCTGCTCTACTACATGTCACTAACTCTGCTCTACTGCATGTCACTAACTCTGCTCTACTGCATGTCACTAACTCTGCTCTACTACATGTCACTAACTCAGCTCTACTGCATGTCACTAACTCTGCTCTACTGCATGTCACTAACTCTACTCTACTGCATGTCACTAACTCGGCTCTACTGCATGTCACTAACTCGGCTCTACAGCATGTCACTAACTCGGCTCCACAGCATGTCTCAACTCTGCTCTACAGCATGTCACTAACTCAGCTCTACTGCATGTCACTAACTCTGCTCTACTGCATGTCACTAACTCTGCTCTACTACATGTCACTAACTCGGCTCTACTACATGTCACTAACTCTGCTCTACTGCATGTCACTAACTCTGCTCTACTGCATGTCACTAACTCGACTCTACTGCATGTCACTAACTCAGCTCTACTGCATGTCACTAACTCGACTCTACTGCATGTCACTAACTCGACTCTACTGCATGTCACTAACTCAGCTCTACTACATGTCACTAACTCGGCTCTACTACATGTCACTAACTCTGCTCTACTGCATGTCACTAACTCTGCTCTACTACATGTCACTAACTCTGCTCTACAGCATGTCACTAACTCAGCTCTACTGCATGTCACTAACTCGTCTCTACTGCATGTCACTAACTCGGCTCTACAGCATGTCACTAACTCGGCTCTACTGCATGTCACTAACTCGGCTCTACTGCATGTCACTAACTCTGCTCTACTGCATGTCACTAACTCTGCTCTACTGCATGTCACTAACTCTGCTCTACTGCATGTCACTAACTCGGCTCTACTGCATGTCACTAACTTGGCTCTACTGCATGTCACTAACTCTGCTCTACAGCATGTCACTAACTCGGCTCTACTGCATGTCACTAACTCTGCTCTACAGCATGTCACTAACTCAGCTCTACTGCATGTCACTAACTCTGCTCTACTGCATGTCACTAACTCAGCTCTACTGCATGTCACTAACTTGGCTCTACTGCATGTCACTAACTCTGCTCTACAGCATGTCACTAACTCGTCTCTACAGCATGTCACTAACTCAGCTCTACTGCATGTCACTAACTCGTCTCTACTGCATGTCACTAACTCGGCTTGTTCTCCGGAGCCTTTGTGGTCCACTGTCTCTCAGGTTAACTCGTGTCACAGCTGTGCCTGGATGGTGTGTGGTGTTGTGCTGCTGCCGTGGTCCTGCCTGATGCCTCCCACTGCTGCTGTTACTATTAGTCATACCTGGACTATTATACACATGTCATTATTGTCACATACATATATAATCATATTATTAATATAATATCTGTTTCTCTTTATGTCTCATTGTGTCATATGGATTACTGTTAATTAATTATATTGATCTGTTCTGTACAACATCTATTGCTCGTCTGTCCGTCCTGGAAGAGGGATCCCTCCTTCAGTTGCTCTTCCTGAGGTTTCTACCATTTTTTTCTCCCTGTTAAAGGGTTTTTTTGGGGGAGTTTTTCCTTAGCCGCTGTGAGGGTCCAAAGGACAGAGGACAGAGGACAGAGGGATGTTGTATGCTGTAAAGCCTCTGAGGCAAATTGTGATTTGTGATATTGGGCTTTATAAATAAAAAATTGATTGAAAGTCCTCAACATTTCCAGTTCCTCCTAAATATAAAGAAATGCACTTTAAAACAATAAATCAAACACATTTAAATCCCTCGAATGAATTCATCAGGAAAAGGTTCAAATTTGCACAGAGCTGTCATATTAACAGAACAGATGTTTAATGAGTTTGAAACAGTCGCTTCACTTCCTGTCCTCCTCCAAATGTCTTTGCTTGTCCAAACATTGAGACGGCAGTGACCCTCAACAATAAATAAAAAATGAGATTTTGGTGAACCATGTGATTACTGCAACAAAACATGACGTGCACAGGTGTTGACTCGCTAACTCCTCCCCTCATGGTCTGCACCTGACCATGAACTCTCTCTGCCCAGGCTGTTACACTCAGCTGTGCTCCCCCCTCTGCTCTCTGTTTCAGCATTTATTTATTTATTTTCTATTGACTTCATATCTCCTCCCTCCTCTCATGGCAGGGTGACTTTGATCTGTGGCACAATGCAGGAGGTGACGATGGGACAGAATTGAGTCTGTCTCTGTTTCACTCTGTGGAGGGTCACATCTCTTCACTTCTCACCCATGGAGGCTTTTATTCTGAAACATCCGCTGGCTCTAAATTCTACCGGATCTGACGTCATGCTCGGACGGAGTTTTTTCAGTGTGACACTCAAAGATGGAGCGCGAGGATGGAACAACACCGAGCCGCGGCAGCTGTGTTTACACCAGCTGCTACTGGTGAGTACCGTCACTGTGAGTTAGTGATGACGTCATCCTGGTCAACCTGCTGCCTGTGCGGACGTTAGCACACAGAGTAACAGGAAGCAGCTGAGTGCTGCCGTTAGCATCAAGCTAGCAGAGAATGTTCTTTCTTCATAATGGAGGAATCAAACTTGACTCAGCTCAGCGTCAGAGGGACCAGCTTCATTCAAACACTTCCTGTAGCTCTTTCACATTAAAAGCCCAGAGAATCAGCTTCAGTTTATAACCAGGCTTTTATTGTGAAACATCTGCAGGAACTGTCACAGTTTCAATGAGGGACTTTAAATGTAGCTACGCCCACCTGGTGACGCTTCTTATGTTACCATAGTAACAGTTCAGCTGTAACATGAACAGACAACCTGATGACATCACACACGTCATTGAGACGACCAGTGCTGATTGGTCGTGGAGCGGCGTGTAGTCTGTCACATACTGTCTCTGTGTTACTGAACTACTGTACTTAGCTTAGCATCAGTCAGTGTTAGCTTAGCATCAGTGAGTGGAGCATGTTCTTCTGATGTTTGTAACCAGCTTTAAGGAATCCTAGAACCAGAAAGAATTCTTTGGTCTTCATTCAAACATCTGATCAACAGGTTCTATCTGTTTCTACTGACGGGTTCTACTGGTTCTACTGGTGTCTGATGTTCTGTGGTTCTGTCGTCTGTTCTTGTTCCACAGTGAAGAAAATGTTTGGAAACTCTGTGAGTTCATCAGAACGAAGAGAAGCGCACCGCTGGAGGAACTGTTGGTAGTTTTCATCTCTAACGACAACAGAATGGTGAGAACACACAGAGAACACACAGGAGAACACACGGAGAACACACGGAGAACAAAAAGAGAACACACAGGAGAACACACATGAGAACACACATGAGAACACACGGAGAACACACAGGAGAACACACAGGAGAACACTTAGGAGAACACACAGAGAACACATGGACAACACACAGGAGAACACACAGGAGAACACACGGAGAACAGAAAGAGAACACACAGGAGAACACACATGAGAACACACGGAAAACACACAGAGAACATATGGACAACACACAGGAGAACACACAGGAGAACACATGGACAACACACAGGAGAACACACAGGAGAACACATGGAGAACACACAGAGAACACACAGTAGAACACACAGAGAACACACAGAGAACACATGGACAACACA